>OY101442.1:111014457-111341957 GCA_956483585.1 Gymnocheta viridis
TCTTTTTGTTAAATTCAATACACTTGTTTTCATTTTTCCACCTCCAGATCGACTATTATTTCTACAGGGCTTTCTTGGCTTTTGCCATTGAATTTATAATAAAGTTTCGACTTAATGTAATGCAAATCATATAAAAATCTTATTGAAATCACAAAACATTTATTTTCCAAACTAATAATGAAATTTAAAAATTTAGATTTTTAATGCTTTTTTAGTTGTTATCTTTTTCTTCGATTTTTTTCTTAATGTTACACGAAATTTACAATTATTATGTTAATTTATTCCTTCTCAGATTATTCTACAGAACATTTAAATTTAATAGCTAAATTACAATAAACGAAAATTAATTTTCTTTAATATATTTTTTTACCACCATCAATATAAAGTCATGCATACATAAATTTGAATGATCAACGAATGAGAGGTTGTATCAAAAAGAAGAATTGCAAAAAAAAACTTGCGCTTAATTAATTCCAAATATAATAGTATTATTAACAATTTAATTAAACATTAAAGTTTGTACTTGAAAAAGCATAAAAATTCAATGGAAAAGTCAAGTATAAGATGTGGTTGATGATGGTTCAAAAAACAATCAAATAAAAAATCTGCAAACATATTTTAAGACAAACAAAAAAAAAACAAAAGCTGCACAAAATAATTGTTTAGTAAAAAGATTTTTCTTTGATTAAACCAATGCTAACAGCGACTGGGTTAATGACCTGCACTAATTGGCTTCAAAAGTTATTACAACTTTATGAAATTCAAAGATAAAGATTTTTTTGTTGAGTGTTATTTATTTTAATGAGCGTTTAAAAAAAGGATCGTTTTATTCAAGAATGTTTATTACATATTCATATAAAAATGGTTTAATAATTTTAAGTGTATGAATATGTAGCACGTAGTGGCAAGTGTGTTGCAAAACTCATTTCACCAGTAAAATGTTAAAAAAAAATTTCAAAGAAATCTAAATTTATAGAAAATTGGCACATTTTTCACTTCGTCTCCATAAAAAAAATGTTAGTACCTGAACAGTCAATGTTATTAATTCTCATACACGCTTGAAATTTTTAGTTAATCTGTCATTGTTTGTCTTGTGTGCTTGCCAATAAACTCGTAATAGCATCTAATATTTAATTTAGTAAAAACTATCTCAAGGGTTTTCCAGAAACATTTATCCAAAAAACAAACTTCATAAAGTTCAGAGTGCTCCAACGAGACGTTTCATTTTCAAAATTTTATTGTCAATGAATTTGTAAATGGTGCTTGTGAAAAGGCAAGCTCTTGGTTTCCACATGAACAATCGACTACCATTTTAAATACAGTTCTTTAAATTAATAATTATGTTGGTATAAGTTTCAGAAATTTTCACGTAAAAGTTCAAGATACATATATTATTCATTCCAGTTACGTACATACAGCTGGGAATTTAAAGGCATGATGTTTGCAATTATTGGAACAACATTCAGCATTTTTAGTACAGCTGTCATTTAATTGTTTGCAAGCCTAGAAAAATAATGTCGAATACAAATTTGTTTGCACAAAAATTGAACTAAAAAAGAAATTACATCCTTACCTCGTTTGCTGCAGAAAATTCCACAAATAGTGTTGCCAATATCACGGCAATAACGAAAACTATCTCGAAAGATTTCATTTTGAATTGAAAAACTCAGAAAGAATGTGTGGCAGTTGGAGAACGATTGTCACTGTTTCGAACAATTTTCGAGCAGCTTATGTATATGGAAAAATGTCTGTCCAATGTCAGACGTTTTAGACGTCATCGGAGTCTATCTATTTTCATCTTTTATGATTATGTCGTTTCTATTTTATATGCTTGTTATTGTTTTTTCCTATTCAACTAATTATTTAAATATTATTTCTTATTAGAGCAATAATTATTGTTTTTCATTGGAATTGCTAAAATTAGATTTTGAATTTTATAATCGCACATTTTCATAAGATTAATATCTCACATTTTACTTAACAGCTTATTTATATGGAAAAAGACGTTTCATTGACAAAAGTCCGCCATTTTAGCAGTTCTCATGACTCTCAAGCTGTAACTACCTGACACATGACAAGTAAAAACTACGGCATTAATAAAAATTACACAACACACGCTTCAACCAAGGTGTATTTAACTAGGTGACAGCATTAGGAAAACAATTACAAGAATACAAGAACAGCAGGCATTTTTGTTTGTGTAGTTTCATTGCGTATGTCAAAAACATAACTCATAAAACAAAGAAAACAGATACAGAAAAAAAGTAAAAAGAGACAAAAGTATTTTGTATATATTCGCAACGAATAGTCAGCTGCTGTAATGCTGTCATCTGGCTAAATACGCCTTGGCTTCAACAAAGTATTTTAATAATTTTACTATAAAAATATGACTTCACTATTTTTCGCAAAAAACTTTAAATTAGAGATATTGATTATAAGCCGTTAAACTATAAAAACTAAAAAATTCCCGACAAGTTGCAAACTTTGGAATAAATGAAAAAAACTACTTCATACAAAAAATTCAAAAAGCTTGTGATCGATTTTAAAGTTTTTTTGAATAACAAAAACCAACTTAATCCAAAGTGATTATTATTTTGGCTAAAGTTCGTAACATTTTTAGTCAGAAGGAATTAGACATGAGACAATATTCCAAAGGAACAAGGGAAAATTTTAACACTAAAAAAACATAATCACTTTGGATTAGAACCTACTAACAACCAATTTGTTCGAGAAATAATTATTTTAAATAAAACCAACTTCATTTGCGATTTTGGCGTCCCTTTTGTAGCATAAAAAAGAGATAAACATAAAATTTAACTCCAGAAAATTTAATTTATGTTGTTGTCTATTAAAAACTAGTAAATTAGACGTGTATTTATGTATGTTATTACATTTCTAATTTATTTTTGTATTAACCCCTTCATAATCAAATTCTTTTTTAATAATTATTAGAAAACATTCGCAAAAACCCAAAAAGTCCACAGGCTATATTTTATATTTTTTTTTAATACCATCAAACTTCGACAATTTTTAGATTGAAATTAATAATTATGAACGAGGGATTTACTTAAAACTTTCCTTGCGCGTAATTGCAGATGGGATGGGATATAAATAAACCACAAATTCAATCTCATATTCCAAAAAACAAATGTTTGAGGACTATTTTCTTGAAGCATGTAAAACTCTAGTTGTTGTTCATTAATTTTTACTAAAAATCCTCCTCCTCCAAAACTTTTGTTTGTCGAGGGTTTTTCAGCTACTTAACAAAGAAAAGTTTTTAAAATCTTTAAAAAAAGATATCGAGGCAATCTCGATTAATAAATTTAAAAAATCCTCCTCCTCCTTAAAATTAGTCTAATTTAAGTTGTTATCTATTCAAGAATATCAAAGAAGATAATAGCTTATTTCATTATCTTATTATGTTATTTATTTAAGAACTTCAAACATATGTGGTTTTAAGTGATTTCTTTTTGTTGCTCCTTTAATAAATAATAATTATCTTATAAAGAGTTAAGTTGACAAAAAAGAAGAAATAAACAATATTAGTAAAGCAAATTAAATAAATAACCGCAATTTCATAATGAAACTTTTTACTGTTATCAAATTAAGAGCGGAACTATTTGCATATAAATAGGATGCCCCAGAATTGTTTCAGTACAGTAACATTCGTTCTTTCGAATTATTTAAGCTTCAAAATGAAATTCCTTAATATTTTCTTCGTTGTCGTTGTCGTCGCAATGGCAATATTTGTGCAATTTTCTGCAGCCCAGCAGGTAAAAATTTATTAAATTGTTATTTCCCAAATATCTATAAATATTTTCAATCTTATTTTTTCATAGTGCAAACCAGGAGAAACTCCATGTTATGATCATAATGAATGTTGTTCTAAATTCTGTGAATCGAAATCATACGGAGTCGGTCGCTATTGTGCAAAAGCGTAGTAATAGTTGCGTTGTCAAGAATGAAAGAGGCAAAAAGAAAAAACAGAAACATTTTTAAACACAAAATCGTCTACTTGTTTCTTATACTTTTGTGTTAAAATTTCTTAAATTTACTTAGATATCCACATTAATAAAAGAATTTATTATTATCAAGTCAAAGAACAATTAAGAGTAATTTTTCGTTTTGTATTCCTTGAATTGAAAGTTATTAAGTTCAGCTTGAGTTCCTTAAACAAGTGACTGCTCAAACCTTTTTGGTGTTTCTGCAGTTTCCCTGCAAACTGATTGGGGAAATTTTACGTATGGACATTTGCCCAATACACATCCTATTGTAGATTATATAACTTGTATTAATTTTGTTTGTAATTTTCACATAAACATGTTTCTAAACAAATATTTTATATACAAATTTCCAGTGTCCGACCGAATTCACTTTTTCAGACCGAACCCAAACACGAAACCGAACTTTTTTATTGACATAATTTTTGTGACTTTCTAAATTTAATAAAACTAAAGCTAATATATATAAAAAACTTTTAGTTTGACAACTTTCCACATTTTGTACTTTTTGCCCCTACCTCGGCAATAACGAAGACTTTCTTGAAAGATTTCATTTTGAATTGAAAAAGCCAGAAAGGATGTGTGGCAGCTGGAGAACGATTGTCACTGTTTCGAAAAATTTTCGAGCAGCTTATTTATATGGAAAAAGTTCCGGCCTTGATTAGACGTCACTGAATATTATATTTAGATATCAACGGTGGCTATCTAGTTTTATTTCTGTTTCTGAGAAATATGTCGTTTAAAGTTTATTTGCTTGCTATTTGTTTTTGTATTTAACTAGTTAGGAGATAACTATTATTTATTAGAGGAAGAAAATATTTAAAAATATGTTCAAAGATCTTAAATAAACAAAGCAAGTATCTTTTTTTTAATTTACTATATTTATATAAAACTGTTCATAAAAATTTTGGGAAACAAACCTTTGTGTATTTGGGGCTTCAAGTAATTTTTTTCCCACTTAATATGACGATGTAGTCATCCTCTGTTATAGAAAATTCTTAATTTTATAACATAATCAAATAAAGTTTGAACTTTCCAAGAAAAGATTTTAAATTTCCATCTTTTTTAATAAAAGCCGACAAGCTGCATATATTTGTTTAAATATGCACCATTTGATTACATAAAATCGACAAATTTTATTAAAGATTGTCGTACCAAAGCAAATGAAATGATTTGCAATGAAAAATTCCCCAACAGTAATGAAGTCCCAACGAAATGCGATCCAAGAAAATTGAAATAATTTGCAATTCAAATTATCCAAATATTAAAATTAACAGAGATCATGCGAGGCAAAAGTTTTCTTTAGAATATATAAAAAATAGTTAAAAATTTTCTCTTCTCCTCTGAGACATGACTACAACTGGCTTCCCTTACTAAAGGTTTTCTGCATTGAAGGGGTTCCTTCGGTCTAAAAATTATATAATCCTCAGCAACAGACAGCAACATAAAATAAATTTCAACCATATTTCCTTGGGAGTTACTTCTTAAAGGAAAATAAAATAACTTCATAATTGAAAAGGTCCCAATTTTTATAGAAAAACTTGAACGTAATCTCATTATTTCGTGGGGTTTTATTTCATTTGCAAGTTATTTCGTTGTACCGAACAATTTTTCAGACAGTTTTCAATGGGAACATTTTTCTTTAGGCAGAATAATATATTCGAATGAAAAATTACACCAAAATGATTAAGTAACTCCTCCCTCCCATCGAATTTACCTTTGGAGATAGAAATATTTGGATTGAAATCTTTACATTTCGATGTGGTATTATAATAAATTAAAATTAATTTTTAACTGATGTCAATAAGCATTTTTTATTGTCATTGAATTTGTAAATGGTGCTTGTGAAAAGGCAAGTTCTTGGTTTCCACATAAACAATCGACTACCATTTTAAATACAGTTCTTTAAATTAATAATTATGTTGGTATAAGTTTCAGAAATTTTCACGTAAAAGTTCAAGATATATTATTCATTCCAGTTACCTACATACAGCTGGGAATTTAAAGGCATGATGTTTGCAATTATTGGAACAACATTCAGCATTTTTAGTACAGCTGTCATTTAATTGTTTGCAAGCCTAGAAAAATAATGTCGAATACAAATTTGTTTGCACAAAAATTGAACTAAAAAAGAAATTACATCCTTACCTCGTTTGCTGCAGAAAATTCCACAAATAGTGTTGCCAATATCACGGCAATAACGAAAACTATCTTGAAAGATTTCATTTTGAATTGAAAAACTCAGAAAGAATGTGTGGCAGTTGGAGAACGATTGTCACTGTTTCGAACAATTTTCGAGCAGCTTATTTATATGGAAAAATGTCTGCCCAATGTCAGACGTTTTAGACGTCATCGGAGTCTATCTATTTTCATCTTTTATGATTATGTCGTTTCTATTTTATATGCTTGTTATTGTTTTTTCCTATTCAACTAATTATTTAAATATTATTTCTTATTAGAGAAACAATTAGTGCTTTTTATGGGAATTGCTAAAATTCGATTTTGAATTTTATAATCGCAAATTTTCATAAGATTAATATCTCACATTTCACTTAACTAATACACATCACACAAGTTTGGGTAAACATTTTTTAAAATTTTCTGTTTCGCTTATTTCATTTAATATTTGTCGAGTCTGAACTTTACTCCAATTTGCTGTTAAGTTTTGCAAAGATATTTGTTAATTAATTAAGCAAATTTGTTGTAGTTTTTCGATTTTTTAATTTATTTCAATTATTAATCGATCATAAACTTGATAATTACTTACTTCTATTAAGCACAACACAATTTTTCACACAAACTAAACACAATTTGCATTACATTATAGTTGTGCATGTAAATGATGCACATGGTTGGTTGTTCAACTCCTACCGAAGGCAACGCGTGATACAAGAGTTGTCCAATAGATCTGTGATTAAAACACTTGACATCGAACACAACAACTGCTTTATGAACACGAGTTCAGTACTTATAGCAGACATTTAATTTTCTAAGTATTGGCATTGGCAAGTTATTATTTGTAATCCGAGTTGGAAGGTTTTTGCTTCTAATGGCATTCTTCTTAGCTTTGAAAATGTAAAATATCAACCTCATATTTCAAAAGCATAAGCTTTTTTGGAACAACAATAATCAACTTCAGTTGCGATTTTAGCGCCCTTTTGTAGCATCAAAAAGAGATAAACATAAAATTTAACTCCACATAATTTAATTTATGTTTTTGTTTATTAAAAACTTCTAAATTAGACTTGTATTTATGTTATTACAATTTAAGAACTAGTAAAATTTTAGACAATATCATTTTTTTTAATAATTATTAGAAAACAGATTCGCAAAAACTGAAAAAGCCCACAAACGTAATTTTTTATTTATTTTTTTTTAGATTTAAATGAATAATTACGAAGTATATGTGTATTAATATGGAATAGGGATTTTCTTAAAACTTTCCATGTGCTTAATTGCAGATGGGATAAGATATAAAAAACCAAAATTTCAATCTCATATTCCAAAAAATAAATGTATGAGGACTATTTTCTTTAAGCATGTAAAACTCAAGTTGTTGTTCATTAATTTTTACTAAAAATCCTCCTCCTCTAAAACTTTTGTTTGTCGAGGGGTTTTCAGCTACTTAACAAAGAAAAGTTTTTAAAAATCTTTAAAAAGAAGATATCGAGGCAATCTCGATTAATAAATTTAAAAAATCCTCCTCCTCTTTAAAATTAGTCTAATTTACGTTGTTATCTATCTATTCAAGAATATTACTTTAATCTAAAAAATCTTAAATATTTTTGTCAAATGAGGCCACCAACGTTCTTAATTAATTAACAACATAAGTCCACCATATCAAAATAAAAAACAGTTTATTTTAATAACTTATTTTGTTCTTTATTTAAGAACTTTTACTACTTTATTTTTATTTCTTCTTAATAAATAATAATACGGAGTTGACAAATAAACAACATAATTAAACAAATAAAGCAATTGAGATAAATACGCAATTTCATAATGAAACTTTTTGTTGTTATCAAATTAAGAGCGGAACCATTTCCATATAAATAGGCTGCCCCAGAATTGTTTCAGTACAGTAACATTCGTTCTTTCGAATTATTTAAGCTTCAAAATGAAATTCCTTAATATTTTCTTCGTTGTCGTTGTCGTCGCAATGGCAATATTTGTGCAATTTTCTGCAGCCCAGCAGATAAAAATTTATTTATTTATTTATTTTCCAAATATCTAGAATTATTTTTAATCTTATTTTTTCATAGTGTAAACCAGGAGAAACTCCATGTTATAATCATAATGAATGTTGTTCCAAATTCTGTAAATCGGAATTATCCGGGCCAGGTTATTATTCTGCAAATGTCTAGTAAGAGTTGGAATGATGCAGATTTTAAATGAAAAACCTACAAATTTTTTAAATACAAATGTGTGTACTTGTTTTTTATACTTTTAGGTTAATTTACGTAGATACTCGTATGCACATCAATGAAAGAATAATTTAAAGTAATTTTTCGTTTTGTATTCCTTTAATTGAAAGTTATTAAAACTGCATTTCTCTGCAAACAACAGCTTAACATTTTACTGATTAAGTAAACTATCAATTTTTTTTATTGAAAATACATTGCAATTTCTTATTGAAGGGTATTAGTTAAGGGCAAAATAAACTACATAAACGGTTTAACAAACAAGTGAAAATTTTTTGTTTGTTTGTACAAGGAATGACTTCTGGAAAATCTAAAATTTTATAGTTTAGGCAAACATGTTGAATGTTGGTGTATGTGTTTATAAAATTTATATTTGTATCGTGTATTTGAAAACGTAAAGTATGTAAGTTGTTAAACCGTGTGTCGTTTGTGTTTTTTATTCAAATAGTAAAATTTTTATTCACAAATCTTATAAGCTAAGTAAGGTACAATGTTATGAGATTTTACTTAAGCATGCTACAAAAATTAACTATTATAATTGAATAAGGAAACTATTAATAACACCGTTTTGAGGAAAATTTTTCACAAAACCATCTTATAAACTTTAAAAATGTTATAATGAAATTTGATAAAACAATCAGTAGCAAGATTTTTTTTTTTTTTTAAAGAGAAGTAACACTCAGGCAATTAGTATGTCGTGTGTTACCTTCTTTTGGAAAGAAATAGTGAGAGAGGACTGATGGTAAAAGTGAGAATGCCTAATTTTTACAACTCTGATATTGCGCGTTGTGTTAGTTTTTAGATCAGTGTTGCAGGGCCTCTGATGTCAAGTAGGCACACTAAATGTGTTTTAAGCTGTTGTAGCCATTTTATTAATTATTTTACTTCGCCGGCGATTTTGCTACAATACCGACGAAGGAGGGCGCTGTGATGTCCGCTAGCATACACCAGTATTAATTGCTGCCAGTACTGTTCAGTGACCAGTGTGCTATGCCTTCATCACTTAAACACTCCGACAACAACAAATACAATGCCATACTAATGCACATCTGAAAAATGCTAGATGTTATGACTTGTCTGAAGCTGGACTCGAACCCACGTTCTTAGACATTATTTGCTTTGTAGTCAACGCTAACTGCTTCAGCTTTGTTAACACCAAAGCGAATGGTTGCCAGGTGACATTATTAGTCCAGATGATTATCAAATGACTACACCAACGTGTCAAACTCTATATGAAAAAACTAAAGAAAAACTTTTTATGCATACATTTAACATGTCAGTTGTAGTTGCACTAATAAGGCCACTTGGTATTAATTCGCTGTGGCTAACACCAAAAAAAAAACCACTGAAAGAAATCTTAATTGATAAACTGAACTTGAATTGTTCAGATTCTTGTTAAAAGAAAATAGTGTAAAATAATAAAATTTTCAGTCGGTGTATCATAAATAAAAATGTGATCTCTCGTGAAAAAGATAACATTTATATATACAACATTTTGTTGAAAACGTTACCGAGCCATGTTTAATACTACTTTAAAAAAAATTAAAATGGAAAAAAAGTGCAGCTGCTCTATTTGTACTACAGAGTTCTGTATTTGTGGAAGCACTTCCACTTTGGCCAATCATCTACAAAAAATGCCATACATTTTTTTTGCTAAAAAAGGAGAAACAACAAACATTAATATTGAAGAAATATCGGATGAGGAGTGTGAACAAAACAATTGATTTCGCCGTTTTAAAAGTGGATAAAAGGTCCACTTTAATTTTATGTTAACTTATATCGCTCCTTATATAGAAAAGAAAAAATGTTTTTTATGGTTATTTTCAATATTAATTACGAAAGAAACTTTCTTTAGAATTTACTGGTACCGGCAGTCATTAAATACAATTTTAAGTTTTACTTTGAATTTGAAATAAACACCGAACAAGAAATTTTATTTAAAGGAAAGTCATTAAACTGACAGCGTCAAATCGTTGGCGAAGGTGTTTATCTTTTTATATTTAAATCTATTGTGTAGTAAGTCGGTGGGGAATCTAGAGGGAAGATTATGAATTATTTTTAGATTTTTGTTTTGAATAACCTGAAGCTCTTTTGTATGTGTCTTGGCAGTTTTGTGAAACCAGGCAGGAGAGCCGTAAGTCAGTATCGGTCTAATACACATATTATACAACAATATTTTATTTAAAAGGTTGAGCTTAGACCTTCGATTAAATATGGCGTATAGAACACGTATATAAAGAACAGAGTGCTGGTGACAATACTGACCCTTGTGGCAATCCCGCTGGGATTGTTCTTTTGGTTGAGAATTCCCCCCGTCAACAAAAACAAAAAATGTACAGTTCTTTAAAAAAAACTTTGTGTAATTTTTTGTAAATACAATGGGAGAGCTAACAAATTGAGTTTGTATAGCATTTCATCGTGCTAGATGGTGTCAAAAGACTTTTTGATCTTTTCCCTTTTTATGAATCGGTATGACTTTAGATTTTTTGAAAGTACGGGGAAAGAAGCCATTAACTAAGCAACAATTAAATATTTTACTTAGAATATCATAAAAGCAATCTGGCATATTTTTTTTTCGGATAATACTATTTATGCCATGGTGGCATTACTACGCCATATGATAATTTTTTGCTGTAGCATTTTTGTTTGTTTGAATGTTTGTTCAATCTTATGTTAGTTTTGTTTAAATTAGAGATGCGCACCACTCACGACATTAGTGTGACTCATGCGTGATAATTTTTTTATTTTAATCACGTGGGCGTGCACGAACGTGAGTACACTGAAATTGAGCGTGCATAAGTAAAGGGTCCGCCATCTAACGTTTTTTTTCAACTAGTGCTTATTTCGTGAATGGTAACACTTAGCTCATGTCTGATTTGACAGATAATTAGTTTTATCCTTCCGCTGAACGAATATGGTTGTGTATACGCTTGAACAACGCTGGGAAATATTGCGACATTACTTTGAAAATCATGGTAATGTTGCAGAATGTGTGCAAAATTGTCAGATGAAGCTCATTTTGATCTTGGCGGGTATGTAAACAAGCAAAATTGTCGCATTTGGGGCACAGAAAACCCGCAGGCATACATTGAAAAGCCGACGCACCCAAAACGAGTCAGTGTTTGGTGCGGATTTTGGTCCAGAGGCATAATTGGGCCATTTTTCTTCGAAAATGAGCAAGGAGTGGCCGTTACAGTCAATGGCGATCGTTATCGGGCCATGTTGAACGAATTTTTGTTCACAAAAATTGAAGAGGAGGATATTGGCAACATTTGGTTTCAACAGGACGGCGCTACGTGCCACACAGCCGAAGCTACACTCGATGTTTTGCGCCCTCTTTTTGAATATCGCATTATCAGCAGCAGAGCTGATGTCGTTTGGCCACCTCGGAGCTGCGATTTGACACCGTTGGACTATTATTTGTGGGGTGCCGTCAAAGATAAGTGCTACGCCGACAAGCCAGAGACAATTGACGCATTAAAGGAAAATTTTCGTGAAGCTATTGGTGAAATACAGCTGCGCACAATCGATAATGTGCTTAAAAATTGGACCGATCGTGTACTGCATGGCCAGCCGAGGCAGCCATTTGAATGAAATTATTTTTCATTATTAACCGGAAGGATTGTACTTTCAAATAAAAAAGAAATTTGAGAAAATATTCAGTAGTTTTTTTATAGCATTTTCAAAAAAAAAAGCTATCTGGCGGACCCTTTAGATTTTTTGTGGTGATTGCTTCGTGAATTTGCTATGTTGTTATTTTTTCGTATAATTTTTTATTTCATGTTTGTACGTAATTAGTTGAATTGTTTTAGGTTTATGTTGAAAGGAATTGTTTGGCTCAAGCTCAAATCTGACTTTACTCATTTCTTTATTAGTTTTAGACTTTTTTTTGTATATTAAAATTATTTTTATTAATAAAGTATTATTGTAACAATTTATTCATCAGACTAGCAGAATATATCAGTAATAATAAATTTTTTTTTAATTATTTTAAGGTTTTTTTCATGAATATTTCGTTAGTGTGAGTTTTAGTGATTGCAAGTTTTTTTCCACTCACGTGAGCGTGCATGAGAGTGAGCCAAAAATATAAGGCCGTGCATGTGTGAAATTTATTATCGTGAGCGTGTATGAGCGCTGAGTGAAAAGTCATTTACAATCCCATTTCTAGTTTATATTTACAAAATATCCACGTTTTTGTTTGTTCTATTTGTGTTTTTTTATTAAAATTTTCAATAATTGCTTTTAAAATTGCACTATCTTCTATATGGCTCTTTGATGCCGCGTTAGATAAACAGCAAGATCGAATGCAATATCGCCATATTTAGTTTAAGTTTCGATTAAATTAGTTTCACCGTTGTGTGCAGCGCTTCAATTTAATTTTTGTTTACAATAATTTTTGACAAAGGGTTAAGGCAGAATTAGTTTGAACGTTCTGTTCTGTTACAAATCAGCTGTTTTGTTTCTCTTCAATAGAAAAACTGTATGTGTAGTTTGTTGTTACTTTTTCGTTCTGTTCTGTTGCGCACAAATCTGTAGAAAATAGAATATAACGTTGAGAGACAGCCAAGACTTTGTATGCATTAGTTTTTTGTTGTGTGAAATATTAGGTGCGATCCCGTGCTCAACATTGGGAACTCGCGAGATATTTAGGTTCAGTATTAAAGGAATAACAGGCTAATAAATTTAACGCCACCACAAATGTTAAAAATACACACGTATACGCATTAACTAATGTAAGTATTGGTGCAAGTAAAAAAAAATAGCAAAGCAATGAGAGCGTTAAGAGTATGTACGTATGAGTAATAAGATTTGTTTTATTAATGTGCGTATCTGTATGCAATTTTATTTCGTTTATTGTTTTTTTACCATGGGGAATAAAATGAGTAATTTAGTAGTTTTTTTCTCTTTAAATGAATGTAAATAAAATAGGTATACGTATAAACTGGCGGTCGAATTTCGACCACAAGGCGTACTCTAGTAAATTGAATTATATGCAGCAATAAAAACTACAGGAATTCAATTAATAATAACCTGTATAGAAATATTTTCAATACTTTTTGTACTAATTTCAGATAATAACTAATGAACTAATATTAGCTTTTACCGCAATGAGTACTCTTCCGACATGTGTTAGCCGGTCTTCGCGATAAATTTTGTAGCTTCCTAATTGAAGTTTATGATGCCGTTTTAAAAACGTCTCATTGAGCAAAAGTATATAAACGTTTTTGTCTTGAAGAACGTGCTCGATCTGTACAGCTGCTGACTCGGTTGTTATGCCTTGAGCGATCCAGTGCATAACATGAACATTGTATACAAAAAAAGTTTTATATGTCATATTATGCTTTTAGCCACTTCAGAAAACATATTTTGTCTCGATAATTGCGGGAAATCACTCTCATTTAATGTCGTATCTCTAAATATTCTTTACGACACGGCCATTTAGGATCATCTGCCCTGTAGTTTGAGTTTCTGTAATTTTTATTTGTACAGTTATGACTTTTGTACAATATACAGGCATCAGGTGAATAATTAGTGTAGTCGTGGTTACCCGCAGAATCAGTCAAACTCGTTTTGCGATTTTCAATAGTGTTTGCTAACAATCTACGTCCGTTATGTATCCAATCCATCCCCGTTCAAACTGTACCTTAAATCAAGCTTGGTTTCTCCCCTTTTTTTTAAATTAAATTCTACTATGGAACTGAAATTTACACTCTATATTTACATGCTACAGCTGTGCTACATACTCGTACGTGTAAAAATTTATTAAAATCTGCTGGGGTTTCGGTTCCCATCAAAGACTCTTGCCTGCCTCAGCACAAAATTAATTTCATTCACTTTACTTTTGCTCAAACAAATACTCATACATGCACCTCTAAATTTTATTATTTATTTCTTATTTTTAGTGATTAAAAGTGACTTAAACAAAGGGAAGGAATGATCTCACCTAATGCTGATTTACTATTGATGATGAATTGATGGTGCTGATAACAGTACGAGTAGTTAGTTATACATGAGTTTGAAGCGGAATCGCAAATATGATGGTTAAATACAGACTAATCAATAAGAATCTGCAGAAGTGTGACTGGCAAAAGAATTGTATACAAAAGCCGGATTATGGGCATTAGATTAATGCATTAAAATCTACCTGTGCTTTACAACAACTACAAGCTCGACAGTAATCTTAACATTCATCTGATGTCAACAGAATTTTGTATCAGATAAGGGATCCTTTACAGAATATTCGATTTGATGAAAGATTGTTTATAAATTTTTAAAATCTTTTTTCGTTTTCTTTGTCACATTTTTTTCTTAATTTGTTTGTACAAAATCTTAGTTATGATACGAGTACGCTATAACAGAAAAACAATTTAATTAAACCTTTTTAATGATTAATAGCACTTCAATCAAATATTTTTTTATCATTATTTTTTTTGGTGCCAATTAAAAAATTATTTTTTTTCCTATTTACGTTTTTTAATCACAAAGTCATAGTGAACAGAACTTCTAGTATTTTAGAAATCAGCCATAAAAAAAGATTTAGTTAATTTTTATTTATAAATAACACACAAATTAAAATATTAAAAAAAAAGTATTAAAATATTAAGCGCCCAAAATATTTAAATAAGAATTAAATATTGTGATTATAAAAGATCAATAAATAATAAAAATATTCTTAGAAAACACATTGAACATGTTTTATTTCTTAATAAAATTAGTTAAGCAGGTTGCTTCCTCGTTAGAAATTTTGTCTGTGTAGTAAGTATATTTATAGCTATTTACAAGAAAAATATGTAATACAGTGGTTTAATTGGCTTAATTAATACCGAAATATGTGGAGATTACTTCTAAGAAAGGGTGTTCATATGAAGCGTGTGGTATGAAAATTAGATGTGCATTTGAATCAATAGCTAACCAAAAATTAATCGTTCCTCGTTCCCCACCAATTTTGGGTTTTTTAAAAATTAATTTGATAAAAAATTAAAAAGAAATCTTTTATTGCAATTTGCAAAGGGAACTTACAAAAATGAGCTTTTGTTTGTTGGCTTATGATCATGCCATTTCCAACTCCTTCCCTATTGAATTAGTTTTGAACTAAAATTGTCTGGTTTTTTAGGGATATAGAAATTTAGGCTCAAATAATACACAGAAAAATGGTGTTAATTGCCATGAATTTGAATTTATTAGAACAACAATTCTTTGCCATTTTTATTTCAATATGATTTCGGATATATGAGACCCTCCCTTAGACCTGGATGTACAATTTTCGATCACTTATTACTGCATTGAGGCCCGATACTAGTGATAACGTGTGGCTAATGTTGATACCCGAAGTTTTATTCGTCAGTGGCTTATCGGCGCAGATCAGAGAGTTACTTCACTTAGCCACTTAAATTCGGTATCAACAACCATTTCGTTTTGAGGTCATTCACAAAATCGACTGCATGCAAGATGGTCGTGCGGCTTAAATTATTTTACGAGTTGAATTTTGTAGGCCCGCAAAAGCAAATATTTCCGCAAAATCTTCCGTTTACTGGAAGGACGCAGCACTAATTTAGGTCTTCCTCGATACTAGGCATTGCAGCAGCAACAGCTTGTTCGTGGTTTGCACTGTACGACGTCTCTGAGGCTGCCCGTTGTTCTGTAGAGTAAAAGTGGTGCCAAAATAATCAATAGTTGCTCGAATTACTTGCTGTGATGAACGATTGTGCCGTCTGTAAAACGGACAGATAGAGAGTTTTTGAGTTTTCCGAACTGTTTATAAAAATGTTTACAATTTGCAGGCGTTGTTTAGGTGTCGTTCTATTCATGAATGACAAACATGACAAACCCAGCCAGTATATTTATTCAAGTGCGTTTATTTCTACATCAACATAAACGACAGATATTGTCTGTATACAATTTCTCCTAAATGGTCAATTCTTTTAATTTATTTTTTCACTTATTAAACATTTTCTAACAGCACCTCTAATACTTTTTAATTCATTTAACCCCCAGAGAAGGTTTGCACCTCCAAATCAGATGTGCAAGTTACCTGTAATGATAAACCGTAGGTGGTTGGATTAAATGCTGAAATACGGCGACCACTTGGAGACTCAATATTTTGCTGGTTTGAATTCTTGTTGTAGAAAATAGTATTGAATAAGATTGTTTTCCTACGATATATTACAAGCATAAGCTAGGCTAACGAATCACCCATCACGTGGTTAGAAGTTATGTGTACTTATATAACTAATACATGAATACCCCCTAATGTAACTTATTTCATTATAAAATATGTATAATAAAACAAAGCCGCCTACATAGCACTTTTGATCATGAACTCCCGGTCGCGCTGTGCTTACGTCAAAATTGTAACTTTGTTGCTACGTCATATTTTTCGTAATATACAACGATCATGATCAAACATGCACAATCGTGTCTACTTACTTACATACGTCCAATATGTATGTATATAAGAAAAGTGGTCACGATTCTGCATGCATAAACCAGTTTTGATGTTGATTGTATGTGTTTGTGTTGCTAAGCAGAAATCATGATTCTGCATGCCCAGTCCTCTTTATTATACTATATAAAGACATGCACAATCATGATCATTGCTATTAATTATACTTAAGTAAAAACCAATGGCTGAAAAGTATAAAAGGCAGTTATGGTTTAGCTTTGGATGTCGTCGCATAAAATATAAATGTAATAAACAAAGAAAAGTTATTGATTTGAAAAGAATTTGAAAAGAAATTTGTTTTTATTTTAATTGAAAACAAGTACGAAACTGTTAGACACACCATAGACGGACACCTTTTGTAGCCGCTCGATACGAGTATGGACGCTACATTCGCATGGGAAAGAAATAGCAAAACTCTACAAGGACACAACACATACGAGTACAATCCGTTTTTTCATTTTAAACAATGGAGGTCAGATCAGCTGTCGAAGAGAGTGTATCTTATAATTCATATACCTTGTACAAATCAAACTAAACACGAAACAATTCACAGCTAATAAAGTGACACAGCCTGACTTTCAAAACGTATCAACACAAAGTTTGTATACAGTTGTGCTTGCTACCGTATTTTAATCATGTACAAAGTTCCTGAACAATGCAACCATGTGCTTAGTTCGTGTTGACGTTATGAAATATAAGTGATGCAATGAATCATATTTATTGTTTACAAAAGTAAAAATGGAAATTTTTTTTCGCTGAAAAATATATTTAGTGCCTGACCCAAGATTTCGAACGAATCCTTTCTTTCATGAAATTATATTTTGTTTTAAATGTAATTGTATGAAAGAATGCATATGTGTGACATACGAGTAGTGGTTCTGGCAGTAAAACATATTTTAGCTGTTTTATTTTAATACTTCACAATAAATAAATTAACTTACGCTCCTTTTTGTTTTATTTTAAGTTATGTGGCGTCAACAACCTTAAAACCGATACCCTGATTTCTTTTCTAATGCGTTACTAATACTTGTCGACCGCATTTTGAAAGGGTTATACATTGTCAATGTTTTCTACTACGGCGCTATGAAACACTACACTTTGTTCGAAGACAAAGCAGTTGACGTTTTGGAAGTCACACAGCCACACATATGAAACATTATTTTCTATTTAAAGTTCTATAACTCTGCTATTTATTTTCTCGTCGGCTCCACTGTGTACAGGTTTTTTATTTTCTGATCTTTTTATTTTTTCAAAATAATTTATTTTGTGGTTTTCAAGGTATGATAGCTGATATGAACACGTGTTGCGGAAATTGAAGACTTGTTTGCGTTTAATTATTCTTAGGACCTGTTTTCTCGAAATGCGAAAGAAAATTTTATTCAATTATTTACACGAATTAAAATATTGAAAGCAAACATATAAAATTAAAATTCGTTTTGATTCGAATGAAATTTTCTTTCGCATTTCGTTAAACACGGCCTTTTGTTCTAAAGGTGCTATTTATGACCTCTTTTACATAAATAAATATGCAGATATGTAAGTATTAATCCAGGTAAGAATTAATTTTAAATTTTAAGGCGCAAAAAGGTGTTGCCTTCATCAACATAACTTAAGCTTACGTTTTTTACCCATAAAAATAAACTCATCGCTGTCTTAATGATGGCAGCTATTCAATTATTGCCCCCCCCCCCCCCCACAAAATGTTCATTTACACTCTATAAACATGTGTTGCCATAAAATCAACCATCATTCTAAAAAATCAACTTAAAAAAATTAAATTTTATTAAACTATCTAGAAAAACATAATAGTTTTAATTTTTATTTCGTTCTTTTATGTTAAAAACAACAATTTCACAGCTTTTAACAAATTTCTTGTTCAATCACTCTATTAAATAATTAGATATGTGTTAAACGTAAAAAGTTCTACACTTGGAAGACAGTAACTTTTTTATATCAAGTCTGTACTAAAAAAAGAGCATCAAAGACTCTCGTGACTTAATTCTAAATGAACAATAAAGAAATACCAATCCAATCATATCAAAAATTTAAATCAACTGTGAGTGCTCAAATAATAATATTTACGGGGTTTTTTCTTTCGAGAATATCAACTTTGTTTGGAATAAATAAACGTCGCTTGGGGTTCCTAACAGTTCCCTTTAATTATAAGGATGACTTTTTAAGAGCTTGCGGATTTTATTAAAAATAAAAACACATAAAATTTAGAGAAATGTATGAAATTTTTATTTAAGTCGATAGAACGATCTATATAATTCAATGTTTAAAGATGATTTTATGTAAATTCCGACCGTGGCTGCGCCTCAAATGTTTCATACGCTAGTTCCAATTATGGCATACACTCTCCAACATATCGACCCGTGGCTCACGAATAAATTCTTCAATATTGGGTTGCTGGCTTGTCCCTATAGACTTGAGGCTTAACGTCGCTCCACAAGAAATTGTCTAAAGGCGTTAAATCGCTCGATCAAGGCAGCCAATTTGCCGGTTCTACACGTGAAATAAACTGTTCACCGAACTCGTCTCTCATTGTTGGCCATTGTTTCGCATGCTGTATGGCATTTGCCGCCGTATTGTTGAAACCACTTTTCAGCTCTTCCATTTTGGGCAAACAAATTTGTAATCATCACACGGTAGCGCTCGCCGTTCACAGTAACGTTCCTGCCTTCTTCGTCTAATGATGACACTAATAATACAAATAACTCTCGTATGCTTTTTCTAGACATTATTTGTATAAATACAAATTTGAAATCACATTCAACCGAGTCACCTAAACAGTGGCGGATACATGAAAACACACATGAACACTGATGATGGGAGTGTAGCGGCTCCCGTTCTGCCGTGTAAGTCGAAAATAGATAAATGGATGTTAAATTTTTCCTTGTTCCTTTGGAATATTGTCTCATGTCCAATTCTTTCTGACTAAAAATGTTACGAACTTTAGACAAAATAATAATCACTTTGGATTAAAAACTACTAAATTTTTTCGTTTGTTTTTATTTCCAATATTAAGTTTTTGAGTAGTTTGGAGATGGCAAGAATTTGTAAGCGCTGGTCTAGCGTGATCCGATTCATTATAAACTGGCAATCCAAGCGAACAACAAAGCAACTTTCAAAGCAAAGTTTAACAATTTAAAGTTCTATCGGACTTTAAAAAAAATACCATTTACATAGTTATGAATCCTTTTTCTATCTGATTTATTTAAAGAATTGTTAATTTATGTATTATTATTTATTAATTTTTGGATAATTTGTATATTTATATCAATCGATGGATTAATCGATTAAAATCGAAACCTGATTAATTGAATGCCCTCAACCTCAACTTACAATTTTAATTTTATTTTTTGCCATACAAAGTTTATGAAAAAAAACAATATTTTTAAATATTTTTTTTATATTTTTTTTTTGCAAAATCTCTCAATATGTTTTTCTAATCAAAGGAAATAAGAAATATTTTATTTCCTATTTGCAAAGTATATAAATTTTCTCAGGTACAAGGATATAAGCTTCTAGAATTTGTTATTTCCCTGATAAGATGTTTTGAGCTGGGTGATAATGAATCATACAGTCAAGATGTTTTAATAAGAGTAATGAAAAAACATTGAGCCTGCACATTGCTGCACATAAAAATTTTACATTTTGCATATTAAAACTATATTTAAATCAAAACTTAACGGAATTACTTACACATTGTAAGGCGTTTATTATAAAAATCCTATTCTAAAAAATCAACTACTTAAAAAAGAATACAAAATCCAAAAAAAAAATAAATTAATAAAAAATAATATTAAAATGCATAAAACGTGCGTCGAATTAATTATTTCATTAAAGAGTCAACAAAACACGACCACTTTGTACGAAAATATTTTGCGCAGAAAAAAAGCAGCTCATAAACAAAACTGAAATAAACTATTTTAGCCAAAATGTAACAACAATATAAACAGGCCATTATTATATTTAGCAGAGTAATTGTTTAAACCGAATAAAACAAAAAAAAAAAAACACACAATGAATTTTATTTCTGCTCTGCCTTTTGTAGACATTTTTCAAGCTACCGAATGAGACCGCATGGAACTGACTGACTTGCTACTTGTGATTTGAAATTCACTTGATACTTCTGAGATAATTTTCATAAAAAAATTTAAAAAAAAAAAAAAAAAAAACGCTCTACAGTACATAATTAGTTTTAATAGCGATAATAATTATTTGTTGAAAACATTATTAAACCATTTTAATTAAATTATAATGCAAAAATGGCACGGATATTAAATATTATTAAGTTTAATAAAATGTTTAAGATTTAAAGCAAAAAAAAAATCAAAAATCAAAAACAAAAAATAAACATAATGCTATTTTATGATTTGATTAACAATAAAATTTCTGAATATTAAATTACCTGAATGAAGACATTTTAAATATTTTCTAAGCCTTGAACAAATATACAATTCAAATTTACGGTTCCCACGAGTTGTACAGGATGTTCTATTTAGTCTACAATTTAAATGTAAATTTAATAAATTTAATAAATTTAATTTGTATTTAGCTTTAATAAAATTTATTTTTAATCTCGGCAGCTCATTTTTTCTAAATACGAAGTTGTGAAGCCTGAGTTACCAGCATGATTTATTAATACACAATATGACAAAAAACAAAAGACATAAGAAACAGACTTGAATCATTTTTTTTTGTTTCCTTAAGAACATCCCAGCAAAAACTTAAAAGGTAAATTAAATAGCTTTTCGAATGACGATCATGCCGTGACATTTAGAAGTCCTTATCATAATTAGCATAAAAACCAAAGAAGAAATTGTGTAGTGTCCTTTTTAGCGTTTGAATTCATTACATCGCCATTAAAGTTTTTGCTGAGATCATAGTTTTTTATACAAACTTTGCACTACTTTCCGGTGATAACTACCTACAAGTCCATAAACAAGTAAGTAGTTGAACGTGCGCTTATTATAAAGATGCTTTGTAGTTGAGTGTTCGTGAAAACAAGTTTTTGCGCTTAATAAAATAGTTGTACAATTGACAAGTGAGTAAAACATAAAAATAATTCCAAAAGCTAATTAGTGTATTCAATCACTTCTAAGTATTGACATTTTTAAGTCGTTATTTGTAAGTCCTGTTAAAGTAGTGAGTTAAAACGACAAAATAGTGAACATTTATGTTGCGAATTGCCATTTTTAAGTCTTCTCTGGGGCTTTTAATTCCGACTGCTTTTCTCTTTTCGGGAAACAGAAACAAAAATCTATAATTCACAGAGATTGTCGGGGTGTGCTGGGGAAAAAACTTAATTTCAATTTAATTACTTTAGTTAATATTGTAAAGTGAAAATACAACACAGTAATAAATTCAGCAGCAGTTGAAGCATGGCTGATATTAATTATTCCATTTAATATGTATGTATTTTTTTCAATTGAGAGCTTTATGAAATTTGAAAGCGTCGTTCAAGACATCAACACAGCTAAAGGGTTTTACAGAATTCTTACGCGGCTTTATGCTTTCAAAAAGAATTTCTAGCATTTCCGTTTCTTTTTTGCAATTTCTTTGTTGCATACTGACTGCTGCCAAGAATATATTTTCAATGGCCTCTTTTTCAAAAATGTTTTTAATTTTTCATATGTTTTTTAACATATTTAGTATATTTTGAAACAAAAACGCTTCTCAGATTTTTCGCTTAATTTTGTATTTGCATTTTAATTCTTTAATAAATTATGTTAATTGCATCAGGTCATGTATTATGGTTCGGGATTTGAATTTGAATTGAATTCAAAAAACCTGCGGTTTTTGGAAAAGAGTTATCCGGCTGGACATCTCTAAGTTTTACGTGTTTTTAAATAAATTTTGTAAATGTGGTTTGTTAACATTAAAAAAAACATAACTTTTGCTTTGGACCATCTCCATTCCAAATTTGCTGGAGCTTTATGTAATTTGCTAACATTTAAAATTACATTAACTCTAGATTTATTGGCCAATTGTAAGAGTTGTACGCTAATTTTGGTTTTATCGGCAATATTTTTTTATTTCTAATGTGATTTTAAAAACTAAACAAATAACGTTGTTAAACCAAAGATTTTAAGAGAAGTACAAATTATCTAATTTAGTATTTGGCAAAGAAAACAGAAGAAAAAACAACAATGCAAAAAATATAAAATTTTTAAATCTTCATTAACACACAAAAGCTAAACAAATACTTTAACCAGGCACAATAGTTTTTGAACTAATAAATATGCATTTTTTGCTTAAAGCAAAAATGCATAACAGAAAAAGCCCTAAAACTCAAGCAAGAAATAAGGTATAAATAATATAAAACCATAAGGGTGCCCTACATTTTAGTCAGCACGTTTTGCAGGTGACTAAAAAAAATACATATTTTTTATACAATTTTTGAAATTAGTTTCTTATACATTGTGAAGTGTGTAGAGTGGCATTAAGTATCAAGTAGAAGATATAAGTTTGATATAAAACTCTGGTCATTGGATATTATGGATTAGCTGAACTCATTGATTTGAAACAGTTTCCTGTAAAATTAGTTTAGCTGCGAAACAAAACATCCTTGTTTGGTTAAGTCAACCGTAGGTGACATGTTTTTTACGTCTGACTTGTCACCTTTGTGAATCATATGTAATTGTGCATGTTTGTAAAAATAGTTATTTTACAGAATATTTATCATATTCGCTCACAAACGTTCATGTACAATTATGTCTGACATTGACCATGTTTATTTGCAACAGCTGCTCTGAGCGCAAATTTTATTAGATTTTTTTTGTTAAAAGTGTTTTTTTTTTGTGAAATGTAACAAAGTAACAAAATTGTAGTGCAGATTTCTGGTAATACTTTTTATCACAATAAAAACAGCTGATGTTGGAAGGTTTGCTAGATCAAAATAGCATAGGAAAAGATCTGGTCCAAAGATTGGCACTACGACTCCTGATGGATCTCTTGTCAGTTCAAAATAGAATACGCTCTAACTAAAATTTCGTCAGATGACATTTCACATGAGTTTTACAGAAGCATCGATTTGAAGGTACCACACGACATGTACGAATTTTACAATGTAAAATTTAACAAGTCACATGTAAAAACATGTCGTCTAAGGTGACATTATCAGCAAATGCCATTCTGATATACAAAATTGTATTTTCTAAATTAAAAAATAAGCGATGCCTTTTAGGGTATTCAAAGTAATAAAAACAAACGAAAATCTACAACAAAGTAAGCAAAAAATATTTTAGGAACAACAATAGCGCCAAAGATCCAAAAAAAAAATAGTAAAAACAATTTTTGAATATTGTTGAGAAAAAAATTGTTTATTTCGCTGTAAAAAGATGAGTAAATCTCAACAAAGTTTGGTGTTAAAATAAATAAAACCGAGAAATATGTTGAAAAATACCAAAACGTGTAACTGGTACACAGTGTTTAGTGTTTAAAGAGCTGAATATAAATCTCATCATCATGAATTAAGAGATGTTCGTTGTCTACCACAAATAGCGATCAACTTAACTGCATGGATTTTTTTTGGTTATTAGAGGTGTAAAGAGTTTAATGTCTGCGGTAGAGTTGAACAAGTGAGATTATTTTTAAATGAATTTTCCTCAGAACTCCGGCATTTTTAAATCATTTTTAAAACTTTTTAATTGTTTTTTTCATTATTTCTAATGACATATGTATATACTTTTAAGCTGGTTCATCCATGTGCTCGTCTTTCTGCTTAATTAGAAGTTATTTTTGCTAAATCAGACTTTTAGTTACACACAATGAAAAAATAATAATACTTACATTTATCCAATGAATTTTTACATAAATACTGAGAATTATGTTTTTCAAAATATCTTGAACAAAAACATCTTAAAAAAAAACTTTTACTTTAAAAAAAAAATGTAAAAAACCTCCAGTATTGAACCCGGAATCAACACAACTAAATTCATGAATAAATCGTTTTATTCTATTAATTTGATTTTTATTAATTAAATAATTAATGTTTATGCGCAATTAGTTGAACTCTTTAGGTTTATATTGAAATGAATTATTTGGCTTGAGTTCAAATCTGAGTTTAACCTTTTCTAATCAGCGTTCTTTGTTCGAAAGAAAGAAGAAAGTCAACTAAAAAAGACAAAAATAATGTAAACAGCAGCCAATGGGTTTGGAAAAAGCGGGATAATATGGAATATATGGAATAATTAATCATTAGAGATGGGAATTTCGTTACAACCGAAATTGATTTCAGTTGTAAAATTCAATAAGTTGTACTTTTCGTATTTTAATTGGTTAAATAATACGTCGGATACATGGAAACACACATGAACACTGATGATGGGAGTGTAGCGGCTCCCGAAAACCAACGTTGTTTCTGTACTGTCGTGTAAGTTGAATATTAATTTAGCCCTTGTACCTTTGGAATATTGTCTCATATTCAATTTTTTCTACAAAAATGTTATGAACTTTAGCCAAAATAATAAAAACTTTGGATTAAAAACTAATACGGTTAAATAGTTGATATTCCTTGTCACTAGTATGCA
The DNA here is from genome assembly GCA_956483585.1 of Gymnocheta viridis. Taxonomy (NCBI): domain Eukaryota; kingdom Metazoa; phylum Arthropoda; class Insecta; order Diptera; family Tachinidae; genus Gymnocheta; species Gymnocheta viridis. The sequence continues at coordinate 111,039,860 of OY101442.1, forward strand.
CCATCAGAAGTGGTAGAAACGCACAAAGAACGCTGATGAGATGGTGTAGTGATCTCGAAATCAGTACTGACTGATCTGTTCTGTTAGTCTGATGAATAATAAAAAAAAATGGTTCCAAAAAATATGCTTTCTTGATAAAATTTATCAAAAAAAATCTCTAGGATTTGAGCTCAAGCCAAACATGAGTTTAAATATTAATCAAATTATTTCATCAGATGTGCAATTTTTAAGGAGAAAACAAGACAAAGAATAATCTTTTAACTCCTTCAACACAGCCAAATGAAAAAAATATATAACACAGTACAACACATGATTTTGGGATTTGATTCTAAAAATTGCACGTGGAAGTAGCTCCAAAATTAAGAACTTCTGCATCATTCGTTTTGTCAACGAATGGCTGCATTAATTATTATTATTATTTATTGACAAAAATCAATATTTTTTTCACAAAAAATTTTTTTTTTAATTTTTCGGAAATATGGGGCTGAAGGCCTTCTGATGATTTGGCATAAGCAGCAGCAAAATTTAGGATATACTCGTAGACTATAGACCAGACTGCATTTTAACCCACAACATATTGAAATTTTCTAAAGTTATTTAATTATTTTTTTTTTGTGTAAAACTTGAATTTCATAAAATTCGTCAATTTTAATTTCAAATTTTTGCTTTCCGTAAATACTTGCAAGTATATGGATGTGAAAGTTGTCTAGGAGCTACTCTCCGGTTATATAAATAATTTAAAATTTTTACTCGTGACCATATTATAGTTGTCATTCAAACAGTTTTGAGGCAAGCGGATGTAAAATGAAAAGCGCGATTTGAACAAGTCTCACCTGTTCATCTCAAGTCTGGAGTAAAAACTGCCAAAAGCAAACAAACAAACAAAAAAATATAAATAAAATTTATAAATAACAGCCAAACGTCTGTGTTTTTACTATTAATAAGTTTGTTTTTTGCCTTTTTTTCAAGCTATAAAAATTGTGGATTTTACTGTTGTACGAGTTGGTAGTTGTTAGCTCATTGTTGTTGCTTTTTTATTTGTGTGTTTTTTTTTCGGAAATTCCTTATGATGAATTTTATATAAAAGTAGCGAAGGGAGAACTTTAGTGCATCATTTAAACATTTCATCTAATACAGACAACACGAAACGAGGACGGTTGGTTGAGTTAGACGAAATTTTTATATAAATTTCGAGAAAACAAAAAACAAAATCTTAAAACAAACGACTTTAAGAAATTTTTTCAAGAACTTACCAAGAAATTAAACTAAAAAGACTATTGAAAAAGAATTAAGAAAAATGGTGAGTTAAGAATGATCTGTGAATAGAAAAAAATATTGTAAGAAACACATAAAAAAATTAAACTCATCAGTCACAGTACAGTAGTGTCTGCTCTAATGTTGCAATTTTGTAAAATGACATTTGTTTTTCAATGTGTAAATTTGCAAAATATAAGAATACATAATATATAAAAGAACTAAATAAAAAACAAACAAAACAAAAACAAAAAATAACAACCTTAAACAAATAAAGACAATCAAATAAACGCATTTAATAATCTATAAAGTAAATATTACAAAATCCCCAAGAGAAAAAACTAACTAAAGTAACTTAGACACACATGCAGTCAGAGAGTCAGTAAAAAATAAAATAAATAATGGGATTTCGTTTTTGTGAGTCGTTACTCTAACTGAATTTATTATTACTTGATGCCACAACAGCCAGCAACCCATCATCCAAAGTCGTGACAATTAATTTTTTTTATTTATTTTTTTTTTGCTACAAGCTGCAACAGTTTCTTTTTTTCCTTGTATGGCAAACGTTGTTGTTTTAAAGTTAATTTTATTTTATCTGTTTTTCTTTTTCAAATCCAAATTTTCTTCTAACGGTTGCAATTGTCTACAGAAGTGATTTAATGATAATTTCAACAGCAGCTTGTTGTAGGTTGATATTTTTAGCCAAAAAAGGGTTTCTAATTCATGCTGACAAATGCTTTTTTTCATCTGCTGAAATTGCAATTGAAGTTGCTGCTGTGTGATGATGGCATCATTTGTGTATTTAATGCAGTCATTAGATAATAAATATTTCTATTCTGTATTAGCATTTGGATATTCGGTCGATAAAAATCTTAATCGAAAAATGAATGCAAATAAATCAAGTGAAATTTATGACTGGGCAATATTGTGCAAAGGATTTATGGTGACATTTTCATGTCGATTGTTTTGTAATAAAATCTCAAAAACTCTTGTCATGAGAATAGTTTTCAAAAAATAGTTCAAGGATTTCACATTTAACAACAAGAAAATTTAAGTTTACATAAACTGTTTATGGATTTCCTGGAATAAATAAACTAAAATAACTCTAAAGTTAGCTTTCAAATTAAGAATGACAACAAAAACACAAAAGAAAAATATTGAAGTAGGGACAAATATGTAAATATCTTATTGTACCTTTTATGTAAATAACTAAGTTTACTTCATTCACTGTCTATCTTACGGTGTCTTTTTAGAAATTGTTAATTTCGCTGCTGGCACTTTTGGCAGCTCTCAGTGTTAATGCCGATGTGTCACACTTGGATACTGATTTGCAAGAAGATGGTTATCACTACAAGTTGCCGACAGTGCCATTTCCACAACCTCCTTCAGGTAATGGTATAGATGAGGAATTCCTGTCGCCGGGTAGCCAACCATCAGGACCAGCACCGTCTCCTCAACGACCACAGCCTGGTGGACCTAGTGCGCCAACTGGACCACAACCATCAGGTTCTGGTTCAAGTTATATACCACCAGAACAGGAGCCATCAGGACCTTCTCCAAGCTATGGACCCCCTCAAGGGCCAGCTCCAGGCCGTCCAGGACCAGGGTCGTCATATAAACCATCATCTCCTGGCCCAGGACCATCAGGACCTTCTCCAGGTCGTCCCGCACCTGGACCTTCATATCAACCTTCAGGACCTGTACCTGGACCTTCATATCAACCTTCAGGACCTGCCACGGGACCTTCATATCAACCTTCAGGACCTGCCACAGGACCTTCATATCAACCTTCAGGACCTGCACCTGGACCTTCATATCAGCCTTCAGGACCTGCCACAGGACCTTCATATCAACCTTCAGGACCTGTACCTGGACCTTCATATCAACCTTCAGGACCTGCCACAGGACCTTCATATCAACCTTCAGCGCCTGCACCTGGACCTTCATATCAGCCCTCAGGACCTGCGCCTGGACCGTCTACTGTTCCCTCATATCGACCATCGGCTCCCGCTCCAGGACCAGCACCAAAACCTTCTTACCAACCTCCAGCTCCAGCTCCTGGCCGGCCAGCACCTGGACCTTCTTATCAACCATCAAAACCACAACCAAGTGGTGGGCCAGACTGTTCTCCACAAGGCCCCCTTAGACCAGGAAGTCCAGCTCCCCGTCCACAACCTGGATGTCCAGTACCAGAAGAAAAACCAGGATCACAAAAACCGGGACGCCCACAGCCTGGCTTAGAGTACTTGCCTCCTGATCAAAAACCTCAACGACCTGGAGTCCAGCCAAGACCTCAACCTCCGGGGCCTACTTTTCAACCTAGACCACAACAACCGGATTGTTCTCGACCAGGTCAGCCCGGTTGCCCAGCTCCAGAGCCCGACTGTACACAACCTGGCCAACCTGGCTGTCCACAACCGGACTGCACTCAACCAGGTACTCCAGGTTGCCCCCAACCAGACTGCACGCGACCTGGCCAACCTGGATGTCCTAAGCTTGACTGCTCAAAACCAGGTACACCCGGTTGTCCTAAACCAGATTGCTCACGTCCGGGACCTACACAGCCAGGCTGCCCAGCTCCTGCTCCAACACCCAGACCAACGCAACCTGCTCCCAAGCCCCAACAGCCAGCACCCAGACCACAACAACCTGCACCCAAACCACAGCAGCCCAGCGGACCAGGTTTAGACTATTTGCCACCCCAAGGTAATCAAGTTGAGTCAAATTATGGCCAAAAACCACGACCCGGTGCTAAGCCCCAAGGACCTTCAGGAGGACAAGGTCCCAAGTACCCGGGACCAGATTGCACACAACCAGGTCAACCTGGGTGTGCACAGCCGGACTGCTCACAACCGGGCACCCCAGGTTGTCCTCAACCAGATTGCTCACGACCCGGCCAACCTGGATGCCCCGCACCTGACTGCTCACAACCGGGCACCCCAGGTTGTCCTCAACCAGCTTGCTCACGACCTGGCCAACGCGGATGTCCCGCACCTGACTGTACACGACCAGGAACTCCCGGTTGTCCACAACCAGACTGCTCCCGACCCGACCAACCTGGATGCCCCGCACCTGACTGCACACGACCTGGTACTCCCGGTTGCCCACAACCAGACTGCTCCCGACCCGGCCAACCCGGATGTCCCGCACCTGACTGTACACGACCAGGTACTCCCGGTTGTCCACCACCAGATTGTTCTCGTCCTGGTCCACTTCAGCCCGGTTGTCCCGCACCTCGGCCACAACCTCCAGCACCCAGACCACAGCCTCCAGCACCCCGCCCGCAACCACCAGCACCCCGACCGCAACAGCCATCTCCAGGACCACAAAAACCTGGCAAGCCCGATGGTGAATATTTACCTCCTCAAGGTAACGAAGTAGGTCCCTCACCTGGCCCCAGACCCCAACCTCAGCCAAAGCCACAACAACCGTCTTATCCCGGTCCTCAAAGACCACCAGCACAACCATCATATCCAGCACCAAAACCACAACCACAACAACCTCAGCCTTCATACCCTGAAGATGTGCCCGGTACAGGTGAAGATTCTGGTTCCTTGGGTGCCGATGGCTACAACTACAACAAACCCAGCAATCCCTTTAAATATTAGCAATATTTAATACTCATAATATTAATAAGTAAATAAAAAAAATAGATCCATAAAAATAAAATAATACTGCAACAACGATGATGTTTATAAACGTACATAAAAGAAATGTTTTTAGCTCAGATCAAACAAAAATTGAATAACCCAGCTAAAAAATTATATACAGACCGAATATTTTTGGATTCGAAAATTGCGGTTATATTTCATACACACTCTATTTCACTATTCATATATAATTGCATATACGATCATATATATATGGCTGTATGAATTATACGTGGAACATATGCCCTCAATTTTTGGAAGCAAGGATATATGGTTCATAAATATCCTTTTCAGTTGGGAATGAACAGCGGCAATAAAACAATTAAATCAATTATTTGTAAGCAACTTTATTAACAACTTTTTTTTATGAAAATAAAGTAAAAAACAGAATTTACAAATTAAATTTAATTTCTTTAATTCCTCTAAACAAAAATACCCCTCCCCAGCAACCAGTTGACGATGACTCCGATGACAAACATGTTTCTAACACAACAAAATGCTTGACCTTTTGTTTTTAAACACACAGACAATATATAATATATTCTACTATGACAGCTGTCAGGTTTTCATATAATGATTTATAAGGTTTTCAGATATGTAATGATCATTTACGACGAGATAATTTGCTAGTATTTTGTTGTGCGCAAGTGCATGTGTTTCCTTTTATGTGCAAAATAATTTCAAAAAACTTTGTAATTTCAAGTTTATGCTTCAAACAAGAATATTCTTCTAACCTTTATCTACTCGTAACAATCTAACAGCCAATTCCATTTGAAACAGTCTTCACAGTGCAAGTTTCACTGGTCACTTTATGATATAAAAAATATCAGTAGGTCATGCTGCCGCATGCGGCAAAACTTTATTAACTTTAAGATTTTGTAATAAAAACAAACACTATAAAGGAAATAAATAGTAGTTATTATAATTTTTTTTAATATTATTTTTATGTGAAGATTGTAAAAATGAAAACAAATAATTATCTTTATACTTGACTTTTGTTTGCATTTGGTGATTGAACGAGGTGACACTTGTCAGGCTGAATTAATTTAAGATTTTAAAAGCCCGCTGGGAGCATTATGCACTTCGTATGTTATTTTTCCTTTCTAGTAATTCTATTTTTCATTTCATCTACAATTTGTCAGAATGCATATAAAAATTTGTCAAACATTTGTTTACTCAGTGCCTTATGTGGCATGCGGTCAAGTTCGAAAATGATATTGCATTTCAAATTCCGTATAAGACTTAAAAACGATAAATATAAAAACAGCAATAGATTTAATAACTGTGGATTTTTTGACAAAACATTTTTTTTTTATTCTTTATAAAAGGTTGTTCACAGTATTTTTTTTATAAAATCATACTTTTTGCAAAAGATGCTTTAATAAAGGTATTTTTTATAAAAAATTTATTATTAGTAGGTGAATCTAGAAAATTATTAATCCAGAATAAAATAAGTAACGGTCTACTACCGAGTAACTTAAGAAACATAAAACCAATTTAATATTAATCAGAGCTACGAAAAAGTTTCCGTTTACACTAAAGTTTGTTGCTATCCAGAGTCTTTGTGGCCACTCGCAAATTAATCGAATGAAATTATCGAAATAATTTGTAACAATTATTCGAATAAAATTCTTCGCATGCAAATTAATCGAATAATATAAATCTAATAAAAGCTACGAAAATTAAATCTTTTGTACACATACAAAATATACTCGATTAAAATTATTTAAAATAAAATTGCTGGATTGAAGTGATTTGAAAAAATAGATATTTAAATAAAAATTATTCGCTTGAAAATTATTCGAAAAAAAATATTTAAACCAAATTATTTGTATAAAAATTATTCGCTTGGAATAAAACGATTAAAAACCATTTCAAGACAAGCTTTTTCAATAAAAATTACGAGAATTAAAATATTGGAATGAAATTATATGAATTTAAAGTTAAAATTATTCGAAAACATAATATTGCAATGAAATTATTCAAATCATATTATCCAAGTGGGTAACCCGTTATGCCATTATTGTGTTAGTCGTAGGTTCAATTCCTGCTAAAACCCTCTGTGTTTCTTTTGCATAAATTATTTAAACAAAAATTATGCGAGTGAACATATTCTGACAACAACTATTCGAACAAAAATATTTCAATCAAAATTATCACAAAATATTCATATAAAACTAATCGCTTAAAAATTATTCGAGTAGTATTATTCGGACAAAAATATATTTTAATCAAATTACTTGTATAAAAATTTGTCAAAGTTACTGGAATAAAACTATACGAATGGAAAATTATTTCAATAAAATTATTTGTATAAAAATATTTGAATAAAAAATAATTAAAATGATAAGTAAAAGAATTCTAATAAAAATAATCAGGAAGAAAATTAAAATTATTCAAATAAAATTAATCCAATAAAATGCCTAAAGGATTCTGTACCTAAGTCATGCAAATACTTGTAAAAAACTACACCAATAAAATAACCTATATAAAAAGTACTCGTATCAAATTATTCGCTTAAACTCTTTTTAAATAAAACTATTCGATATAAAATTATTTGAAATAAAATATATTCTAACAAAATTATTTACAAAAAATTATTCGTATAAAAAATATTTTTATCCGAATAATTTTTTATATATAGGACTAGAAATTATTGGAACAACTTTGTTATAGTGAATTACAACTAATGAAAATTGTTCACATAAAATTGTCCGATTAGGAAATTGTTTGAGTAAAAGTTACAAAAACGAATAATGAAAATATTTGTTACAATTTATTTGAATCTATTACAATGAGATATTTCAAATAAAATTATTCGATTAATAATTGCGCGAATAAAAATAAATAAAATTTTTTACAATAAATGATGAATATTTCTCCAATAAAGGAGCGATATCAATGATGAAATTATTCGAATAACATTTTTTCAAATAAAATTTGTGGTAATAAAATTGCTGACATAACAATGATTCGGATAAAAATTATTTAAGTAAAATTATTTTTATAAAAATTATTTGAATACAAATTTTTGGCTCGAGCTCAAGTCGTGAATTTACTAAATTTTTTTTTTATTAAGAGTTTTTGACGCAGTCAAACTATTGTTATTAAAAAGGTAATATTAGAATATTTTAACCATTAGCTGAGAACTGAGCAGTACTGATTTCGAGGTCGCTACACCATCTGATCAGCGTTCTTTATTCAATTTTACCACTTGTCAGGCTGGATTCTAATAATTATTTTACCGAATCACTTACAAATTAGAAAACTGACATTTAATTTTATTAATTTTTATAAATTAAATCAATTTCGAGTTAGTACATATGGAGCGATCAGAGCTAAAGTGAACCAAGTCACAAAGAGACAATTCAAAGATATTTTGAGTTTCAATAAATGAACTGCCACAAATAAAATATAAAATGAGAGCCATTGACTTGGATTTTTGCCCTTATTTTAGGAACGAAGCACTTTTTTACTTACTCCGTTACGGAACTAAATAGAGTTAAGAAGCTTTGCGGAGAATTTCACACTAGTTTTGAAATTTTTCATATTTTATGAGTTGGTTCACTTCAGCTCTGAGCTATCCATATGTTATGTACTCTCTTTGCTTTTTCCAGTGCGATTGGCTGCTGAGATTAAATAATAATAATGATAATAATATTCGAATTAAAAATTATTCGAACAAAATTATTTGAAAACAAATTGTTCGACTAAAATAAATTATTCGAATAAAAATAATTCAAATAGAATTTACCAAAATGAATAATAAAATTATTCGAATAAAAATTAAAAATAAATTAAAATTTCTCTAGTAAGAATTCATAACATTTTTTAGGATTCCAAATAAAAAAAAATACAAACTAAGGCTTCTCTGGCTGTCCGTCTGTCACAAGACTGCATTTATTGCAAATTAAGAGGCAGAACTTAAAACTTCCACTTGGTGTGGATTTTTTTTCCGTTTATGTGATTTCGAAGCTATTATTCGGCTTCCAACAAAAACATGTATAAATCATCACCAGTAAAGAGAATAAAAATAAATTTACGATATACTATTTTAAAAATTCCTTGCTACAATTATATTCATTCACGCATATAAATTTCATGATTCTCTTTCGCAGTACTTGTTTTAGCAAAAAAATTAAACAGTCTTAATAGGCGTTCATAAAATTTGAGATATATTTCCCATTAAGATAAAAAGTGCTAAATGGTGTGTTCAACTTAATTATACTCTAGTTTCAGCAATACTCATATTTAATTTAATTTATTTAATAAATTTAATATAGTTGACCAAAGTTATAAAACAAAGCGTGAGATTAAATTTGTTTGCAACTGCTTTTACGTCCTGTTCACAGTTTGTTGTCCATCCGCTGTGTGATGCGTGCGTTGATGTGTTATAACTACCATCAGGCTACCGTTGCTAAGAAGCGCTTGTAGTTCTTTTGTAGTTTAATTTTAGCTATGAACATTTTTTTACACTAATAAATTAATAGCAGAAATTGTGGCAAAGTGTTTTGCCAAAAGCAAACAATAAAAAACACGCAACGCACTTCTGTTACAAAAAAGCGTAATTTTTTAACGGCTGGATGATTTTTTGTAGAATTTCATTTCTAGTTTCTGAGATCATTTTTGTATAAATAAAAACTAGTAGTGAGTTAGACACTTGGGCAAAAAATTTCATAGAAATATGCACGACTACAGTCTTTGAACGTACTCGCATTTAATATTTTGTGTATTAAGATGTTTTGTTTTATGTTGAAAGCAAAGTAAACTTTTTTAATCTTATTTTTTTTTGCAAGCTGAAAAACAAACCCTGACCTATAATGAGATATTTTATAAAAAGAAAAAAAAATTTAACAACTAATAATAATGATAAAAACTTAGCAATTAAACAAAAAACAAAACTGTCACGTACATTTTTTCAAAGGCTTTTATAATACTCAGAAATTCTTTTAACAATAAATTTTATAACAAAATAAGTTAGATCCGGGCTAATTCCTTTTAGTTTTTATATGATTTTGCAAAGACTTGATGAATTTTCCTTGTAAAAGTCTCTGTTTGTGGACTCTAATTATAGGCACCAGCGAGAATCTGTTTGAAATTGTGAAAAACTAAATCAAAATTAAATCCATACATACTAAAAACAAATTGAGATTTCATGTCGTCAGTCATGACAAGCGATAATGTGTGTATAAGAGTCAAACACATGATTAATGGTCTTAACAAATAAAAAACAAATGGAAGAACATGTTAATTTTTAATCAATATTATAGCAAACACAAGTTCATTAGTTCTCATAATTAGGTATCATCAACTTTAGACAAGTAAATGATGTGGTTTTCATGCAAAACCACTTATGTCTTAAAATAATTTTTTTCGGGAAAATCAACAGAAAGTTCTCAAACTACTGATCGATATAAAATTGTTCTAATTTTTTTATAGCGTTAACATAAATATAAGACATAAAAACTTTATGGTATAGTACCGCAAAAACCGTATCAATATGAGATCCTACAAAAGGACAAATATGAATTATAATTATTATTTTAATCCATAAACGTTTCAGTTAGAGCTTTTTTAACGCAACAAATAAATAACTAAGAAACCAGTTTTAGTCAATGCCAATAAGTTGCCCGATTTTCGCTTAAAGCAATACTCCTTTTCCATACTCAAAGTTTACTTTGCCAAGTCTTGAGTTTGAGGGCGAGCAGGAAAAAAAGAATGGAGACTTTGATGTACTCGCAAAGTCCCTTTCTTCTTCGTTCATCGTTTATACATACTTCCATTTGATTGCATATGTATGTTTAGTTTGCATGTCCATCCAACAAAAAAAAGAACTCAATTTGTCAAAGTAAACTTTCCGTGTGCAAAGAAGTGAAAGAAAGTTTAAAGGGAAATTTAAAAGACTTTGCGTGTGAAAATGCATTCTAAACAAAATTATTTGAATTTGCAAATTCTTTTAATGCTCTTAAAAGGAAGGAAAAATTTAGAAAAATATTTTTTGAATTCAGTAATTTATTTAAGCCAAAGCCGATTTTTGTTTGCACAATGGAATACTACAAGAAACTTTTTGACAACACAAAGATTTTGTAAATTTACAGACTGTTCATGGAACACAATTAGCTAAAACAGCGAGTAAAAATATCAACGTTTTTCCTGTTTGGGTTCATGCAACACGAATGGCAAGTTATTACTGGCACATTTTTTAGTCTGTTTAACGCGTTTTTAAAATGTCAAACAGCTGAAAGTAAAACGAAAAGAATAAATTATTCGCTGTGGAAAAATGAATAAAAATTCCCAAAAATATACATTTAAAAAAATTGTTCAAAATATTAATTTAAATGTCGTACAACGAACAATTGAAAAAGTGTTACACACACCCTATTTGTTACGTAGTCGTTAACGTGTCGCCCAGTTACGTTTTGTTTTCGACGCGTTCCATGAACAGGCTATTAAACAAATATTTTGTCTGCTCGGATAATCGGATAATAATGATATAAAAATATTTTCGTTGTCTGTACAAATTTTGATGATGAAAACACACATACGCTTTTATTCATGAAAATGAAACTGAGGGGTCAGTTAAAGTAAAAATCGTTAAAATAATTTATGTGTAATTCAAAAACAGCTTTGTACCTTCTAAAAATATGAGTTAAATCAACTAAAAAAGATTGTGATTTATTGAATTTCCGTCAAAACAAAAATATACTCTTAAAATATTCTCATGTATTCTCGCTTCGGGCTAAATAAACTATTTAGAATTGAAATAACAAAAGAAAGTAAATGAACTTTGTTTTTGTTTTTATTTTCTTCTTTTATTTTTCTTTGTTGTAGTTAAATAAATATGAATATGAATAGAAATCTTAATTAAATAACATCGTAATGATGTTATAAAACTAATAAATAAAATTGGCGGGAAATTACAACCGGATCTATATATTTATTTTTATTAATGATTCTTTGTTTTCAAACACTTGCCAAGTTCATTCAATAAAATTTATAGCAAATAAATATGAATATATTCTGGAAGTATTTTTGTTTGTTTGTTTCCTCAAAGTTTGCTGGTGTTTGTTAAAACTATAATATATTATTACACGGAACCAAAAAATACTTATTGCCAATGATTTTTTTCATAAATATTTAGAAATAGAAATTACTGATGTTCTATAAAAAATGGAATGTGGTTAAGGGTCCCCAGATAACTTGGGATCAATGCATGTAGACCAGCTCAGCCCAAAACAATGGAAATCTTTTTGTTATATTTACACAATTAATTTAAATGCCGTTTCCCTAAAACTAATATTTGACTAAATCAGAAAAATATTATTATTATTATTTACATTGAATTTGATTATTGATTGGTATTATTAGCTCGTTCCAATGCACATTGCACTGTTGCTAATGCAGATCATCAGAAGTGCTGTCAGGAGCTGGAAGAACACAAAAAAGTCTAAATCGGCTTTTTTAAAAGGCCAGAAAAACCTAAATCATGCAAAAATAAAAGCTAAAAAAGACTAATAAAATTTTATTAATAATTCACTTTTCAATGCATAAAACATGTTAAAAGTTATTAAAAAAGTGCGTACTTGATGTGAATAAACGAAAAAAAAAGAATAAAAGTCAATACATGTATCACAAATTTCAGATATTTCTTTTGACTTCAATTCAGTATTGGATCAAAAATATAACAGAATATTTGTATTTAGGCATGAAAAATTAAATTCGTGCAAGTTGCCCAACTGAGAATATTATTGTTGCAGCCCATAGTGTTCGGGAAATCACACATTACACAAAGGACATGTGAAAAGTTTTCACCGAGATCTTGTGATTTAAACTTTTACACAGTGATGCCATTAGGATACGAAAGATACATTTTTCGTATCTTTTCATGACTTCAGGTACTATGCATAATCCTGACACTTTTCGCATCTTTTGAATCGCAAAATCGCAAAGATATAAAATATTAAACTTTCCGTCTCTGACAAAGTTTTTTAAATTTATCATTTCGTTTTGAATACAAAAAAAACAGTGACAACTAAATACAAAAATAACATGTATTTTGTTGTTAAGTTTTCTAAGTTCTTCTGTCGTCTGCTTATTTTTGTGTATGTGTGTTTAGATGATATTTTTTACTTCGCTTGCTACCCCAATAAAAGATCACGATAAGAAATAACATTTTAATAAAAAATTGCCAATCGAAGTTTTAAAACAAATAAATTTAAAATTTGTATTTACCGATGAAATATTTAATGTTATAAATGTTTGATTTAAAGGAAGCTCAATCTTTTAAAGAAAAAGATTTAACTATTGTATTAAGAAAAATTCCGTCTTTGTTAAATTTTATCGTAATGGCTTGAACACGCTCTCCTGAACCACGAACAGCTTTGATTAAACGGTGACATGTCCGCTGATGAGTATTGGAAAAAAGTGTTTAATTAAAAAAAATCTTAATGACCCGATATATAAAAATTTGCAAAAAGTAGTTTGTTTAACATTTGTACTTCCATTTTCAAATGCATGTGCGGAGAGAATTTTTAGCCAGCTAAAGCTTATTAAGACTGATCATCGTAACCGAATCAATACTAATACAAGAGCAGCTTTACTAATGGCGAAAGGAAATATTAAGGAAGTTTCAACATACCATCCACCTAAATCGATGATTACTAGTAGTGCGAAGTTGTTCTGAATAAATATGAACATCTATTTTATTTTTAAGAAATTTATATGAACTTTTTGATATAATCGCCTTAGTATAAACGTCTTAACTCGTATATTAATTTTTACAAAAAATTAATTTGTTTTGATAACATCCAAAGATAGTTACATATAAATAATTAATTATAATTAATTAAAGTTTGCTTAGTGTATTTTTAAAAATTACGTACCTAATATTTATGACTTAAATAAATATAAAAATGAATTTATACGATATCATTTTTTTACAATATTCGTTAAGTATGAAATAAAAATGTTAAACGTTAAAAATGGATTTTAAAATATTTTTCAAAATGTATCCTTTTGGAAACTAAAATGTATCTTTCACGAAATTGCACTGGCAACACTGTGAACATCATGTCAAAGTGAAACATATTATTGGAAGACCCTATAAACAACTAAACACTAAATTAAGCAGATCAAGAAATATTTTTTTTGTAGCGCATTCTTAAATTGTCACACCTCCTTCCGGAATTCAACTGTTGACCCATTCACCATTGGATTTCAACCAATGTTACATTTGCACATTGGATTCCTTTTTTTATGCTTGAAGATGATTTTATGAGTTGAGTAGAAAACAAAAATTTAGCCTTTTTGAGACTAAATTTAATATAACCAAAAAAAGGCTAAAAATGCCACGAGGCTAAAACATTCATTTCGAGACTAAAGGGACAAGAAAAAAGACAAAATCTAGCCTCGAAAAAGCTAAACTGGCATCACTGATCATCAGATAACTTTTACCCACAAATTCTTGGAAAAACTAAAGTTATGATTCTGACTTCTCATTTGAATATGTGTGAAGCCCTCACAGTGTCAAATTTAATATAAGACTCAATTATCAATTCAGCTGTTGTTACGTTCTTGCTTCGAAAAAACTTACAAAAGAAATATATGTAGGTTTTCTTTAATCTTTGGGAGTTAAATTATATTTTGGAAGTGGAACTTCTATAGAGCGCAGGGCCAGTTGTGCAGCTATGCTAAAGATAGTTAATTAAAAGATGTCTGCTATTCCGGTATCTGATTAAAATCGATTGATTTCAAATCGCTCGATTTCAAATATCAAATTCTACTAAAAGCAAATTAACTGATTCTTGTTTATTCTTTTCTATGTTCAGAATATTTTATTAGAACTTAAAGTGCATACAAATAGATCATCTGATTTCCTTTGCAAAATCCAGTAATTTAAAACCGATCGATTTCCATTGCATGTCTGGCTATTGCTGATTTTCTCTTTGATATTGAAATTTTTAATAAGACTAGTGTATCCAGCGGTCGACTCAATCGACCGCATACTAGAAATCAATATTAAACATCTACATAAATACATACGATAAAATTCAAAAACAAAAAACATTCTAAATGAACTACTTAAAACTCTGTCTCATTTCTATGAAAAAGCAAATTGGACAAACACATATGCACACTTTATTTATTTTTGAAGTTAAAGCTAATACAGGGATGTGTAATAAGTGTGCATGTGTTAGTGGCAAATTCAAGCCCTTATAGCGCTTTAAATATCGAACCGATTTGAATAAAATTAAGATTGTGCAAATATATGTAAAAACCAGTTTAAAAATATATACAGCCCAATTATGAATAAAAAATAAAGCGGGAGATTTCTTCCTTTTACCAAAAAGATGCTGTTCAAATATAATTAGCGAACAATTAATGTGTAAACATATATTTGTAACAAACTCTTTTTAGGAAAAGGGAGAAATCACCCGGGGAATTTTTAATCATAATTGGGCTAAAAATTTTATCAAAATCGGTTCAGTATTGCGGCCGTAAAACGTGGGATCTAAAAAAACGTGTTTGCCTATTAATAATATAGATTATTGTGCTAGGACCATGTGTACTTGTATATGATCCCGAATGTTACAAAGCTAATAATATATAAAAAGTATTTATGAGCTTTAAAGGGCTACTCCGCGATGAAATTTGTAAGAAGCGTACTGTGAAACATTAAGCCAATTTTAGCCTCTTTCCTCGGAAATGGTTCTGGCTAAAAAAGAATTACAGCAAATTGTATTTTATCACTTCTGTTACAATATTAACAAAGGATTTCTCGTACAAATGGACAGGCAACTGGAAATATTCATATATTAATCGATGCAAAAAAAAAAACTTTCTCTGCTTTTGACTTATTAATGAAACAAGAAAAAATAAAAAATGAAAAAGAAAAATAAAAATAAAATTATGTAACTGAAAATGCGGACAGGCACATGTCACGTATTATAACTAGAAAAAAAATTAGTAAACAAATATTTATAAAAAATGTAGGTGTAACAAAACGTTTGCTCACAAACAAAATTAAAAACTTATCTTCTAACAAAAGCGGCAAAAATAAAAATGTGCATCTTACCTATTTATAGCTCTTGAAAATACACTGAAGCTGTAAATAAAAAAGAACAATTGTCCATAAGTTAATAAAAAATAGATAGCAGAACAAGTTTTTTCATTTACTAATTAATAAATTATTATGACTAAGTCTGCAATATTTCTTAAAAAAAACACTTTATAATCAAAAAAAAATTAATAAGAAATATTAAAGACAATCTTCAGTTTTGCAAATAAAAATAACTCCGGGCAGAAGATCATAAGACATTAACAAAAACAATAGAATAAAAAAAAATCAAACAACTGTCAGTATTTAAAATTAATAAAATTTACCAAATTATGCTGCTTATATCTACATCAACCAACACGCATATGTACGTATGGGTTGCTTTCATATTCATATTCTGTGATAGGAAACATGCAACATTAACAGCATCCATCAGCAGCAATAACGACAATAAACACGGATTCAAAATAAATGTCATTTAATCAGTCAATATGGCGACATCATCAATCTTTTGACAAGCTGTACTTTGAAGCTTCGGATAAGTTCATATCAGTAGACAGACAGACAGACAGACAGATAGACGGATATTTCCACATGTGTGTACAAACTCACTACATGCAACATTAAGTGCATTCAAATATTAAGAAAATAATAAATTAAAACAAATAAATAAATATAAAACAACAAAACTTATTAAACAGAATACTATGAAAAACAATAAAATTTACAAAAAATTAAACAACAGAAATGTTTAAATGACACCATCTATATAAAATATTGTATTATGCAAGTAGAAGCACTCATGCATTTGAATGTATGGACTCTTAAGTTAAATTTACATTTGGAGGTCAGCGTCTGAGTGTCTTTTTCAAGATAGTCGAAAGAATGTTTATATAAAAAAAGGAACATTGCGAGCGCATTTTTTTCCAAACTGCTTAAAAAAGTTCTAAGTTTCTGGAAAAAGCTAAAAGTTGAAGTTCTGAAAAAATCTAATTGTTCAGGTTTAAGTTGAAAGTTATTGTTTGGCCTGAGGTCAAAACTGAATTTTCCAATTTATTTTAATAGTTTCAAATTATTATTCTGCAAAAGAGGCATTACAAAACATGATCGTGCATGATTGTACTTTCTCCTTGCTCATGAGCGTTTCTGGTTGTTTGGAAAAAGTTACTCAAGATTCATCATTCAGCTGAATTGGAAGAAGTTTTCTAAGCTAAAATGTCATCACCCAGATGACCGTTCTAACTTAGTTCTTTGTGAGTACAGTGAGACCTCGATTATCCGTAATGGTCGGTACCGGAAGTATTCTGGATAATCGATTTTCCCGGTTAATTGATAACAATTTTGAGCAGTGTGACCAGATTTTATAATAATATAAAGCTAAATCACGTTTGAATTAGAACTAAAAAAAGCTAAAGAAGGAAATTTAAAGCCATAAAATGAAGCTAAATTTTTTATAGCTTTCCAATAGTAACTTTCAATAATTTCGATATTTTTCATAGTGTTTATTTATTTATAATCTAAAAATGTTGTTTTGGTTCATTCAAATAAAAAAAATATTCCATCAATAACAAAATAAAATTTTTTATTAAGCAAAAATTACGTTCATAAAAATGTGCATATAACTTAAAGGGAAAACAAAAGGTTCTTCAACTAAAACTAAACAGTCTTATGAAAGGGAAACCATCTTAAAACTATACAAAATAACAGCTTTTCAAAAGTATCTTGGGTTTACACATCCTTATCAAATTTTTTTTTGGCAATATTTATTTAACGTCTGGCATACAGAAGTGAATTCATGGTATTTAAAGTGCCACTGAAGGTGACCGCGTAACTTCTGCGTTACTAAAGGAAAAACTAAAAATTTCATCACAAAAGTTAACCATCCCCTAAAAGGGTTTTCATTCATTGCTTTGCTGTACTCAAAACTATGAATCCAAAATTCTGTAGTTGATTTTTCATTTGTTTGTCCAATTCTAGGAATTTAAATTTTGCCATTGTAATTCCAAAAGAGTTATGTATGTTGACATTTCTTCGTTAAAGTTTTCATTCAATTTGTATTGCTTAGACTATTTTCTAATGAAAAGAAGTTGTGTTTGGTAAAGTTAAAAAATTATTTGGCATACGTTGTCGTAGTTGACATTTTAATTGTTTAATAAAATTTTGGCAAGTGTATCTAATTTCTTTATCTGTTAAAGAATATTTTTTGTATTTTTTGAAATCAAATATTGTTCAAAATTTTAGTTAAAATACGGTTTTAGAATTATAAAATCATCAGAATCTGATTTTAATGGGTCAAAAATTTCGGCTTTCAAAACGATTTCATTACAAAGATTTTCCTTATTTTCATAAGATTATGTATGTAGATAAAATTTATTTTGATAAACTGTTTTATTTATTGTGAAACTAACAATTATTATTATTATTATAACACTAAATTGAAGTTAAAGAAAAAGCTAAATCCATTGTTGAAAAAAGCTAAAAGCTAAATAAAATATTTTAAGCTAAACATTAAAAATTAAAGATAATTTTATTTTATTTAAAGTGATTATTTTTCGAAGAAATTGGTTGTTAGTAGTTTTTAATCCAAACTGATTATTATGTTGTCTAAAGTTCGTAACATTTTTAGTCAGAAAGAATTGGACATGAGACAATATTCCAAAGGAACAAGGGAAAATTTAACATCCATTAATCTATTTTCGACTTACACGGCAGAACGGGAGTCGCTACACTCACCATCATCAGTGTTCATGTGTGTTTCCATGTATCCGCCACTGTTTAGGTGGCTCGGTTGAATGTGATTTAAAAATTGTATTTATACAAATAATGACTAGAAAAAGGATACGAGAGTTATTTGTATTGTGGAAGGTATTATTAGTTGTTTTTACAGCAAACTGTAGTAAAGTTCACTACTATCAATATTCAAATTTTACCATCAGTAATTAACGCTTAATTAAACCATTGTTACACGTTGGTTTATCTTATATACCATTTTCCTTCTTATTTTTGTTATTACTTAAGACAAAGTCTTTTGGTTTAATTAATACTTAAGTACTATTGCTTTTTTTTGTTTTTTCTTGTCAACTATTTGAGTTTTTGATTTATTTGATCCATTTTACCCCCTTATGTGACGGCAAACATTGTAAGGCTCAAGATAAATTTAACTTGGAAAAAGCTGATATGGCCACATTAGAGTTCTACTTTTAAGCATTTTTTATTTATATTTAATTCATTCATAATACAAAAATATTTGAATAATATAATTTTAGGAACAAAGTTTAAACGATACATAAAGATTTTTATTTACGTAGTTTTTTTTAAGTTGTGAAATGCGGTTCTTTCTTTTGCAAAACGTCTAAATTAAACTAAACATGCGTGTACACATGACTCATTTTATTTAAAGGAGGGAATCCTCCTTTTTCGTTTTATGTATTTACATGGAGTTAAAATTGTTCAAAAGCATAAAAAATATGCTTAGAATCCTGGATATTCTTTCCCAGCTAATAATCGACGTTTCCGGCGGATAGAGCTGTTTTAGCTCATAAACGAACGGGTTAAAATGAACGAAATGATCCGGTCATTTTACTGCACGCTTTTGGTTCAATAGTGTCCCGTTCGATTTTGTAGATGAGTTAAAGCTTGTTTTCGTTCGTTCATGTGTCTTTTTTATGTCAAATTTACTTTCGTTCATGGATCTGTTTTATGTTGTATTCTTTTATTTGATTTGAGTTTTGATGTATTAATCATAATTATTTTAAAAATTAAATATACATTTTGTTTTAGCATCAACCCATAAGAAGTAGAGCATATGTAGGTATATTAAGCTAAAATAAAATGTCTAATTTTCTAATCAAAAGAACAAGAAATTGTGTCGAAAATAAACTTAACTATAATTATCAAACCATTTTTTTAAAAAAGCTTTTTAATTTAATTGCATTATTCAAATATTTACAACCGATTTTTTAAAGAAAATAATGAATTAAAAAAATAAAATTGTCGTTCAATTGAATGATTGAACGAACGGGTTAATTTTTGGTAATTGAACGAAAATGACCGATCACTGAAATGAACGATTTGGCACAGCTCTAATTACGGATAATCGCGGCACCACTGTATTACGGAGACAGCACTAGTTATTTGGACACTTTTCGAAATTCGTTCATTAAAGAAAAACTTTTGACGATTCTTCAATATTTTCCAATAAAATATTTCAACACTCTTTTTCAGATCTGCCATTTATCTACTCGTAACTGAACAGGTACTAAATACTCGTAACACAAATAAATATTGATATATGCAAGTATGGTGGTTATATGTAAGTATGTATGGAAATATTAAATAAATACATGTGCAACAATATATCATTATCATCATCATCATCATCATCGTCATCATTATTACCATCATTTGATATACGAGTACGTATGTCTGTTTGTATTAAGGTTTTTGTTTAAATATGTTTTTTTTCCTTTTTTATAAAGTAGCACGTAACAAAATTCAGAAATAAAATACATATTTATGAAATTTTTAAAATATTTTCTTAATGTTCACACGTTATACAAACATCTCCAATATAATGTTAATTTTGTTTAAATTTTTTCTTTTAAGCCAGCACAAGTACATTCATTGTATTTGTGTGTTAAAAAGTCAGCAAATTATAAAATTATTTCTAAATATGCATAATTACCTTTAGATGAGACCTATTAAATTAATTAATTTTCACTAAAGGTAAATTATTTCTTATTAAATCTTTTATACATTTTTGATATTTATTTAAAATTTATTTTTTTTATAATTAATTAATTTATGTAAATTTTTCTACTGAACAGTTAAAATGATATCAGTATAATTTATGCACCAATCAATTAAATTAAACATGTTTAGATGAAATAAATTTAATTTGTTTCAATTACAAATATGTTCACACTTTTAACAAACAGTGAGTTGAAATAGGCAAACAAATAAAAGATAAAACCGACAAGCAACCAGACTTTTTAAAGAGTACATTCTTTTGTAATATTATTAAAAAAATAATTTTTATTTTAAAACGGATTTTTTGATCGGCAAATGAATTGTGTTGAAACCGATCGAATGAGTTTTATTTCAAACGCATCTTGATGTATTTGATTTTTGTTTTTAAAAATTTTTATTCACAATTCCTGCAGTCTACAGTCTTTGAGTGAAATCTTTATAAAAATTGCTTCCATTTCTTTTTTGTTTTACATCTATAGAGAGCCTGCTCTAAAGGATCTTAAAAATGTGCCTTTAACCAATACAAAATTGCTAAACTAAAGCAACTCATTTTAACATTCATGTAACAACATATTTTAACGCCATCAACGGCTGCAACTGATACTGGTTTGACGGTTGGTATGATCGACTTTGAACAGCTCTGTTCAGACATAAAAAAATGCTTTTTTTCTTTCTTTCTTTTTAAATTAAGTTTGTTAGGATTTTTTTATTGTGTACAAACTAAGTTTGGACACTAAAATTCTTACCCACAATTGTATAATTATTGATTCATAATTTTATATTAATACCTTCGCAATGATTAATATAAGTTCTTTCGCTATAACAACAAATTGTAATATTCATAATTAAACTGGGAGCACTTAAATTTTAGTACCAGATATGAGGAATTGAAACTTCCAATCTGTTAATTCTTTGTTGTGATAAAAAACACGAAGGACACGACTAGAGATCTCGTTTAATTAATTGTTCACTTGCATTACAACTAGAGTTTAAACCCCCCCGAATTTTCGTTTCCCTGGAAAGCTGGAATTTTTGTTAAATTTTCCGGGATCTCGGGATCCCGCTCCATGAAATAATAAAAATTAAATTTGCTAGGCATTAACAAAAATTGTATTAGAAAGTTTGAAACACTTAAGCCCGTGATACACTATCACACACAGTCGTATGATTCATTCACTGGGAAATCTGACAGCATTCTGTCCCACTTTTAAAAATCGCATTAAATTTGCCACACTATCACACAAAAAAGATGCAAACACATACATGTGTATTTTTCACTCAATTAATTTTAGATTTGATTGATTGTTTGCGCCTAAATAGTTACAGATTTATAAAATAAATAATTTTAATTAAATTTTGCTTTCGTTGCAACTTAATTTCTTAAAAAGATGCATCTCTGATCACATGAAATCTATCATTTTATGGAAATTTTCATAATTATATGTAAGTCGGACAGACATGTCAAAAAATCTGCCTCACAAGTACATTTTATGGCCACACCATTATACACTTTGAACACACACGACTTTTTTGGCAGATCGCACGACCAAGTAGGATATTGTATCACGGCCTTTACTTAAACATACTTTATGTTTTAATAATACATTAATATGTTAATTTAAATTGGGTATTACCGCAGGAACTTTATTTTTTTAACTTGTAGTTTTTAAATTCCTTAAAAGTTATTTCCAATACGGAAAACGTATATTTTTTATATGAGATCGAAGTAAACTTACGAATATAGGTGAACATAAAGAAAAACATAACAATTCAGTTAATAAAAACAAACATAAAATAATATAGAAAAAATTATACAATTCTTAAAATAAGAAAATACTTTAATAATATAATTAATATTTTTTGGTTTAGGAAATAATTTTTTAAAACGCTTAAAACTTTTATTACTTCCCGGGATCCCGCATGAAAAACCCCGGAAAGCAGCAAATCTTTAGATTGAGGCGGAAATTCCCGGGAAAAACGCGAATTATAATATTCGTGGGATCAAGAACTTACTCTCGAAAATTTACTTGCGTTAAAGAAATTAAATATACTAGAGGACGCCTAGTGGTCGAAATTCTACCGCCAATTTAAACGCATACCTATTTTAGTTGCATTCATTCGTATTCCCTTCCCCACGGAAAAAACAATAAATCAAATAAATTTGCATACAAATACGTACATTTATAAAAAAAATCTTATTAATCATACACATATGTATGTTCTCGTAGATACTCTTAAGCACTCTCATCGCTTTGCTTAAACCAATACTTACTTAAGTGAAGTACGTGTGCATTTTTAGCATATGCAGTGGTGTCAACTTTAGGAACCTTTTAATCCTTTAACACTGAACCGATTTAAATAATTTATAGTCGAGTCACTAAAGCTCAACAATGTTTACCATTTGGTAAAAGAATGAAGAAAATCGGTTGGTAAACAAAGGAGGAAAAGGGATCTAAAAATTTGTCTTTGCCTATTTGTATATAGATAATAGTTATCGCCAACCAAATTGTTAAATACATAGTTACCGCTGAACCAGATTATTAATTAAATACTTATTACTAAAGGAATCATAGATATAGTTATATGTACTTACCATTAAATATAATATATAAATAAAGTGAATTGTATTGGAGAATTAAATAACTATTGATCTATGACTACGTAGAAGATATCTATGCAAAGGTTAGCTAAATCTCTTCCAAACAGCAATCTACAGTAAGGACAATTTAACTCGTTTATTTCGCACATCAACTCTGTAATTATAATTATTCGTTGAGAATAATTATAATTAAATTCACCCTTGTAGATTGGCTGCTATCTATCTCACTTGCGATCCCTCGCTGTCAAATAAAAGGAAGAACTTACATACAACTATCCCAAATGTATTTAGTTGATTTTTGTTGAAGAAATATTTTTGACTACTAAAAGTATTTAAAAGGCATCATCGGGCATGATTTCTTAGTTAATTGAAATTAGCTCCCAACTGGGTCATTTCACATATTTAATACTATTTAATATTTTATTTTTTTTCTCTTAGAAACTTTAATGTTATGTAATATAGCACCGGCTAACGTTCTTTTTATTACTTTTAACATTTAACTTTTTACTATGTTTATTATTATTATTTTTTTCCACAAAACTTTACCGAACTTTTAGTTTTACTGGGAGTACTATCTACAGTGGGAATGTGAAATGCAATTGTGTGAACATGATTTACAACATACTTACAATATATTTTTGTCTACAAACGCTTTCAACGTATTTAGGAACAATGAATTGCTAAAGATTCGTTGGAAAAAATACTATTGAATAAACTCAAATTCGATAAGACAAACATTTTTATTTTGCTATAATTCGCATGGAGAATATCGAAAGTAAATACGAGCAAAGAACGCTGCTGAGATGGTGCAGTCACCACGAAGTCAGTAGCGATCCTTTCCGCTAATCTGTTGAATAAATTGTTCCAGTATAAATTAGATCTGAAGTTAAGCCAAACAGTTCCTTTCAACATAAACTTACTTACGTTGAAAATTATTGATTTTTCAATTATCTTCAAGAATTGTTGTTAAATTTTTGCCTAAATACAATTTCAAAAGAAATCTTAGCTTTTAAATTAAAGTAGAAAATTCGTTATTGGGAAGCTGTTAAATTTAAATTGTTCAAGTAAAAAAATTGTGGTGGAATCAGTAATTTCTTATTTTTGATAGCGGGAAGTTTAAAAAGTTCACACACTGAACGATTTCATAGGTGTTTGTAATTAAAAATACAAATAATTTTATACACAATTGGGCGATTCAAACGGTATTCTGTTAAATTATAATATCTTAATATTTTACAATAGTTTAAAAAAAATTTTTTGCTGTGCTTCACTTAATTCTATTTTTACACGGTAAATTGGTTTTAGAAAAAACCGTGTAAAAAACGACATTCATTGATCGTATGCAAAAATTGGAGATTGGTTCCTTATCTCTAAAACCTATTAAAATTAGTGAAAAAACAAGGATTTCTTAAAAACAAGTATTCATGTTTATATATGTTATTAAAGAAAAATAAAAAGATATGCACTCTAACCTTAACAGTATGTAAAATTTTAATTGCTCTGAAAAGTAAATTTGGTTGTATTCACAAAAAGGGAATTCCCCTAAATTTGTGCTATTTAAAATTGCTCTGACCAGTTAATTTGTTTGGATATATGTATGCATAAAAAAACGAAAGAGAAACAAGGATGTATGTTTATTATTTTGTCATATCCAAACCTGCATTGCGCAGGTCTGTTATTTTGTTGTGTGTGATTGGGTTGTGTTGTGACGTAGACATAGAATATGTGTTATAAACAAAAGTACATTTTTGTATGGAAAGCCAGCCGAAAGGTAAAACTTTGGTAGCCCGAGGAAGGTCGTCTTTAAATAGCTTCAAGCCCAAAATCAAAAGTTTTACTCGTCTGCATCTCTTTTCTGCCCATTTAAATTTTTTTTTTGGAAATCAATGCACCCGTTTAGAAGTTAATTAGTTATTTCCAGTTTTCTGCCAAAAATCTCTTACACTTTTTACAACAAACACTCTTTTGTATTATATGATGACGTTGATGCGCAGTAGAAATTTATTTTGTACGGCTGAGTGCGCAATCTTGTTTTCTTGATTCATGTCCAAACAGTAGAAATTCGAGAGAATTGTGAGAGAAATCATATTGTGCTTCTTTTTCCTAATCATTGCATTTTGTTTTATTATTTTAAAACTTTCGAATTTAAGACTACCATTTGAATACCTCAAATAGGCTTTTCTTTTTGTATTTATGAATTCGAAAAATCAAAATTAACAATTCAAAATTCCTGTAGGATGTTTTTTGTAAGCCCGACAGATCTTTGAATTGGCAATACTGTTCTGTTTGACATCCGATTTAACAGCTGATAGTTGCTTTGTGGTTAGTTTGGTTTTCAATTTTATAATGAATAAATTCACGCCAGACCAACGCTTACAAATTGTTGTAATTTCAAAGATTTAAAAATAAATAAAAAATACTGAAAAAATTTAAAAAACAGGAAATGTTAAGCAAATTGTTTTAGTTGATCATCAAGATCATGCGATCTAGTTTCATTGTATTATTTGCTCTAGCGATATGTCAAGTCACTTGCCTGCGCCAATAAGCCAGAGACGATGGAACCCTTGCAGGACAACTATCGGCTGCATTTATGGCGACAAGTGGACCAAAATTGGGCATCCAGATTGGTCCAAATGGCAAAGAATTATCATTCGAATGAAGCCACATTCATGGCAACTAACACAATTTATACCTGTTCTATATATGCATGTAATTCTAAAGCTTTAAAACACCCTTTTTTATATTTTCTGTGAACGGGAAACACCACCAGTACACAGTGGGCTGTTCATCGATAAAATCGTCATTTACTTGAAACACTTTTTTGAACCAAAACAAAATAAGATCGGAGCATTGGCGCATTCTCATTATGTAGATTGGATTGTCAACCTGTTAAAGAAATATTTTAAATTTTTTATTACCAAACACTGGAATTAGTTTTTAATAAAATAAAGTTTAATGTGGGTGGGTGTGTGTGTAGTATGTTCACAATTCACAAATGATCGAGATTAAATAGTTTCTTTCAGTGTTGGCAATGCTAATGTCTATATTATACAAGTTTCTAGAGTGTAGCATATTTTAGGGAGTATTTGTAAAAAATAAACAGTGTCAAACAAAGTAGCGAACCGATATTTTAATAACAAAATGGTTGCTATCTAAGCTGAGAGAAATCAGCTATCGATGAAAGATGTGTATCTTGAAGCACTATTATTTGTTGATATTTCTATTAAAAATATTATTTGTGTATCGTCATTCAATAATGCATTAGTTGAAATAATGCTTACGTATTTAAAATTATGTTATATTTTGTATAATAAATAAAAAAATTTTCTAATGGCATTATACATTTGGTTGCGTATAAGTGAGTAATTGCTTTTATATGTTTTAGATCGCTGAAATTACTTGGAAGAAAATAAGCAGCGGTATGGTGTTCGAAATCAAGCAATTGAAAGCATTTTTGGGAAAATTGTTTCTGAATATATAAAAGGGAGACCACAGTGTGCGCAAATTGTGATGAATTGTATGTATATTTTTTTTAGAGATAACAATCTATTTAATATATGAATAATGCTGTAGAATATCTTTATAGGCACGAGAAGGCGACAAACTCAAACAGAAATTAAGGTACGGTCATATCTGACAAACTTATGCCGAAAAAAACGCGACCAACAGAGGAGCTAAATTTGCTTTTTCTTTAATTCCAATACTTTTTGAAATATGGGTTTCATTAAAAATAATATAAAAAATAGCATTTTGCGGCATAATTGACTTCATTTTGTGATATAAAAACCAAGTTAAATCACACTAATCCTAAGTAAAAATAGTGGTTACGGTTTTTTGGGCAAATGTTTGACAAGTGTGACCGTACTTTTAAACAATTAAATTGTTTTGAAGTGCGTTAGAAAAATAATTATAAACATTTAATTTATTGAGGGGGTTTTAATACCTTAAAAATATTTTAAATAAAGATAATGGAACTTTTTCTTTTTTTTTTCTTTTTATGAAATTAAATTATTATTTTTCCTCATGAAGTATTAATTATATATTAATAGTAAAAATGTTTACTAAATTTTTGTATTAACTTGCCTTAGCCGAATTGAAATTTGTTGAATTTAAATTAGAGTTTGGGATTTCCCGTGCAACGGGTTTCAAAAACTCACACTCCCGGAAAGATCTGGGAAAACCGGATAATATCAAAATTGTCAAATAAGTTGATTTAATTTGTTAACTGAAAATGAGCGAGAGGTCACTGCTTTATTAAAATAAATATATTTTTTAGTGTTCTAGATGCACTTTATATGCACTAATTGTCCCAAATATTATTTAAAAATGCATTGGAATTGATTATGAAGGGGTAAAGGGCGCTAGTTCCAATGCACATTTCACTGTTGCTAAAGCAGATCATCAGGGAAATTTTACCCAAATGAAAAGTATAAACATCAACAAAGTTGAAATAAGAATGAAAATTAATATAATAACAATAAAAAGGACACTTTCAGGCAAACCTGAATGACCAACGAAGGAAGCATTTAACGAATCACTTGCTATTCTAATTCTTATTCTTGTTGTCTAATTTTAAGCGATAGGAAAAATAGTTAACCTCTCACTGAGCCATTTCTTATCGTAAATAATCCTTTTCTAGGTTTGTCCAAATTTCAATGATTTTGTTATTTCGTTTTCATTTTAAACTTTCTCAAAATCTCCTACAGCATTTCAAACTGAGCCTGAATTTTCCACTTAACTCTAAGAAACATTTTAAGCCCTCTAACCATAATATAGTGTTACACCTTGTTCTGATATCGTAAAATAAACGATCATTATCAAATTCCTCTTTTGTGTATTTTTTGAGACAAATATTTTTATGGAGACTTTTCTCAAATAGTTTTTTTCCATATACAATCCAATGCACTTTTGTAATATCGCAAATAGACATTCGTGAATTCCATTAATATCAAATATTTTCATATGAATGAAAATCAATATCGCTTTCACTTACAACATTTACGCATTTTAAAATTTCCGTTTTCCCGGGAAAGTTGCCAAAATATGGTTGATTATTGGACAACCTCTACAAGGAGCCGAAACTGTGGAAAAATATATTGTTTTATATAAAAAATAAAAACTTTTAAAAATATGTGCAAAGTGGCGCAAAATTAATGTCATATTTTTAACTCGCTGCCTTTTTGTTACAATTGAAAAAAAGAGCTCTGTTTTCATAAAAAGTTTATTTGAAAGTGTTAAATTTATGGCATTAATTAGGAAAAATTATATTGCTCAAATGGCTAACCCAGAGTTGATGCATAGTTGCGCTTCTTTTAAGGAAATTTGAATTGCTACAGTCACTTTAAGCTGAATTAAAGCGTAATGCAATAGGAACTGAGTCCTTTTATCAAATAGGTTTTTAAATTTATGGAGGATTCTAATTGCTGAAGCTATTTTAATTTTCAAATACTGGATGTGCTTGTTCCAAGATAAATTATTTTGAAAATGAATTCCTAGGTATTCATGCAATTCCTGTAGATTCTCTGTGCCTTAGAAGCGAAAATTTTGTTTGTTAATATAACCACTCAAGTAGAAATGGGCTTCGGCACTTATTATGAATTTTGGTACGAAATCATTATCTTCTCAAAACAAGTGGAACTGGAAATTTTCCCGAACAAGCCGTAACAATAAATAATTCGACGTTCTTGACCTGCGTAACGTTCCAAGGCTTGTTGAAAACTAATTTTTTATTATCTATATATCATAAATGTCAAGGTGGAGTGACCTCTGGTGCCATCTTCCAAAAAGTGGCAGAAAATTCAAATTATGACATTACTTTTGCACCACCCTGTATGCATAAAACTCACAATTTTTCTTTATTAAAAGTCAACCTAATTCTTAATTTCTCCCAACTGAAATTAAGCAAAATTTATGAGGCTTATTTTTGTATTTAATTAATCCAAGATCGTAACAGTATTTAACAAATTTAAATATGTTTTTAGTTTCTAATTCTTCGTCCATAAAACAATCTCATAATGAACAGAAGATATCTTTAATAAAACTAGATACAGTAGTATTCAGATTTAACGAACAGCCAATTTTTTATTTCTTAAGCACATCGAAATTCGTATTAAATGGGCTCAGCAACAAAACAATGTTAGTAAAAAAAATTTAATGCTTTTGAGAGCGCGTCAAGAAGATGCCATTAAAAAAAGTTATCCACTCCAATAAGAAGACTGTGTTTAACAAATTTTAAAAATAAATTATTTTTGTATTACGTTTTTTTTAAGTGCATTTTTCCTTTCCTTATACATATTTTTAAAGAAATATTTATTTTAAATTACTATAATTTTAATAAAATATGAAAATAAAACACTAAACTTATTTATAGTTATGAATGCAAAGACAAAAAAAAAATCAAAATTAACGTTATTAATTTCTAATTTAGTACTGGATATAACAAACAATTCGAACAGGCCTGACAACAATTAAGTTCGTTAAATCGGAAAACTAGTGTACTTAAAAAAATAAATAAAAATCTTCAGATTAAAAACTAACATGACTTTCGAATGATATTAATCAAATATCTTAAATGCTTATATGCACACTTTATTTCTAAACTCATGCTTAAATATAATTGTTTGATCTTAAAGAAGTTCTATTCAAGTTTATTAAGAAAAAAAGCACTTAAGAACAATAGACAACAAGCAAAACTAAATTTACATATTTAATATATTCAAATTCAATAGAAAAAAAAAACGAAAATATCAGCAAAGTATGAATTAGCCAGCGTCTTAACTGAATTAATGTTGTTTTTAAAAACTTTCTGCTTAAGAAAACACAAACGTACACACAAAAAACAAGTTCAGACAATAACGTTTAAGTATTTAAATAATATTCAAAATAAAAATTGAATATACCAAACATATGAACAAGAAAACATAAATAAATATTCATGAATTAATTACTAATGAAGAGAAATAAGAATCGACGACTAATCATGTTGCCAAAATGTCTAGTTTTTCTTTTGATCGAGCTACTAAAGAGGGGATTAAGTTCAAGAAAATATAGGAGAAATTACTGAATGCACGAAATATAAATTGCAGATTCTCTTATCCTGCTTTCTATTTTTGGGAAGAAAAATATTTCAGTTCAAATATAATATTTAAGTTTAATTACAATGCACGTACGTAAGTTTAATTGATTTCAATGCATCTAATCTAACTATCCAATCTAATCTATTCTAATCTAACTAATATTATAAATGTGAAATTTTGGATGGATGTTTGTTACTCAATCACGGCAGAATAGTTGAACGGATCTGGATGAAATTTGGCACAGAAATAGATTATGGTCTGGAATAGCACATAGGCCACTTTTATTCTCGTTAAAATGTATGGTTCCCGAAAGACAGATTTATTTTCATTTTTCGTAAACAAAAGATTGACCTGATTTTTTTTTCAAATGTTGTGGTAGTTTAGGGTCAGAAAATTACATAAAGGAAAATTACATAGTTTTTAATTGCGGGTAACAGCGTGGGGCGCAGCTAGAAATATATAATTTAAATTAATAAAAATAATTTCAAGTTATCAAAAAAAATGTCTTCAATTAAAACGGAATTGGTAAAATCAGATTTGAACTTGAGCCAAACAAAACCTAAAACAGTTCAACTAATAAATTTTTACGTTATTATATTATTATATTAAATCATTTTAAATACAAACTTTCAAAAACATCATTCCAAACACACACATACTATCTTTTACTTACATTTTGTACAAAATTTCCATTTGTTGGCTGTACTCGTATTATATCATAACATTTATCATAACAAGAATTCCTGACAATCGCTTAGATAAATACAACCATCAATACAATTATTTTGAATTAATTAACTTGAGATTCTGTAGACTTTAAGTTCGATTTATAAAATCATGTAAAAAGAACTAAACAAGAAGTTTCTTGGCATATAAATCTAAATTAAAGTTCTCACTGGTTTTCTGGATAGCCAACGATGAGCACAAAATAAAGAAGTAAATTTACACAATTATTTCCCATAATCACACGATCTAATTCCCTTATAACATTTCCTCTGATGAACAATTTATAGGTCTGCGAGAATCGGATTTTATTTATCTAATTTAGGTGCTGTCCAAATATACAGTCCACCAATTCAACACCTAAATCATCTTACCCCAGTTAAATACTCCTAGGATTCTGTTCAACTATTAAACTAAAAAGAAATATTTAAAAAAAAAAGTTTTAAAATAAACATATAAACAAAGAACAAATATTAATAAACATATTTATTATATTTTACGTTTTTAGCTGTGGAAAAAAAAACTGGAGACATTTCTTTTTTCAAACTATTACATCTAATATGATAAACACAGAAATTATGAGAAAATAAAATTTCAGTCACAATAAAATTTTTAAGTTTAATTGATGTTTAATATGTTGCGATAAGTGAAGTACTCAAAAAAACTGTTTACAAAGAAAAAAGAATTATTTGTATTTAATTGTATATTTACTGAACCATCAAAAACCAAAATTGAAGCCCCTCCATTAAAAAAACAAATTTTTGAAATAATTTCCGTAAATCATTTGAAAAGCAACTTTTTGTTCATCAATTTTAATTGTTGGTGTTAAGCTTATCAAAATTTATTTAAATTTATTAAAAAATGCAAAATTAGAAGATTATTTTGTTGCCTTTTGTGTTTTACTTTTGATTTGTTCTTAATACAACCTGAGAACAAAAATCAAGAATCGAGATATTTTTAAAAATAAAATGTCTTATAAAGCTGCGACAATATTTTGTTATGTTTTTTCACTCGTTGTCAGAAAACTGTAGGAGCAGGGAACACCTCATATGTAAAACATAGTCTTTTTTCTTTTTTATAATCCATTCAACTTTAGCAATTTTTTTGAGTTTAATTGATTAACATGTTTTAAATCACTACAAGATATCTAATTAAGAATTCAGTTAAACTCGCTTAAAGTGTTCAATACATTTAATGTCAAGTATTCTTAGCTTTGAAAATGTAAAATTTTAATCTCATATTTCACAAATCTAAGTTGTTTTTTTGAACAACAAAAACCAACTTCATTTGCGATTTTAGCGCCCTTTTGTAGCATAAAAAAGTGATAAGAAAGTGATAAAATTTAACTCCACATAATTTAATTTATGTTTTTGCCTATTAAAAACTAGTAAATTAGACGTGTATTTATGTTATTACATTTTAAAAATTAGTAAAATTTTAGACAAAATCATTTTTTTAATAGTTATTAGAACACCGATTCGCAAAAACCGAAAAAACCCACAAGCGTAATTTTTTATTAATTTTTTTAATTCAATCAAGCTGACAATTTTTGGATTTAAATTAATAATTACGAAGTATATGTGTATTAATATAGAAGAGGGATTTACTTAATACTTTCTTTGCGCTTAATTGCAGATGGGATGAGATATAAAAAAACAAATTTTCAATCTCATATTACAGAAAATAAAGTTTTGGGATCCCTTTTCTTTAAGCATGTAAAACTCAAGTTGTTATTCGTTAATTTTTACTAAAAATCCTCCTCCTCTAAAACTTTTGTTTGTCGAGGGTTTTTCAGCTACTTAACAAAGAAAAGTTTTTAAAATCTTTAAAAAAAGATATCGAGGCAATCTCGATTAATAAATTTAAAAAATCCTCCTCCTCGTTAAAATTTAAGTTGTTATCTATTCAAGAATATCAAAGAAGATAAAAGCTTATTCCATTATCTTATTTTGTTATTTATTTAAGAACTTCAAACATATGTGGTTTTAAGTGATTTCTTTTTGTTGCTCCTTTAATAAATAATAATTATCTTATAAAGAGTTAAGTTGACAAAAAAGAAGAAATAAACAATATTAGTAAAGCAAATTAAATAAATAACCGCAATTTCATAATGAAACTTTTTACTGTTATCAAATTAAGAGCGGAACTATTTGCATATAAATATGCTGCCCCAGAATTGTTTCAGTACAGTAACATTCGTTCTTTCGAATTATTTAAACTTCAAAATGAAATTCCTTAGTATTTTCTTCATTGTCGTTGTCGTCGCAATGGCAATATTTGTGCAATTTTCTGCAGCCCAGCAAGTAAAAATTTATTAATTTATTTATTTCTCAAATATCTAGAATTATCTTTAATCTTATTTTTTCATAGTGTAAGGCCAAAGATACTACATGTTCTGACAATGAAGAATGTTGTTCGAAATATTGTGAATTGCAAATATCTAGATTGGGTCAGTATTGTGCAATCAAGGACGACTTATTTAAAAACTTCGAGAGTGAGTTGGGTTATCAAGGATGAATGATGCACAGATTGTAAAAGAAAAACAGAAGAATTTTTAAATACAAATGCGTTTACTTATTTCTTATACTTTTATGTTAAAATTTATTAAATTTACTTAGCTATGCACATAAATGAAAGAATTTATTATTATAAACTCAAATAATAATTAAATGTATTTCTTCGTTTTGTATTCCTTGAATTAAAAGTTATTAAATCTGGCTTAAAAACTGCACTTATTTTCGTTAAACAAACAACAGCTGTTGCAAAAATGGCTTAACATGCCAGAGTTTTTTTTTCATACTCCTGTTATGGCTAAAATTATATCACTGCTGTCCTTAATTTTATCAAACACATATTTATCGGTGTAAAAATATTTGGTAATTTTAATTTTTATGTAAAAATTGGAAACGTTAAATCAAAGGATATTTATCAGCTATTTAACCCTCAAGACATCTGTTTGTTAAAATGACCGACATAAAAGTAATGAATTGATTTTCAATCGTCATGCAGTTTGTCTTAATTATTAGGCTGACAATGAAGACACCAAGACCTAAAGTTCATTAATGAGATTTCTAAAAAGGTGATTGATTTCTCATACGTAATATCTTTATAACTTGTAGTTCTCTTTGAAATGGGATTTCTTAGCGCTTTATGACCACATTGATGACGCTTGATTATTTTTATCAAACGCATAAACCAAGAACATATAAAAAAATAAATAAAACTAAAACTAATGCGCTTAAATTTTTTTACTTTTCAGCTTTCACACTATAATACTTTGTATTAAGACTTGTCAAAAACTGTAATAATACGTGCAAGTGTGATAGTGTGAAAGCAAAATGTTATTAAAATGGCAAATAATACGATAATAAATTTGACATACCATAAGACTTTCCCATTTTTAAGTAATTTTTCTAAACGATAAGATTTTTCATTTGATCAAGATTGAATTTTTATAAAAGCAAATTGAACAGTCCATTGTTTTGCCGCCGATAGCGTGCCGTCTCTGATGGGATTTTTTTTTTGTCACACAAGCTCAAAATTTGGAATGTGTATCACACCATGTCTCGGCAAGTTCGCCAGCTAAATGAACATATTCCTATTTTAGCGCTTTGCAAGGCAGCGCAAAATTAATCATCCAATTTCCTATTTGAATAACTTTTTTTAATTTAAATTTTAGGGTAATAACAATAAAGCAAAAAATCACGAAACAATCACGCCAAATATCTACTCATGCCTGCTCGCTCATGCTAAATTTTTTTGTACTCACACACAGAAAAAAACAATTGTAAAATCAACATGAAGAAATGTTGATATCAAGTCATTGTAAATATGTGGAAAAAATCCAATTGAATTTACTTTTGACATTGTTTTAAGTTAAATCAATGGTTAAAATTGTTAATTTAATATTAAAATATGTTGATTTAAAATTCATCACTTTGAAATAACATTTTAAATTTTAAATTTTAAATTTTAAATTTTACCTTTTACAGAGCTAAAATAACATTAATCAATGTTTAGTTTTGTAGATTCCGTTGTTGTAATAATTACAGCTTTTCATGTAAAATCAACATTGCATATAATTGAAACAAGATTAACTATTGTAAAATCAACATTGTTTTAAACATTAAAAATGTCATTGGAATACTTTGAAAAAAACTTTTGTCAATTTTAAATATTAGCAAACCCTGGCTTATGTTAAATCAACATGTTAAAAAAGTTAAATCAAATTTGTATATTAAAAATTACTTGAATAATATTAAAATTAAATTGCTGTATGTTAAAAAAACGTAAAACATGTTGAAACAACGTGAATCATATTGAAAGGAAATTAATTCATGATAAAAGAGAAAAAATTCAAAAAGTACCTAGTACAATGTCAATTTAACATGATTTCTAGTTGTTTTAAAGTGGATAACTATGACTTTTATTTAATTTTAATATCATATTAAATTATGAAGCAAAATTCTTAACAAAACTATTTGAATCAACCTTGTTTTAGTTGATTTTACAATGATTTTTTCTGTGTGTATGTTCATGCGGACTCACGTGATTGAAACCTAAAACTAATATCGATCATGCGTCATCACGCATGACTCACGCTAATGACATGAGCAGTGCCCATCTCTAATGTATAGTGAAGTGAGTGTGTGTCTTTTTCATACATTTTTGGCCATCAAATAGCAGTTTTCTTAATGCAGATATTATTCGATCAATTCATATGCTTTTCAATTTGAGCGTCCATTGTTGTCTTTTGTATTCTAAAAACTAATTTCTTTATACACGTTTCTGTTCACCGATTACGCCTTAAACGAAAAGAGTTCATGATCTTTTTTAATGTCTTTTTAATAAAGTTATTTGTAATTGTTATTTTTTATTGTATTAAAGGCCACTTGCTTAAATGTAAATTTCATAAATTTGACATAGAAAATCTTTTTGAAATGAAATAAAAAGAAGAAACACGTGTGAACCCTCGAACGTAGATTTTATTTATTTTATTTAGCTTTTGTGTTTCTTTTTAAAGAAATACCGGCTTTCTTGTCTTAATGTGCCATTTTAAGCCAGTATATGTTTAAACATCTTTTTATATACCAGTTATATACCAAATATCTCACTATATACTAGATTTTTCAAAATTTATTGACGTAATCAATTAATACAACTAATTGAATCAATTTAAGTGATTATTTCCGATGAAACAAGACACATCTTAGTGACAAAACATTTCTTTTTTTTTTGAAGACTGATGTCAATATAATGTTAATGATAAACTTAAAATCATAAATAATAAAAAATTCTTATAACAATTCAGACGGGGAAATATAAAAAAATTTGGTTATTTATTGTGTGTTAAATATTATTTGCCGACTTAGCAATTGTTAATTATTGCCACAGACATAAAACCGTGTGATTAATTGTAATTTTTTTTTGCAATTAACACATATTTTCAGTAATCGAGATACAGAACAAAAATTCAAACTGAATGCTTGATTTTTCACTTCCTTTTTCACTTTGTCCTTTTTGAGGCATGTTTGCATTTTGTATGCATGTTTATTTAAAAATTTTTTTTCTATATTAATATGTAATATATATTTTTTTGATAACCAAGGCTCTGTAGACTTTGTAAAAGTATTTTCTCTAATATCCCAAAAAAAAAAAAAATAAAAAAATAAAACTGCTTTCAGTTTAAATTAAACCTTTTTCACATTAAACGAAATCTTTTTCAAATTAACTGCCTGTTTTTGTAAAATGAAAACAAAATTGTGAGTGAGAATTGATGTTGAAAATAACAATAAAATATGGAAAATGGTTTTTGTTTTCAATGTAAATTCTCACTCACAATTTGGTTTTCATTTTACAAAAACAGGCAGTAAATGAAACCTTTTTTAAATTAAACGAAACTATTCTCGAATTAAACGAAACCTTTTCCAAATTAAGTTAACCATTTTACAAATTAATTATACTATACTGCAGCAGTACTTAGCAAGAAGGCCGTAAAATTCTTTTACTGCTTTTTTTATTTTGAGTACAATAAATTGGTGTTTTGCCGTTTTACATAGCAATTAGAAAAAATGTAAGCAGCTAATTTTTTAAATTTGCCAAACTTAAATTTTAGTGTTCTCCAATTTTACTTTTTTACTCTACTGCCTTTTAGCTAAGCACGGCAGTATAGTATGTACTTAATACAAAATTCTACGACTTTTTCTTCACAAAAACCAACGAACTTCGGCCTAATGGCCCACTTCTTTAAACTATTTTTGTATATTACTGACACAATTTCCTTAGTTTCATGAAGATCTCTTTCAACATCAGTTAATTCAATAAAAAAACTCAATGTGATACAGTTTTTAATAAATAATTAATCATTATAAGAATTCGTTATGCTCTTCATTGGAGGAAGAACATAGAAATAAAATAATTAAAAAATTATTTATAGTTAATTATTTACAAATAAGACAAAGACCACCAGAAACAAGACAAACAAAATTGTTTCACATTCGCGAGATAATAAATAACCTTCTTAATGGTTTCATTTTTGGTGATGACATGAACATTTGAAAGTGATATGAACATAAAAAAATTTATCTATTAAAACCTTATAAAACATTTTGTCTACATCGATATCTTGAGTGTGGGAAATTCAGGTGTCTATAATATTAAATTTAACAAAAGGTGAGCATGGTTTTTAAGACAATACTCAATTTATATGCATTAACATTTCCGTTGGTTAAATTATATTTTTCAGTTTGACTCGTTATAATTTTATTTCAAAATAATTAATTTTTAAGTGTGCTGTAGATGTAAATAACATTTTTTTTAAGTTTCCTATTTACTGATTTCTTCTTTTGACTTGAGCAATCAAAAATCTTTTAAACTGCCGTTCAGTGTATCGAAATAAATATTAAATCTCAAAATACCTGTTTACTTAAGTCAATTAAGATTTAAATCGTTAAATCCGTTTAAAAACAATTAAAGTGCCCTTAGCAGTCTAATTACAATTGAAACCGTTTCCGACAAATCACATCAAAAGAGAGGACGACAAATTTAAAATTAACCACTATCGACAGTATACATTTTTAATGTGCTTTGCTCTGAATCAAAAATAAATATACATTTGAATACTTCTGCATGAAAAATTTGAGTTGTTTTAAACTCATGCTACCGCATGAAATTAATGTTAAAATGAGAATATTTTGTGGATATTTTGCTTTGCATATAAAATTATTGTCGCCATTAGTTGGTGGTGCCAATTGTAATTGACCTGTTAAGTAAATAACTTGGATAAAATTTTAAGTACATACTCCATCAGTAATCAATAAATAGAATAACAAAAATTAACAAGTCTTAAAAACTCAAGTTGTTATTTGAAATAAGTGGATGTAAAACGCAGACGCGACAGGACACTGCTACACGTTCAATATATATTGAACGCGATCCAGTATCGCGATATTTATTGAACGTTTAGTATGTAGTATTGACATAAGTACTGATGGATCACTTAATATTTTGAAATCCGGAAGATGGATCGCGATCTAAATATCACAAAATATATATTTAACGTACAGCAGTGGCTGTACAATTTTTTTTTTATTTTCGTATCACAACATTCACTGTTGATTTAAATTCATTTCCATTTATTCAAAAAAATAAGCGATGGATCTATATTTTCAAATATAAGTTAAAATTAAGTTAAACTTTCATTACATATCTAATGCAGTCAAATTGTTAATTGATTATCTGTGCCACAAAAGATGCATAATATTTCTTGATGCAGTTTGCTGCAGCACTTCGATTTTGATATGTAGTTTATAAAATTTATAGCATTTTAGAGCACTTTTCCACGATCAAAGTTTTCTTTGCAAAGTCTTGTGTTTCAGGGTGATAAGGGAAAGAAGAAAGGTGGTGAGTACACACTTTGCTGCATTCGCAAAGTTGCTTTCTACTGCGTTCGCCGTTTACACATACTTGTATTTGGTTGCATGTGTGTTTTTGATTTGCATGTTCATCCAACACGCGAACACAAAATTATCCAAAGTAAACTTTGATCGTGGAAAAGGGCTCCCACGAACGAACAAGTCTACATTTGTTGTGGGTTGAGTTAGTCTATGTACCTTTGTTTTTGTGTTTTGTTGCTTATGCGAAATCATCAGTAGACATCAATGAAATGCAGATATGCAGACTAGTTCAACTCATAAACAAACGACACCTATTTGAAATCAAATAGAAAAATTTACTAAATGTTACGAACCAGCTGAAAAATTTAAAGTTTTTCTCAAGCCAACGCTTTAAGTCACATGACATATCAATTTGATGGTGTCGATACTGTCATTAAGTTGAAACAATATTTTTGTTAATTATTCAATTTTAAGATAAAATCATTAAATAATATTTATTTTTTATAAATGCCACACACGAACTCAATTCTGTTGTGATGCAAATTAATTATGAACAAAATATTAAAAAGAAGTACACAGATAAAATAAAGTTGTTTCAATTCATTAATCAATAAAATTATAATACTTATTTGATAGGAATTATTAGACAAATATTATAAAATACAAGTTTGTATTCGTATAAAATTGGTAAGAAAATAATCATCATAAACAAGTTGTCAAACATTAATCTGCTTACAATAACTAATTTGTGTTTCAACGCATTTCTCGCAATTTGTGTGTAGCAAATCGATTAAACGAAACTCTTTTGTTTCCTTAATTGAATTTATTTATTTATTTGTTTTTTATTTTTATATTTTTATATGTTTTTTTTTAAGCGGAAATTATTAACAATATACGAAGGAATATTAAAATAATAAATTCTGGTCCCACAAAAATAAAAACGTTGTCATGATTTTTTTATTTTATTTTTTTCTCTTAAATATTGTAGAGTCTAAGCTTGCGCACAAATAGAACAATATTCTACTAATTTCTTTACTACAAAGAACGAGGCAAAAAATTAAATTAATTTGATAAAAAAAACATTGATTTGATTAAAAAATTTATTAGATTTCAACCTGAATTCTCGTATTGGACATTATTCCCTTTACAGGTAACACGAAGGGATCAACTGCGACCCATAAGCAATGTCAGCCTGTACAACATAATATTAGTTATCATGAAATTCCTTGTGCGAGTATTAACGGAACAGTTTAATTAAAAAAATTGTAAATTTTTTTCAATTAAAATAAATACTATATTATGTTGATTTGAATTTTAGCTGAAATTATTTTAAAAATTATATTAACCAAAATACAAACCATATCGACGAAAGATTGAATAAATTGTTTTATTTACATCAAACTAAATATTAATTGAAATATGTTTATAAATTTAGTCGGAAAAATTTGAAAAATAATATTTTTTTTTTCAAAATTCATTAAAAATTAAAAAAAAATATTCAATTGGTGCAGTAGGCGAGTCAACTATTAAAATCTATAGCCAATGTTGTTAACTTGCCGACAACAACCATAGAACACCAACCAACACCCAACAGACAATTTATGGCTCGCACTTGTGATCTAAATCATTATTTAGTTTTGTAGTCAATGTGAAAATAACTTTAGCCAACAGCAGCCTCAAAATATTATTGAGAATTATATTGCACGAATACAATAATAAAAAATTTAACAAAACAACAATTAGTACACGTTTATATTGTTTATGGTATTCACTCAAATAATGTTTGTTTGATAAGTCGAACAATCGAAGTCAAATAATGTTCGATCAAATAAAAAATACTCAATTCCGATTAAACATTTATTCGAGTAATTTACGTCTATTAATCAAATAACTGGAGTACAACTCGTTTTGTCGCTAAATTTCCCTTTTTCGAAAGCATTTTTATAAATGTTTTAAGAAAAATTGGTATATTTTTCAGCAAGATAAACAGAAGGTTTTTTGTGGATTTCGCAGGAGGACCGCCATTGAGCGGGAAAGTAACACTAAATCTCCTGCCAAACATCAG
This sequence comes from Gymnocheta viridis, assembly GCA_956483585.1. Lineage (NCBI taxonomy): Eukaryota > Metazoa > Arthropoda > Insecta > Diptera > Tachinidae > Gymnocheta > Gymnocheta viridis. Next base: position 111,080,927 of record OY101442.1, read on the forward strand.
TTCACAGTCAATTCTGTCACTCGAAGCATTAGAATTGTGTACTATTTTTATGATGCTATTTTTGACTTAACATATTTAATAGCACCTAAGTTGCTTCTATGACCAAAATTATTATATTTGATATTCATTTTGTATCACTGAAAATTATAAAGCGTTAATCAATCCTGGTTTAGTTCGGTTTATCTAAAAAAAATTACTGGGTGTAAATCTGGAAAAATTGCCGACAGTAAAAATGACTCTAATAACATTGAAAGAAATAAAATTTTTCCTCGATTGTTCGAGTATAAAAAAAAACCTCAATTTCGATTAATTGAACAATTAAAAAGAAGATCAAATTTAATGCCCCTGCATATTAGTTTGTGCTTGTAAAGAAACAAAAAACAAGATCCGTTTTCTTCCGCTCAGATTTAAAATCTCAAAACTAATTAAAAAGTTAATGGAAGGCATAAAAAAAAAATTTATTCAATCTGTAAAAGCAAATAAAAAAATTTATTGAATCATATAAATAATTAATTGGAGCGATTAAAATAAGTCGAGTTATTTGAATGGAAAATACTTTACGCACTTTAAATCTACATTAAAAAATTAAAAAAAATACAAAAAAAATTTTAATCTATTAAACAATTAATTGAGTCGCTTAAAAAATGTTTATGAATTAAAATGGAGAATATTTTTTAGACACATGTCATGCTTCTCATAGAAACTACGGTAATTAATATATATGTATGAATTAACATATGTATGTATAAATACACATATTTTTTTATAATACGGCAATAAATGTTAACATACGAACTAATTTTTATGAATACAGATTAAAAAATAAATTTCAGTAAAAACAGAACTGTAAAAACTGAAAATAAATAAGATAAATAACAATGATAAAAATATCATGGCGACAGTATTCGCTGACGCTAAATTGTTTTTTTATATAAATAGGCTGCTTCAAAAACGTTAGAGTACAGTAACATCAGTTAGTTTTCTCGATTCCAGATATTTCTGCTGATTTTTCAAACTTCACGATGAAATTCTTAAGTTTTCTTTTCGTTATTGCCTTATTATTATTATTTACTTACTTGTTATTATTTTTCTTTTTTAATAACTTAGAATACATAAATTTGCTTTTAATTATATTTTTCTACAGTGTGTAAGGCCCAAGAAGATCCATGTTCTGAGAATCATGAATGTTGTTTCGGTTACTGCGCACCAAGATTTTTACCATTTTTACAATTTTCTTGTACTGACTTAAAAAGTAAAGATCGATTCGTTATAGATTCCTTGCCTCATTAAGGTTCAAAATAGATTATACGTTCAAAATTCATTTATTTATTATTTATATTTTTGCATTAAAATTCTTGAACAATATTTATAATAGTGTCTGGCTTTTTCATACTGAAAAGAACTATTTGTTTTAATTGAAATTGAAAATTAATTTGTTTCAATACCGGAAATAAATATAAATAAAGAAATTCAAAATAAAATTTTCAAAACTGATTTTTTTCTTAAATTAAATATTTTTTTATTAAAACTTCTGCTGAAACTTCAGCGAATTAGTTAAACAATTGTTTGCATTTACAAAACATTTGTTCAAACAGTGAAAATACATAAATTTGTGCTACAAAAATTTTTTTAATTTATTCTCATAGAAGTTTTTTGAAATTTACAATACACACGCAAGTTCTCATGATAAAATGGAAGATAAAGACAAAGATGTACAAATGTATTATTTTGATATAAATCTTTATTAACAACGAATAATATATAAAAATACAAACATGTGAATATTAAAGGGCTGCACAAGGCGTTTCATAAGTTATACTTTATTACTTCAGTGTAGCTTTGACACCAAAACAAAAACGTTCATGAAATTGTATAAAGAAACGCCAGCAGTATATGGTTAGAAGCAACGTTATTGCTTTTCTTTCGTTCTGAAGTAAAAAAATCACGGCGAAGTAAATTAAAAGAAACTCATAGCAGTCATTGCGAGTGCAATAGCACATTTTATTTATTTTTTTTTGGCAAATAAGTAAATTATGCAAAATTATATGTTAAGAACTATTTTACCTTTTTTTTATTAATTTGTAAAGGAAAAGAAAATATAATAGAAACAAACAACAACAAATCATACATAATATAATTTTGGTTCTATTTCAGTTATGTTTTCTTTCAATTATGTCATTAATTATGAAAATGATCTAAGTGAAAATAATATAAAAAAATAAAATTAGTCTATCAGTTGCGTCACACCATATCACTTTAAACAAAATTAGTTTGTTCAATGTGAATTTCATGATATTGTTAGAAATTAATAATTTATGAATGCTTCTTATTTCAACGTCATATGGGATTCATTCAACGAAACCATTAGAAGATACAACAACAAGAAGATTAAAATATAACTCTGGTGAGTCTGCTTAGAAGACTCTTAATGCCACATACTAGATCTTTCACCTAAAAGAAGAAGACCCAAAATATAAGAAAGTATTGGATCATTTCCACTACATACGACCACTAGACCAATAGCGGAAGAAATATATAAAGATATTATGTGTTTAGTACCCTACATACCTCCAGTTTATCAAAAACATTTTATGAATCTTAAAACTTACAATGATTAATTTACTTCTGGTTAGGTCATTCATTCATTTAGTTTAGGAACGGTCTAAGTCAGTTCAACCTTTGAAAACAACATTTCCGTATGAGATACGCACAAAATTGTACATTCATAAAAAGTTTAAATTAAATTCAAAATTTATATGTTACACAATATAGAAATATTTTTTTTAATTTATTCAAACGTAAAACATTAAATATCTCGAAATAAAAAAATATATATGTGACTTAGAACACTTTCATAATTGAGGGCACAATTGTTTTGTGATATTTTGTCTAGAAGTTTTTGTATTGTAAAGAAATAGAAAAAAACTATAAAGTATTTGAAATGTGAGACAATGACTTGCAAGTCATTTTTTGAAATTGATGTGGAAAAGGCAGTGCGCCAAAGACCCAGTCAGTTTAGTCCACAACTAGATACTTTTTTCAGAAATTACCACGCATAAAGAAAGTGAGAATTCCTCATATCCACTTCTAGAGGGACATATGGTCTCCACCGGTATCAATCATATACAAAGATTATATAATCTAGCAATTAATCTTAAGCGATGGCTAAAAAAAATGAAAAAGCCTTGAATTCATAATATGGTTTGTTTCCCCTGTAAAACACTAAACAGTTTACGTACGTACTTTTGGTTATCTTTTCCAAATGAAGAACAAATAAGTTTCAAGTCAGCAGCTGATGTTATATATAATTTTATAGAACGATTTTTATGACTTAAGGTACGGTCACATTGGGGAAACATTTGACGAAAAACGAGAAATATTTCTTTGCTGTAGTGTGACCATAAAATATTTTTCAGGGGTAAACAGAAAAATAGGTGATTTTTACAAACAAATTTATTTGCTTTCAAAGAAAAATGTCCCGAATGTGAAAAAAGTGTGACCACACTTCCTCTATTTTTGCCAAATAATTATTAGTTCTTGCAAAGCTTTTGTAAGAACAAACAGTATGAAGCAATAGTGTTTAAAACAAAATCAAAGAACTGTAAATGGAATCACATCTTATTTATTTCCGCCACAATCCCATTAAGAATACAATTTTTATTGTTCAATTTCCATTTAATACATCGTTGAAATTTTTTAAACAGGATTACTATATTTTTAAATAAAGAAATAAAAATAAAAAAATTAAAGTTAGTACAATTTTCATGCAGGTAAATAAAATGCTTCAGAAAATTTGACTATTTTTAGTAAATCTGTTCTCCTGGCCACATTTTTGAGCGGGCGGGTAACAATTAAAAGCCAGATTAATTGTATTAAATATATCTAATATAATTTACGAAAAAAAAAAATTAAAAACTCGATGGACGTTATTTTTTCTTAAGAGAATAACTTAGAATTTCGTTAAAAAATATTCCCTATTCGTCTAATCCCGGATATAGCGTGCATGCCTTAATCGACTTAAAATTTCTACTGCAGTCTTTTTTATGTCTAATCTATTGAAATAATGAGTTTTGAGAAAAACGTCGAACAATCAAGTTCTATTTTTGTCAAAATTTAGCCATTTTTTACTCTCATTTCAAAAACTTGACTTTGATTTTTTACACGACTACTAGAATTAAGATCAATTAATTAATTTTTTCTAATTGGAGCCACTGTGCGGTGGTATAAATAATAAAACTTTTTGAAATATTTTTTTTTTATTCTGTCATATCCAAACAGTATAAACTTGAGAGAAGTGTCACAGATTTTACATAGTACTTGTTCTTCCTCATCGAATGTTTTATCAAATATTTGATCAAATGTTTTGTATCGCAACATTTTAATTTGTGTGTGCCACAGGGAAAAAATATTTTCTCATGTTTGCACTTAACGTTATGTGAAAGCTGTTTGACAAATAAACAGTGACAAAAAAATGCATGTAGTGTGACCGGAAAACAAATTGTGTACTGAGTTAAAAACATTTTGGTTAAACATAATCAAACATATTTGAATGAAATGTTTCCCCAATGTGACCGTACCTCTAGAGTATTGCTAATTGAGGGTGCTGTTGGCTGAAGTAGTTAGCGCGTTGACTGCAAAGCAAATAATGTCTAAGAACGTGGGTTCGAGCCCAGCTTCAGACAAGTCATAACATCCAGCATTTTTCAGATGTGCATTAGTATGCGATTGTATTTGTTGTTGTCAGACTGTTTAAGTGATGAAGGCATAGCACTGGTCACTGAACAGTTCTGGCAGCAATTGATACTGGTGTATGCTAGCGGACATCACAGCGCCCTCCTTCGTCGGTATTGTAGCAAAATCGCCGGCGAAGTAAAATAATTAATAAAATGGCTACAACAGCTTAAAACACATTTAATGCGCCTACTTGACATCAGAGGCGCTGCAACACTGATCTAAAAACTAACACAACGCGCAATATCAGAGTTGTAAAAATTAAGCTTTCTCTCTTTCACCATCTGTCCTCTCTCACTATCCCTTTCCCAAAGAAGGTAACACACCTACGGGTTGGTAGGCATACTAATTGCCTGAGTGTTACTTCTCTTTAAAAAAAAAAAAAAAAAAAAAAAAAAACATTCATAGTAATATTAAACTTATTTGTGCTTCTTTTCAAAGGTACTGCTACAACTGTGTTTTGAAAACTAATGAACGTGAACGAAATTATTTTTGCCTTTGTGTTTCCAATTATACGTGATCTACCAGACTTTATATCAATATTCTCCAAGTTATGTGCAGCAATCATAGTTAATATGTAGGAATTGCAGTATTTTCTCTGGCGATTCACTATAACTAAGAGCAACAAGAGACAAACTTTAATTAAGTAAAATGTAAGTGTAAACATTCAAAACGGCGATATACATGTGTCATTATCATTTCGTTAGTTTTTTATTGTTATTTTGTGTTGTGCAGAGGTCAGTGCGTGATCAGACTTTCCACTAGAAACATTTTTGTTTGATGGCAAACATTTTTGTTTGCTGGCAAATATTTTGTTTGGTGACAAATATTTTTGTTTGCTGGCAAATAGTTTGTTGTTCTAAGAAATATTTGGGTAAAGTTCCCTGATGATCTGCATTATCAACAGTGAAATGCGCATAGTAACAAGCTATACCCATCAATAATTAATTTCAATTTAATTTTAACAAAATTATTAATGTTTTACTAAGTATGTAAAATATTAATTTTGGGAAGATATGCGAAAAATTTAAAAAACAAATATTTTTTTTTGCTGTCAAATATTTTTTATGGTGGCAAACATTTTTGTTTGCATAAAATCACTTGTTTTATTGTTTGCCTCTCAAAAATATTTTATGGCTCAGTCTCACTATCTTAAAAAAATATTTGTCAGTTTTTGCTAAATATTTCCGCAATCTGAGCCAACAGTGTTTTATGGCTCACAAAAAAAACATAGTAAACAAATCTGTTTAAATATTTTTCTTAATTTTGCATGTGTGTCAATAACAAATGATAACGTTATTGCCAGAGCTTATTTCAAGAAACGTTGAAATTTATAGAGGAAAAGTTTTTAACTAAACCAAACGCAAGCCGTTAATAAAAGCACGATATCAAAACAACATAAAAACTTAGAAATTAATAAAATCATTTTGTTAAGTTGTTAAAGTTAACCCATAAAGGTGGTACAAAGTTTTAGTAAGAAAAATTTTTGGTAAATTTTCATATTTCTAAGTTCGAAATCGTGAGATTCTTCGCTTTCTATGGAAAATTAATTTAAGTAATAAATATCTAGAACAAACTATTTAACTTGAAGTCCAAAGTAATTTAATTTTTTATATCAGGTTAAAGTCAGTATCTTGATTGACAAAGAGTAGCATATTAAATATTATTTCTTCAGAGGCCCCCTAATGTTTATATGTAAATATGTAAATATGCACACAATTCTGGGAAAATATTATCTTGTTATCGTTGTTCTTATCTTTTGTAATGCTTTTCTAATTTGAAACCCTGTTAAAATGCTAAAATATAAGAACGTATTATTTAATTGGTTGTATCTTGTCAAGAAGGTAGGAAGAGTTTTGTAAAAAGAATATATATTATTTTAGAGTTTCAGAAAGAAACAATTAAAAAATATATTCAAATATCTACTCGTACATTAGAGCGACTCACTGAAAAAGAAAGTTTTTTTTTGGTTACAGCAATCAATTTGCAACGATAGGTGCTTGTGCGGTGGGCCGCGTCTAAAAAGGATAAATTTTTGTAACTTTTTGCATACTGGCAAGATTTTGTACATGAACAATTATTCTCTAAGTGGCGCGGCAGTAGAACGTATGCTTATCACACATAAAATCGGGAGTTCAACGCCTGGCGAAGGCATGTGTTTTTCTTTCAATTTGTGTGTGTTCGTGAAATCTAAAAACACTTGACATCCAACAACTTCAACTGCTTCAAAAGCCTGAATTCAATACTTACAGCAGACATTTATTTTTTATTTTATTATTGTTTTTTGTGTATTCAATGACTTGTAAGAATTTGCATTTTTAAGTCATTATTTGTAAGCTAAGGTGATACATACTTGCCCCCAATGACATCGCCATATCAAAGTAATAAGTTAACATTAAAGTAGTAGTAGAAAAGTATGTAGTAATTAAGAAAGATGTGTTGTAGGAGTCCTCAGAAAACAGGCCGATCTTTAACAAACATTTTTTATCGTTCAGTCGCTCTAATGTACAAAATAATTTATATATATTTTAAACATATTTATAATATATCTGAGCATATGGAGCCTTTAATGTAACATAGTCATATCTCTAACAAAAAAAAACAAGATTTTCGAGTTAAGAATGTAGAAGTATTCATTGTATCGCGTATCATCTTGTGTAAAGAATTTATAGAAATTTCTCATCTAATCACCTCTCGAAGGGAGAATATTTTGTGATTAAATTGAAAACTATAAGCTGGTGTTCTGAAGAAAGCTCATTTTTCTTTTTGTCTTTGAGATATGACAACGTTGCAATAAAGGATCTTTTGTCATATGTATATAAGTGGTTCAAACAAAAAAAAAAACTAAAGTGGAACTTCTTTTATCGATTCCAGTCATTCCGGCTGACTTTTTAAACTTCAAAATGAAAATTTGCAGTGTACTTATTACTATCGTTATTGTAGTTACAATATTTGTGCAATTATTGGCAGCCCAAAAGGTAAAAATTCTTTATTTGTTTTTCTATTATTTAAGATAAATATTCGTAAATTTGTTTTTATTTTTATTTACATTTGAAGGAAATTCCTGAATCCACCCTTAAGAAGTGCAAAAGTAGAGGGAAAAAATGCACCAACGACGAAGAATGCTGTAATAAAATGTGTGCTCTTCCTTATTATCTGACGGAAGATGATGATACAGAAAACATAAATTTAAAATTTTGCTGGTTATAATTCATAGTTCATAGAATAACATTAAACTTGTTATACTTGTATTGTAAGTTAGCGTAATAAACGGATTGTGTTCTTTATTTGATAATTTATCATGTACTAGTACTTTCTTATTAATTATTTAATGTAGGCGCACGGTAGTGGGCCAGGCCAAGTTTCGGCCACACTGTGTGTATTATTACACGAAACCATTCGACATTTTTTTTACCCCCTCATAACTTTGCTCCACTTTATCATAAAATAATGAAACTTGAAACATGAGGTCTCCCTATAGAGGTAACCTCATAGGGTGCTTCCCGAGATATTAAGGTGTAAAAAGTGCATATTTTAGTGCATATTCACTGACTCATCAATATAATTGGGCACTTCCACTATAGCTAGAGAGCTGAAATTTTAAATTAGGGAGCAATTAACCAGAAAATTCTGAAAAGTTGAATTTTCCACCCCAGAGGGACTAGGGTGCCCGCTTTTTATGTGAGGCACTTCCAGCTTTCTAGCTATAGAAAGCTGAAATTTGGTATACAGGTAGGTCCTGGTGAGCAATAAGACTTTAAATTAAACAAAAGATTATTTAGATAATACAAATATAAATATTTATACAAAAATAACTTAGAAAATTGCAATGAGATCCGCACAAAAACATAAATGTGAAAATAAGGCCAAGTTCTTATCCAAAAATTTTGGCCGTAAAAAGTACCGAGATCAAAATAAAGACGAAGATCTTGATAGACATAATACCATCTCATTTCTAGGCAACCTGTAAGTTTGGCAACATTTTTCCCATAATTCTTTCCCATATTAGAAAGGCAAAAAATATTGCCAAGCTCCCAGGTTGCCTAGAAATGAGATGGTATTGTGCCTATAACAATTAGACAAGTGCTCTGAATTGACTAATCAAGTACCATTTTGTGGTTGCAAGAGCGCATGTGTTTGTTACTGTGGGGATGTAGCTCAGATGGTAGAGCGCTCGCTTAGCATGTGAGAGGTACGGGGATCGATGCCCCGCATCTCCAAAATACAAATATTCTTTTATCACTTTTAAATCACTAATGCGAAAAATGCAAAAGTAATCTTCAAAAATGTATCTTTTTTAATAGAAACTACTTAAAAAAATGCGCGACTTTATTGATGTCTGGAGGCGAAAGAATCAATTACAGCGAACTCACAAAAACGTGAATACCCGTTAACACGAATGACTCGTAAACGGAAACACTTCTATTTTTACATTTACTACTCTAAGACGTGGACAAAATTTTCAGAGTTTTTTCGGTTTATTTGTTGCATTCTTTTTGAATGCAACATGCATACGCATTTGTGTACCTCTTCAGATTTAGTTGTTATATGACACTTGAACTCTGTATATCAAAAGAAACATTTTTGTAGGACTGAATTAATTTAATTTGTCTCCAAAATAAAAAATATATACATATATATAAAAGAAATACTAAAAACTTTTAGGACACATGGCACTGTGGCGTACCGTCTTGAATGAACTCGGAATTTTGCATTAAAAGCTTGTCTCTGCAATATCTGACTGGTGCAAAGCGTTAAAATGAATATTTTTATGAACAGAAAAAAGGAATGCCAATGGGGTCTTCTGCATCTTCAGTAGTAGCGGATATTAGTAATTATGTTATTCAATAAGATTATATTAGATTTAATTGTTTTAGTACATTTGAGTAAAAGCTCATTGCAGTCCAGCTTATTGCCCTTTTAAAAACTCGATTTCAGAAGTCTTTGCTTATAAAAAATGTTTAAACAACTGACTTAGTCTGCGTTTACATGACACGTCATTTCGTATTGACATGATTGCTACTTTATAGGCGAATGAGACGAGGGGAATAGAAACGGGTACTCAGATGCATGTACATACTATCATTACGTTTTATTTTCTCATTCGTAATTTTATTCCTGAAGGCATTTGCGAGCAATAGTCGTCATCATGACATGACTTGTATGAACATCAATGAAAGTTAAAAAAAGAAAAAGTAAGAATCATGTCAATAAGACATGAGCCGTCTAAACGCAGATTTAGTTTCGTTATACGTTGCTTTTTCAACTGAGAACTAAGTTGATATACAAGTTTTCTTATGAGCTTTGTCACATTCGATACGTCTCCGTCAACGCAAAGTAAAACTTTTAACTTTTAACGTACGTTGAGTACTTTGAAAAGAATTATTTTTTTTTTGCTTTATTTTTATTAAGCTTTTTGTGTTGTGTGGTGACAAAATTAAATTAAATAAAAAAAAATTAAAAAAAAACAGAATATCCTCTAATTCTATTGTAAATGTGTATTTAAATCAACTCAAGCTGATTTAATGTCCGTCAACGAAGTACTCATTGTGTCAACCTCCTCCGCCGGTACTTTAATTGGTCTCTCCTGAGTTGTTACATTTTCTTCACAATTGAACAAAAAGATTGTATGTACTATAAAAAAGTTCTAAATAAGTGAAGAAATAAAATAAAGACGAGTTACTGAAATAATTTGGTTCGTCTTTGAATTGACAATTACGGCGAAATAGCGAAAACAAAATGCCGCTTGTTTTTATTGCTGTAGAATGAAGTGTATTTGATTGAATTTGTTTATGGCGTTTTCTTTTTTAAGAAAGTGCAACATTTTGCGCTTTTTTATTGAAAATTTGCGTTATTATGATTTATTGAAATATTGAGTTTATTAGAAAATATTGTATCATCATATACGAGGTAACATTTTTGCCTTAAGAAAATTTTAAATAGCAATTTTTTTGATTAAATGTAAAAAAATTTTACATTTTTTAGAAAAGAAAACGGCATTTGCAAATAATTTTTTACGCAATTTTCTGCATGAAAATAAAATGAAAATGTAATAGAAATTTTCGGTTGGGGGTTGATATTGAAAATAAAAATAATTTTCAGTTTATTTTTTAGTTTATTTTCAAAAGCAGTTAGTAAACTAAACACAGCATTCATCGGCAAAAGTTTATTTACAAGAACCATAGCGACCCGAAAGAAAGTGAAATATTTTTATAATAGAAAATTGTATTTTTTTACGAAAGGGAAAAATGTACCAAATTTTTTTTTAGAAAATATAACAAACACTATGGCCTGTATTCATAAGAAGTAACTTGTATTTGATATATTTTGAAGAAAAATTTTCTTTAAAATACATTTCAAACCCAAATTATTATTTTTATGAATACGGCTGTTTATTTTTAAAATAATTTTCAATTTGCTCTGTATTCCGAGTGTCCAAAGTGTGTTTTTTCTTTGTCTTTCAACTTGAATTAAATATCAGCATTAGTATGCTGTTCACGACCAACTGGTCACTGGGCAAACATTTATATAGATAGAGTTTGAAGCCCATAATATTGATTTAAATTTAAATTGCAGCAAAGAAATTAAAACGAAAATAACAAACATTTTTATTTGTTTTAACATGGGGATGTAGCTCAGATGGTAGAGCGCTCGCTTAGCATGTGAGAGGTACGGGGATCGATGCCCTGCATCTCCAAAATCATTTTTTTTCCAAAGCTCAAACTTTTCATTTGCAAAATTTCGATTTTGTTCGCACATCCATCGCAGTGGTGCTTGTGATTCGTACATTCGCTAAAGCATGGATTATGCAAATAATGCAATATAACGGGCTGCAAGTCTCAATAGAATTTAAAGAATCGAAAGTAGAGTGCCTGTGATTCGAATCACATATACGAAAAGACAACAACTTTGCCATGACGTTAACAAATATTCAAAATATGTATACATTTTAACAAAATTTATAACTTATTCTTTGATAACTTGTTTGACATTTAATATACTTATGTATTTCTATTTATAAAATTTGTCCAACAACAAAAAAACCACATTAGCATTAGACAAATCATATAAAATGGAAAAGGTGTTAATGCTTGCACAAAACTAACAAAATTATAATTAAAAATTCAGTATCAATAATGAAAAACAAATAAATTAAAAAAATTATTGAATGAAAATATATTAAAAATACCTAGCAAAGTTTGCTTCCGGCCATTTGATTAATTTGTAATTAATATCTTTTGCATGCATTCACGGCGCACGCGTTTTTGTGCGGATTTTGTTTATTAAAAAAATATGCATTTATTAATCAACTTTGAGCGTTCTTCCGTTTCAAATTTACAAATATAAATATACGAATGATATCGATCAATATATCTAATCTAATCTAATCTAAGATTTCGTTTTTTATTCGTTTCTAATTATAATTAATTATAATTATAATGCAATGCTGCTTCAGAAGATGTCTTGGATGATGCATAAATACTAGAGTTCCAATTACACTGGACTGTAAATTAATTTGTTATTTTTAACAAAAGTAAAATAGTAATGAAGAGTTTCAACTGCTTAATAGAAATCCGTATGCAGTTTTTTTCATTACGAGCAGATCTATCTTTTTAATAGGCCTGACTAATATGAGGTTCGAAATAAGGCGGTCACATTACCATATTTCACCAGAACTCGAGAACGACTTGTCAAATTTGTAAAAATGAAATACCGAAATATTCTTTAAAATTTCGTTTTTCAAGTGCTTTGGAGTTATTTAAAATTTAATAAGGAAAAATATTTTTTCATGCAAAATTAAATTCTTTCTGTCGTATTCATAAAAAAATTATTTGGGTTTGAAATGCATTTAAGAGAAAATTTGTACGAACAATTTTTCTTAAAATACATTTCAAATACAAATTATTATTAAACAATACGGGCCTTTGTATTTTCAAAAGTTCATAAAATATTTAAACGACAAAAATTTTAAAAATCTATCATTTATCGTAAAGCATTTTTATGGAAAATAGGTATTTGAAATTATTAAATTCAAAATACAAATGCTTTTTGATTTTTTTTCTACTTTGAAATACAAAATAGTTTTTATTGAAGGCGTTTCAAGGCGAATTCGCTTTGAGGCATTTGAAATAAATATTAAACTATTAAAAATACTTATTTTCAAAATATTTTATTGAAGTAATTGTTCAATCCAAGCACCCCAAGTTCAAATTGCGTTGTCCTTTCAAGATTTTGGCATTCGTTATAGTTTGAAGAGATCTTCAATCGAGTTTGAGGCTTCTTTTCAATTTTGCAATATTTTGCAAATATTTTCCATTTTACAATAGAAGTGATTTCTTACAAACTCTTGATATTCTCATAGTTTTGAAGATTTTTAAAACATATTGAGCTTTACAATGTTTCCAATGCCAGCAGGTTTTAGCGAATCGACGTAATTCTAGAGACTATTCCCATAGTTTTTCCATTCTCTACAATCTTATAGATTCTTAAGAAATTTTAGGGCTTATTGCAAAAATTTAATATCGTATTAATTCTTAAAAAGAATATTTAACCCAAGATGCCCAACAGGTGCTGCTACAAAAACTACTTTGTTCTAAATACGTACATTTAAAAATTATTTGCACTAAATATAACAAGAAAAAAAAAACACAAGTTTATTTAAACAAATATTTTGTTTTCTATAATTAAGCAATAATCCATTCTTGTTGAAGCATCTTAGTTTATTTTTATGGGGTTTTTTTTTATTAAATCATATTGTTTATTTAAGGAAATACTATTTATTTGAAATATTTAAAAATAATTTTTGAAGAATATTAAGAAAAATGAATGTACGCGTATAAGATTGTATCTTTGTTTTTATTTTAAATAAATCATTACGATTTTAGATCACTTTTGCATCACAAAATGCTCTACAAAAAACACTAACCTTGATATGAAATTAATTTAAGACATGGGCAGTTATTTAAATGACTCTTTATCTTAAGCATTTGAATGCTCTTGATACAATCTATTTGAAGAATTTATTAATCATAGTAAATTGTTGGCTTTTTCCGCTAACAAAATATATTGAAGAACACTCATCATGTTTTTTTTATAGAAAACATATTAATATACAACATATGTGATTTATATGTGTGTGAAAACTGTAGCAGGTTTTTTTGTGTTTGTTGATTTATTAATAAAGATATACATTTTAAAAGACTTTATTAGTGTAACGATTTTTTAAGGAAGTTTTTAGTTTATTTGAATGTATAGAATATCATTAGTGGTTTTATGAACGTAAATTAATAATTTAAACAATGAGAATACATATTTGAAAATTGTTTAAGAAATTAAAGACACATTTAGAAAAAAAATACACACAACATAGACATGCACATGCACGTGATAATTGCTTAAAACAAAAGACTTAAGCAACGAGCCCGAGAGGTCCAAAAGCGTAACTTTTTCTTTAGTATTTATTTCTTGCCAAGAAATGTTGAATTTAAAAGTAGAATTTCCCAAAAAAAATTAATTGAACCATCATTTATTTCAACATGTAATCATTGTTAAAATTCGTAAACATACATTTTTCAAATGGTATGATATGACATTGATTATTTCGTTTGAAAATTTTGACAACTGATCAGTGGTGACAATACCACGATTTATAACAAATTTATCGGTTTTATTGCCTTGAAATGAACAACATTGTTTTTCTTATAAAAACAAAAGAAATGTGTTTATTAAAAAAAAATAAAACAAATGGACAACAAAGTAATTTAGGTGTTTGTACTGCAATGTATCAATTAATACATCTGGCAGCTGCTGCGGAGGAGCTCATTGAATACACACGTTCTGCAAAAAGCACTCACCTTCATTTTATATTATATTTACATTATATTCCATTATTTTAATTATTTCTGGAGAGCAAACTTAAAATTAAAACCACAACGCCCAGAAATATCTGATCATCTGTTGTTTGCAATTCCGCACGAAATAAGTGGTGCTTACATTATTTCGCAGTTGAAAAATATGTTGCCAGAAACATGTTGTGGTTTGAAAAAATAATGCTGACAGAAACATTTCGTATGTTTTCACAAGATGAACAGAGTACAACTTCGGCCATATTATTTTGCAATTATTTCGCATGAATTTTTTTTATATGGACTTTTGACAGCAGTTTTTTTTTTTGACAGTAGAAAAACTTTAAAGATTTTGTCCCGTAAAATCTCTTATACGCATAACGAAAATACGATTTCATGTGGACAGAAACTATGGGTGCTTATTTATATATATTTCTATTAATTTGTTGAATATTTTTATTGAATTGCAGCAACTTCTTTAATATATATTTCCTTTAAAATAATTTCTTTGCCGAAATATTATTTTTGTTTGTTCATTTTAAAACTTCTTTATATTTATAATAGAAACATCATCTTCTGTATTTAAATATAAAATACAGGGTGTTCCAATAAGACGTTTCATTTTCAATAGCCCGACATTTTAGCAGTTGTGAGGACTCAAATTGTAACCACTTGTGAGATGATGAGTTAAAAGTACCAAATTGATAAAAATTTAAGTTATTACAGTTCACTATAAAAAAGTGTGATAATTTCACGGTGACAGCTTGCAAAACTAAAGCATTTTGGAGTCGTCGTGAAGCACCTTCTCGGAGAGAAAGTGATGGAAAAATTTGGACTGGTGGAACAAGTAAGTGATATAACGAAACGAACTTGTGCACGTCTTCAAGAACAATTGAAAATACTGCTGTTGTAGTCCATTGTTTTGAAGAAAACCCAGCATACTCTGTTACTCGTCGATCTTTGGAATTGACAATGCCACATGTCATTACACCGCATTTTGTATAAAGTTTAATGTAAACGATTTTTATTTTCAACAAGAAGGCGCTACGTAGCGTACAACTTTTGATACTTTCGCTCTTTCGCATGAAAAGTTTCCTGGCCGTGTGCTTTCTCGAAGAGGCGATCACAATTAGCCACCGAGATTTTGTGATTTTACACCCCTAGACCTTTTGCGTTGGGGCTACTTGAAAGGCAAGATCTATTCTAATGGCCCGCAGTAGATTTAAGATCTTAAGAATTCGGAATTCGTCATCTTACCAAGGACGTAGAGCCGTAAATGAGCGAATTGATGATGGAAATATCATGAAAATTATATGGTCCTGCAAGCGTAATCATGGCGGGCATTTAGCTCATATTGTTTCATTATTAATGGCATATCCTCCCTCCTCTTTACCATTAAATAATTATCCGATGATTTTGCTGAAAACTAATCGGGTTTTTTATATCAAAATGGAAACTCTTATTGGAAGAGCCTGCATTACTACTACAGGCTCTTATACGGGTGAGGGGGAAAATTTATCTTTGGATAATTTTCTTAACGCATGCATATTTTGCAGAGCACAATATTGTTACACAATATATACATTTTTTCAAATTGATTTCTAATCTCTTCATTTCATGACTTATTTTTGGATAGAAACGCCATCAACTAAATTGATAATTTCTGTATATAAAAATACTCGATATCTATTGAATGTATTAAGATGTTGACACACATCAAATAGTACAGAAAAATTGTGCTCATAAGTTTTCGACTATAAAAAGAACCTTCCCTTAAAAATTATTCAAATCAAGTCACGGTTTCTAGTTTTTCTCAAATAGTTTCATTCAGGTGAGTCATTCGTAGACATGATTCTTTGTTACTTTCTAAGAATTTCCAAGTTTTATCAAAGAAAAAATTAAGTTTTATGTATTTAACTTTTATATTTTACTGAAATTCAGATTTTGTATTCTACTTTAGCTGCAATCTCGAATCAAAAGAGTTGGTTTGTTTGACTCCAATTATAGTTTCAAAATTTTTAAAATCCTTTCAAAGAGAATATCCTCTCTTTTAATCGGTAATCGTTCGGTTGATTATTAAAGATTTTGGTTTAATCAGTTGATAGTCGATTTTCATAAATTAATCGCTTAACAAATTAACAAAAAATTTCCAAAATTAATTAATTTCAATAAATAAAAATACAAAATTTATTTACTATTTTGAAATTTTATTACCAAAAAAGAAAAAAACAATAAACACAACAAGCATTTCAATTCTCGAACTAAATTTCATAAATATTTATTAATAGAAAAAACAAGTAAGTGAGATCATTTAACAGGTTACTTTTGTAGTTAAAGGAGATCGTCTAAAATAATCATTTTTGGCTCATTTGTTGTTTAGATTTTTAAATTTCTCTTTCTTTTTTTGATTTGGATTCTTTTCAAGATCTTCACATTTGATAAGTTTGGTTAAGGCTTCGTTAAATTAAATCGAGCACATGAAAAAAAATTGCTCAAATTGTATAAAAGTTATTAAATTAACTGATTTAATCGTTAATCGAAAATTTTCAATTTTAAATAAATCGTTGAGTAATTAGGCGGTTAACCGATTTACGCATTTGAACATTTTGTGATTTCAATAAAAGTAGCATTGCGTTAGAGTATTAAGCTCTTGCTTGCCAAATATACACTCATATAAATATATTTAAATTTTTGTTTGTAAGGCCTCTAATAGGCTTTTTCCACTGACATACATCTTTCATCTTTCGTCAATTTGGAAAGAGATTAACATCTTCCCATAAGAAATATGCCGGGAAAAAATTCTACATCTACAGAAGATGATCTTTTCTCATTTTGTTCCACCTTAAATTTTTCAATATTTTAAGTGTCAGCACTAATAAAATGGCAAAACATCGACTTTCTTTGTGCCATCACTAGCAAACGGACATTGCGGAAAATAAACAAACTTATGGCTACCAAAAATTATTCTTCATCACCATCTTATTCCAGAATGGCCTTCAATATTTCAATGTACTGCATTAAAATTTTGGTTTGTTTTTGACGTTTTTGACAGCTGAATAAATGAAAGGTTAAAGATGACAATTTACATTCATGTTTCACGTTTTCAACATCTTCCATGCGTTTCCCAAAGATCTTGTTCATTATAAAAAGCCTATAAAACAGAAAAATAATTAATATTTGTGTTGAAAGTTATTATTTTGGCTTCAGTGCAGTACTTGAAGTTGCAAATTACCTTTTTTTATTAAAAAGTTTTCATAAATTAATTCTAATTAAGCAACGAACTCTGCTAAAATGCTGTAGTGACCTAGAAATCAGTACTGATCCGTTCGGCTAGTCTGATGACTAAAATATTCCAGCACTACTTTCGTAATTAATATGATTTAAATTTACCAAAAATTTTTAACAAGAACAAATGATTTGTAAAATAAAAATAATAATTTTCAACATAAGAAAATCATGTTTTCCTTAATACTCTGGAAAGCATAAATATACTATTTTTTTATAAAAGATAATTTGGATTTAAAAATTGTCCAATAATCAGACTTACTACTGAAAATAATAGTTATTTACAAATTTTTCTGAAAATCAGAAAAAACTCTCAATGGGAAAACACCAAAATTAATTTTATGAAGTAAAAATTCTAATTAAAATTGTAATATGCATTTATGATTAAATATGTCAAGATATGCATTCATGGCAAAATATGCATTAACAAAGAATTATAATTTTGTAAGAGATTTCTTGTTTTGCAAAAAAAATTTTACTTTAATTATGAAATAAAGAGTAAGTAAAACTTTGTTCCAAACAAATGGAAGGTGAGAGCTAAATTATAACAAGAAAATAATTAGTTCTCTTTTATTAATTGTTTGCTTAAAGAGTGCATATTTGTAAATAAATATGCTAAGTGGACAGAAGTGGGTGCTGAAGAGGTGAGTGACAGCACTGAGATGGCAAATTCCTCCAGCTGGTTTTATTTAACTTTTTATGCCTTCTTCGTAAAATTATATTTTCAATGTTACTAAAGAAATTAAAAAAATAATAAAATTCGAACTAAGATTTATTTTCTATCCGCATTATAAAACTTGTGATTTTATGAACGAGACTTGGCAAAAGATTAGAAAATTTTATATCTTTTAAAAAGCAAAAAAAATTCATTGAACGATGTTAAGGGTATTAAAAAACATTTTGCATAATTTTTATTTTTAGCACTTTAATATTTAAGATTTTAATTTATGTTAATTTATATCAAAATAAGCTTAAAGACTATTAAGTTAGCCGCCAAAAATGCGTGGGTTACTGAAATATGTAAATGGCGATTATAAAAGGAAAATAATTTTGTTATTGAAATTGTTACATATTGATAATTTATATTGATTGTGAAATAAAAATAAGATGCAGAGAAGAAAAAAAAAGCGTTAAAAAGTTTTAAATCTATAATCGCAATTATCACGATATCTACAAAAAACTTGGTAAAAAGATGCATGCCAGTAGGATGGAGTCTGGAAGGATTTATTTCATCTCAACGCGTCAAGAGATCGAACAGTTCTTATAAAAAAATTTTCCTTGAAGCTGAATTTTTCTATTCATCTAACTTTAATAAGTTTAAGACAACAGAACATGTTGGGGCCTATTTTTTAACTCATTCTTTACACTTCATTCAACAGATCTCCAAAATTTTAAGCTTTTCGTAACCTTCTGATTCGACTTAACTCTAATTTCGCCAAGCCATTGTGGAAACGAGAAAAGGTGGCTGGGAGCCAGATCTAAAGAATAATGTGGATGGTGCAACCATATTAAACTCAACTGGTTTATTTTTGCCATCGAAACTGCACAATTGATAGAAAAGTATATTTTTTTATTAATGGTTTGGTTTTTTAATGGATTTTGAGTGATCTTAACTACAGATAATCTTTTAAGAAGTTCATGAAGACGTCAAATAATTTATACAATCTTGGTTCCTATCAAACACTGACGCACATGTCCCAAATTCGCAGAAATAATGTTTGCCAACAATTTTTTAAACAAACGTTTGTTTCACATATTTTTTTGTTAATATCAAGGTGTATTTAACTAGGTGACAGCATTAGGAAAACAATAACAACAATACAAGAACAACAGGCATTTTTGTTTGTGTAGTTTCATTGAGTATGTCAGAAACATAACCCATAAAAAAAAGAAAACAGATACAGAAAAAAGAGTAAAAGTTTTTTGTATGTATTTTGACATTCGCAACGAAGAGTCAGATGCTGTAGTGCTGCAACCTGGATAAATACGCCTTGGTTAATATGTATTTTTAAATAAATTTCATTGTTTGTTTTTTTTTGAAATGTTTTTTTACAATTTGATAGTCGGTTTTCGTACCTTGCCATTTTACAGAAAATCATTTTGTTTTAAACTCTAATTCCGTTTTCTTTCAAAAAATTTAACATTTCTTTTAATTTTTATAAAAAAAATAGCTATTTAAAGTTTTCTTAAGACAAAAATTTTGCTTCGCAAGTGATGATAAATAAATTCTAACGAACTCACTATTTAAAAAATCATATTGCAAATTTTCAATAAAACGGGCGGAAAATGTTGAACTTTTTTTTGAAAAGAAAACGTTACAAGTGAAACTGATGATATGATTTTCCAAAGACTTGTTGTTGTATGTCAAATACAAAAATTACTGAAAGAGTTTGCATTTCTTAAGCACGTTTCTATTTAATTGTCAATTGAGTCTTTCAGTTGAATTAATTCTAGACCACACACTTCATAAACTGAAAGAAAATATTTTCATTCAATTGTCAAATTTGTATGTTTTATACAATTACAAATTTAAAAATTAAAAACATCTATTGGAATGGCTGAAAAAATAAAAATAATTGCAATAATGATTATTGCAGATTGCATTGATGATTAAATGAAAAAAGAAGAAAAGCGAAGAATTTTTTTTATTTTCCAAAGTGCTGGATTTTTTTCGAGCAATTGGAAAATTTCTCTTCAAGCATCCTTATATTTTGTATTTAAAATTCAATGAAATTAAAGATATACTTAACTTTTTCTTTGCGAAAGAAAACACACACAGCACAATCGAATTGAATGAAAGACTTAATAGCCAACTTGAGAAAATCAAAATTTTTTGATTTTTCTTCAACCAACTCCACAATTGCCAAACTAATCAATTGACAGCAACCGACTCAGTTGCCAATTGGATCGAACATGTATGGGGTGCTTTATAACTTTTTCATTATTTTTTTTTGCTTATTTCTTTTAGTACTTTGTAAAGAAGACTTTGGAAATTTAAAACGGAACAGTGTACAGTTGAACAACGTGCCCAAAACGTTGAACTTTATTTCTCAAATCAACAATCCATAGTTTTAATTGTCAATGGATTTCGACTAAGTTTGATGTAGAGTGATGAAGAGGTGGCAATTGTGCTTAGCTAAACAACAGTCGCAGTTAGTGAATGTACGTGTTGTCTCTCTCCGACCTCATTAACATCGAAAGCCCAGGAATTGTCAATTGAACCGTCCGGTTATAAATATTCGACAACAAGGGACAGTAAGCAATTGAAAAAATATATGCTACTAAATCAACATTATAACACCTGATGTTTTGCGAAAGGACAGCACTTGCGAAATATAATTTTTCGTGCTTAAATTAAAAATATTGTCCAGCAAAAAAAATTAATAATTATGTCTTAAATAAAAAGTTATAATGAACTCAAACAACCTTTGGTAATCTTGAGCCGCTCTGTATAAAACTTTGCCAAATGAGACCCTTCTGATAATTTTACAAATTGCTGCTATTGTTCTTTTTAATATTTAATTACTTTTTTTTTCTTTGTTTATTCTCACACTTTATGCTGCTTAAGTCGTTTGTTTAACTCTTAAGATTTATGTTTGTTTAAAATATCTTGTGGGAAAAATAATGTTAACGTGTTCTTAATAGAGTTGAATTAAGAGGTTCCTCCTAGTGCCTTAGCTGTTTAAACTTGAAATATTAATTTGCTAGTTTCGTTTAGGCATTCGTTCTTTCACTTAATTCTATTAATATTTGTTATCGAAATTTTTAAAACTGCAGCCTGTCACACACTGACACAAAAGAACTTGTCATTCGCTGTGACTCAAAAAAAACCACTAATAGAAGACAAATTAAAACATTAACAATTTTTATGTATAAATAAGTTCAAACGATTGTAAAAAATATTAATAACACAAAAAGTGATTGTATATTTTTGTATTGATTTAATCAGTTTATTCTTGTTTATAATCTTCAAGTTAACAAATTATCAAGAGTGTTTTCTAAAAGCATGAGAAATATAATCTTAGGAGGGTGGCCGCAGAATTACACCATCAAGTAAGACAAACACTATTAAGTTAAATTTTTAGTACTCTAATTTTTTCGACATTTTAAACTTTTTGATGAAGCTCTAATGACTATTATTGTTGACGCGGAATGAAGATATGGTTCGCTATGGTTAGGACAACAATATTATGACTGTGACAAGCACCGTGTAAATATTTTAAATATTTTATTACTGTTTGCGCTTTATCATTTAGTAACGATCATCTAATACAGGTATTTGACACACTGTTCGACTCCAATCAAATTTTTATTAATACACAAAATAATTGTTTTTGTTTGTAATTAAATTATGACTAAGCCCCATGCAAAAAATGTATTCATCATACATAAGTTTCATTTCGTTAATATTAAAAATATTGTAATGGCCTTATTCACAAACGATTAATAATGTTATAGAAGGTTTAATGTTGCAATTTTATATGGGAAAATCGGTATTAATCGTTTGTGAATAAAGTAAAACAGAAACTTCCTACAGTGGCTTCTCCTGCGCTTCACGAAATATATTTTAGTTAAATTTGGACAAAATTTTCAACCTTATTAGGATTACTCTTTACCATACTATGTTTATGTTTAATTATAATACCCGTATTATTGTTATATGAAACAATATTATTATTACATTAAATAAAAATATGTTGAATGCAACGGCATTGGTTTGATAGTAACACGATTCGATTCTAACTATATAATATAATCATATTATTTAGACAATAACCATATAATTCAATCATATTATGTTGCTCTTAGATTATGGCAGCCTCAACAATGTTTTTTTTTCCTTGTTTGTCGATGTTCACCAATACAGATTAATGCATTTTCCCTGAAACTGTATTTCAAATGGTAAAGTTGGCCAGACGTAAAGAATGTGTTCTTATCATAAAACTCATAAATTGGTGCATTGATGGGCTTTGAGAGCTCAGATTCGCTCAATTATCGTGCTAATACTCAGAGGTCGTTCCTGTCGAGCAACAGGAGACTTCAAATCTGTTTCATGACAGTTTAATAAATATTTTTGCTTGTCTGAGAAAAGAACTACTACTCCAATAATGAGAGAATTCCTTTTCATAGCTCTTTGCGACCAGATACCAATCCCATACAAAATTTTTTGAATTTGTATGGAAATTTCGTTCGATATCGAATGCCGTAATTTGCCCCCTCGTCTATTTTGTTTTAAGAGATTTAATTAGAGACTCCTTGACTTTCTCCGCAAACATTCGTTGAGGATGGCATATCGACCCCTGTGCGCGATATTAACGTATGTTACAAAAACTAAAATTTACGGGAGACCATAACTATTGTATTTATCGCTATAATATTTTGTCAACAGATTAATTAATAGATTTAGAACCGATTTGAATAAAAAACTCGATTTCAAAAAAGTGTAACATACGATAATTTCGCGCACAGGGGTCGATATGTTTGCTGCGGTTTGGCAAGCCTTCCCGTCATTTCTAAGAGATATTTTGTAAATGCACACTCAAGGCCATGGTTGAAGTCATCTTCAAGAGGATATTACATTGATAGCTTTCCGTCCAATAGTATCTCTGGGAACGAATATTACTTTGTAAAGTTTGTAGTTTGTCAAATGTTTTCTTTGCCTAAACAAATTTTGTATTCATTATTTGATTGATTCTGGAACCACCCTCGTATTTTATAACGTTTTGGTATTTGTTTTTTTTTTGTCAAAACAGCAGCCACCAGCACTCCATTGTTTTCGATGGTCAACCAAATTTATTGCTATTTTTTGTTTTAATTTTTATGTTTCGTCTATTAGTTTAGAAAATAACATCTTCTATTCGTTTCCATGTATTTGTCAGGTACAAGTTTGTGTTTGTGTATAAGTGTGTATGTGTATGTGTGTGTTTGTGTGTGATTGTGCGTATTCAGTTGGCCATTTTTCGTCTAGTCCGGTCTACTTTGTATTTCTTTCGCCTTCATTATGTCTTTTTTATATAAATTTCACTGTTTATTGTTGGCTCATCATCATTTGTGCTTTGAACTTCTTGAGAGTGTTTTCAACAAAATAATTTAAGCAATAAAATTCTATAAAAATTTTTTTTAAAATATTTTATTGAAGCAATAAATAATTGAGCACGCTTCTAAAGGAATTTGAAAATAATACAAAAAACAAGTGCTGAAGTGTTTTATTACAAACGAAATTTCAACCATACAAAATGGTAGGTGAAAAAAATAATAAAAATAAAGAAAAAATTAATTAACCAAATAAAATTAGCCAACCAAACCTTTTGCAACATCAGCTTTGCAGTGTTAACCTAAAAATAATAACATATAAAATTACTAACTCGAAAACAAAGTCTGAAAATTCTTACTAAAGATAATTCTCGAAAAAAAACAACTAACAAGAAAGAGGGACGACGGACAGAGAGACATTTAGCCTGAATAAAATATGACATATCTGGATTATTTTGGATGTGAATTCTTCCAAGCAAACCAACTATTTTTAAAATCGGTTGATAAGTGAGGGAACAAGCAGTCAAAAAAAGTCTGCTTAAAAGGAGAATGAAATACATTTGATTTAAATTTAAAAATTAATAAAATGGAGGCAATTTTTCAAAGTGTCTTGTTAAATTAAAAAATAGAAATACACAGTTTTTGGGTAAAAGTGTCATTAAAATTAAAAAAAAGTAGCAACTATATAAATATATACAAGACAACTAATGATGTTTGTGCAGTGGCTACTGAAAAACATCGTTGTTTGAATTTAATAATTAACTTTAACTTTTCCCCTGCTCTTTTCGAATTTTTTTCCATGTCAAATTCTTTCTGACTATAAAAAGTTACGACCTTTTTGCTAATAATATTCACTTTTGATTAAATTTATAAATTTTTCTTTTCTAATATGTTTAAGGAGGAACATGCATTTAAAAGAAACAATCTCTGAAAGAACGCAATATGCCAATTTCAATTTGTTTACTAAGCGGATAAATTGAAGGTGATCCCTATGCACCATTTAGGGTTCTAGGGTCAGCGTTCTGGTAAACTGCGTTATGCACATTAATGGATTTTCACAAGATAGCCAAGAAAAGCGTTAGGACTAGCTGAATAAAAATGATGACATCCAGGACTATTGAGCTGAATCTGTTTGGTTTGACCAGAGGGGCAACTAGAGGGTGCCTTCAAGGTGTCGTTCTATCAACTTTTCCGTGAACATTTGTCATCAATGAACAACTTGAGCAACTATATCATTCGTTGTTGGGTAGGAGGGTGGAACTTTTTTAGAAAGTATTAAAAGAGAGTGGGCTTTCAATTAAGAAATCAACTTTGAACTTTTCATGAAACACCTTGATCTCTGAACTTTTTCCATTATTTGATGAATACTATTCTGAACTAACTACCTGTGAATAGTCAAATGCCCAGAGATGATGTCATGGGAGCTGTTATGCGATAACATCACTGGCAGCAGAAATCCAAGCACTTCAGCTAAAAGGTCTTTCCGACATAAAAACTACAATCAGTGATTCACAAGAAGATGCTAAGACATCTATTGTACGATCCTTGTTGCATCAGCAACTGCCGCCTACTCAGTTATTGTAAAGGAATTTCGATGACCTCATTCCTGGCAATTAAACAGATCTTATAATACGAAGATAATGACAAGATTTGTTTCACTGGCTGATGTTCCAAACAGAAACATGGTCTCTGCGAAAGCAATTTTGCAAGTGGAATGTTAGAGAATGTTTAAAGAGAAATATAAAGAGTCTGAGAAATTGATGGATGTTAGATATTCAGGCTGCCATCAAACCTTTATTCTCTTATGAGCTGAGGTCAGGGATTGCTATAGACAGTGTTATAACTCATAAGAAGCAGGCTAAAGGAATAGCTAACACTGAACAAGAAGTGGTTTCAGAGAACCGGAAGCTTACTTTGGGATTTCACGAGGATCTACCTAGCAGAATATTAGTTCCTCACTTGTTGCTATCGATCAAGTCGTTTGACTGCATTGTGTGACAGAATAGTAATATATTGAGAGGTACTTTTAATATGACGTAGTCTAGTACTGTCGTTATAAGGTGTCCCTAAAATAATTTCTCCTTAGCAACGCTTCAGTTATCAGACCTGTCCAAAATTAAATTTTTTAGCCCTTAAATTCGCATCAGTAGTAGATAGTAGTAGTAGATATGGTAAATTTTTTTTATATTTTATGAGGCAAACATGAACAAAAACACCAAAACTTTAGGCAGTAATCGAACCTACCTGTCCGCCTGACTAATAACGTCGTAAGCTATCCACTTGTGCATGAAGATCCATAGACATTTCTTATTCAGCTTGAGATCTTTGCAATTAATACTATGAACTGAAAGTTTGTTTCTAAGAAAAAAAAAACTTTATAAAATAAGTATTGAACTCAGCATCGCAACATCATTTCATTTTATTATTTTTTCTATAGAGACACTCTAGCAACACTAGGCGGCATGTTCTGCAATTCCAGTATTCTCAAATCGCGTGATTTTATAAAACAAATAAATTATGGGCAAATTGCTATTTTTAAATCCCACATTTAAAATTTAGTTCCGCCAATAAAATTTTGCAAATATCAAAATCAAAGAAAAAATAATACAAAGTATCGAAAATAAGTCATCCTTTTTTTAAAAAATATTTTTATAAATCGTAGTGCCTGTATAACACTTTTTTTATATCCGAGACACATTAAAAAATATATACCAGTAACGTTATTTTGTCTTTTTAGAAATTCCTGCTAGTTGCTTTCGCTTTACTGGGCTTTGCCGCTGCTGCCACTCTTCCCGATTCCGCCACCCAAGGACCAAATCCTCAAGATATTGCCACTCCCGAGCCAGAATATATTGACATCGATTTACCCGAACCAGCACCAGCACCAGCACCCAAATCCCCCCCTCAAGTATTCGCACCAGCACCCAGACTCCAGCAACAGCCCAATCAGATCCCCTACTCTGCTCCCGTTGTTCAACACATACAGCCCCAATTTAGCCAACAATTTCCTGGTCATTATCAAGGACAATCTGGCTATCAATACAGGCGCCCCGTTTACATAAGACGTTTCTATCGCCGCCGTTTTTAAACCTCTAAAACATTAGAAAAAAATTCATTCATGTTATAAATAGAAGTCATTTTATTACAAGAGTTTCATTTTGAAAATAATTGAGTTTCTGTTTGGTTTTTAAATGCCAAAAGGAAATTTTAAGCAAAAGCAAAAAAAAAAAAACAAAAACAAGAGACAGTCATTTATTTCACTAAGCAATTTTGTAAAAATTATTTCTTCTTAAATTTAAACAAAAAATCAAATATATATACATATATTATTATAATCATATCAATAGTTATAAAAAGTACAAAGAGACAAATGATGAAAGTAAGAATGAAAGAAATAGAGAGAGAGAGAAAAAAAACACGAGTTAAAAACAAGTACGAAATATTAAAAAAAAAATTTAGAACAATTTAAATATGTTGTTTTTTTTCTTTATAATGATAATCAAGTTATTATATAATCAATTTATAGTGAACATAAAGAGTTAGATATCTAATACTTTAACACATTGAAGAGATATTCTGCCTTGTTACGATTGTCGAATTTTCTACTTCGACTTCTTTAATCTAATAAAACTGATTGAGGTCGAAGTCGAAAGCGAAAATTCGACCTATTATTTAAAAAAGTGGTTGAATTCGCTTCACAGCAAAAATTAAAACTTCCGATTCAGTGTGTAAACTTCCAGTTTTGTAGGCCTGGTTAACTGAACTTCAGTAAGTCCAAAATACTCACCTCTATTGTGGTTTTTAGTCTCCGATCGAACGCACTTTTTCAGGCCGAAACCGAACCCGAACTTCGGTAAATTTTGCAAAGTTCGGCCGAACCCGAACACAAACTTTTTCCCAATTGTGTTTTTTTAAAACCAAATAAAATTTCAGAAATTCGTGATTTTTACACTTTCGTAAAGAAGCAAAATTACAAGATAAATTGCACTTTAAAATAGCAAAACGATTTTATTAAAAAATAATTACTAATTGGTTTTTCAATATCGATCCCTGTGCGCGATATTATCGTATGTTATAAAAACTATAATTTAGAGGAGACCGTTTTTATTAATATTTGTATTGCTATTATATACAATAAAATTGTTACATACGATAAAATGTACATTGTATTATCTCCATATATATTATATATATATCGCTTTAATATTTTATGAACAGATTAATTATTGGATTTGGAACCGATTTGCATAAAAAACTCTATTTCATAAAAAGTGTATCACACGATAATTTCGCGCGCAGGGGTCGATATAATACAGGAGTTCAATATAGACAGTTTACATACATATATATTAGCACCCAAAATATAATATTTCAATACTATAATGGCAAAAAAGCAATTGTTTTGCATTTATACCATGTCGATTATTTCTTCGGTTTGAATAAAGTTGTCCACCAGCACTAAATAACTGCTCACTAGCAACGCTGGTTGGTGATTCTGAAAGGTACTTTCTTTATAAATTTATAAATGGACTGGAGTTCCAATATTCAAAAATATCTCTATTTTGAGGATTTAAAGTTTCACTCAAATACATCTTGATTTCTATTTCATCAACATTTGCGTCCTGATTTTCTTGAACTTCTACATGTAGTGCTGTAACATGTTTCTCCCAAAAATACGGTTTTGTTTATTGTCGACTTTCTGTTTCTCCTTGATTTATCATTTGTGACATTTTTCACCAGCTTGCACGTTTCCCCAATAATCGCACTGTTTTGTAAAACATTACTTATTTCCATTTTGGATTTTTAAATCTGTTCATTTGTAAGGTATTTGGACTTGAATCGAGGGTCTAGAAATGTAGCAATACTCAAAAGGTTTTCTTCTTCTATAAACTGGAATTTCTTAACTAAACGTTCTTTTAATAACTGCTTCAATTCAATCTTCGATTCGTTTTCAGCTCTCTTCGACATAAGCATTTTGAATAAGGGAATTACTAAGGAAATTGTTGATGCATCTCCCGGGATATCTAGTGTGGCTTCATAAAAGCATTCCAATAAATTTATGATTTCATTAATTTGTTTTCCATTCTCTTGCAGAAAGAATTTTTATTTTGCCTGTTTTAATGACATACAAATAAAAAGCATCTGTATGTTCCAGTAATCTATCCATCATTAAATAGGCACTGTTCCTCCTGGTTCGGATTTAGTTCGGATTTAGTTCGGATGTGAAATGTTTTGCTGACATATTTTTCAGTACATTTTTTTACAGCGAAAGTGGATATTTTTCAAAGCAAATTGAGGGGAGGCTACCTGTTATGAATTGGCCTTGCATGATAATAAATATGTAGTTTAATCAAAAACTTCGGTAGAAATTTCGCCGAACACCGAACGCCATTTTTTGCCAAACTCCGTAGCCGAACCCGAACGTTCGGTCGGACACTAGTGGTTTTTGTGGAGAATAACAGGCGGTTTTTAAATAGGATACCGTAGCATTTGGGGCAACAAAAAAATTATTTACCATTTTCATTTTTTAAAAATACTTTTCTTTCGCCAAAAATAAATGACAATGGTCGCGTTCATAAGACGTAACTGCGCAACTGTCGAACCCGGGATAAAATGAGAATAAAACTGTGGTAAAGAGTAATTATTTGAGATAAGTAGAGAATTGATGTCCTCTTTTAAAATTCCAACTGGTAAAATATATGAGCTGTTATCAATCAAAGCCCTCCTGCGAGTGAAGAAAACTTGTCTGTCATCAATCCGTTTTCGTGGTTCTCAAGACGGTTTATAAAATTGTTAAATAAGACCAAACAATATGACGAAAGAGGTTTTACTAAGAAACCAAAAATATCCCCTTATTGACACTTGGGAAGGAGTGAAAACGCAATTGCTTAAAAACAACTTCTGACTTTCTTAATGTGTTATCTATTTAAAAAGTTAACACACTCTTGATTTATTATTTTTTCACATAAACACGATATCTCATATTCTTTTCTTCCCTCATTTACTTGATACTTTGTTGCCATTCTTATTTGTTTCAAAGAAAAGACAAACAAACATTCATCGTTTTAATAACTTAATTATAGTATTCTTTTTTTTAAACTTTAGTCTATTCACTTCTGAACTAAAATCAATTAAATAATGTGAGTTTATGTTGTACGTATTTCTAATGTACAGCTGTCTAAATTGTTTTTAAGAGGGCAGTTTAATGACCAGCTCAAAACCTCAAAAACAATCCATTAAATAAATTTACACATGTATAAATGAGTTTATTAAATTTTGAAGAAGCATCAATGGGTCAGTTGGCCATATTTAAACATCAACACAATTTGGTGTTAAATAATAAAATGTACTATTGAATGAGTATTTAAGAAAACTTTTAAAAATTTTATTGTCTTTAAATAAACTTGAAGGCCAAAACTAAGCGGTTTGATTGAATTTATTATGATTGTATTTTATTATTTTCATTCGTAGAGTAGCTGTGAGTTGAGAAAAGTAATTATTGTGGCATATTTACTGTAACAATATTATGTTGATGAAACAACGAATAAGAGTTGCAAAATAATTGTAGATTTTTTTAATATTTCAACATTAACTTTAGTGACGATGAAACAGCTGTTGATACCATTTGACCAGGCAAGCATTACTATTCCAAAAAAATATATATTTACTATAATTGGACACACTACAAATAAATTAGTCGTACGTAAATACTTCAAGAAAAAACTTATTCTAATTTGTTAAGGATTGTGAAAACAGAGAGCCTTTAAATAAGCCCCAATGAAATAACGATCAATTATAGATATAAAATAAGCCCTGTTTAAATGTGAGTATTTTCACATTTAAAACTTTATCTATGATAAACTATCAAGAATTAGGGCACAACAGGAAGAATCGCCTACGAATGATCACGGTGGCTTTCTTGTGAATAACAAAATGGCGTTACAGAATGCGCAAGGGTGATTCTAATGCACCAATTAAGGGAAGCAGGAGTTACCTGAATCTTCACGGGGTTGAAAATAAAAATCACCTTTTTCACTACAATACTTACATAAGTATATGAATATTTATTACAAAATATAGTTTCCCAGTACAAATTAGTGATGAAAGGCTGAAGAAGCCGTCGGCAGATATCGATGTTTACTCAATGAAGGCTGTTGAGATAGAGAGCGAAAAAAAGCAAAAAGCAAACACATTACTTGGAATTTGGTCTGACAAATTGCGGCGAAAAAAAAGCAAATTTAGTTCTAAACCACGGTTGTTAAAGGCAGGGTTGGAAGAACCATAAATTACAAAAGTACTTTACTTAAATTTTTTTTTTAAGCAAACACAAACCGCGAAGCCATTTTTGCTTGTCTGCAGAAGCAACCAGGGTCTAGGCAGGAATCGAACCTGCGACCCTTCGAGTAATAGTCTAGTACACTATCTACTATTCTACGGGGGTCCCCATAGAATTCACTACAATAATTCATGGCATATAAATAGACTTTGGTTCAAATAAATCTTACATTCGCGAAGTTGTTTGAACAAGCCCCAATAAAATAAAGACCAAAAAATAATAATTCCCAAAGAGAAACGAATTATAAAACACCCAATTTCCATGAAATAACGTCCAATTTAAGAAAATTCCCAGATTTTGGTATTTTTTGCATAAAAAATTAAATAATACCTGAAATACTTCACAAACTGATACTCGTACTAATTGTTGGCGATTCTTCATTTAGTTTATTTTAATAAAAACCGAGGACGAATGGATTTTTTCCTCTGCGGTATTTAGAATACCGACTGTGCTGAAAATATATTTTTTCATACAGACGGGCTTATCAATTTTTTCTTCTCGGTACATCGGATACTGGCTTCGCTGAGCTAAGAATATCCCAATAGCCAGCCTTTCGCAGGGCACATGGAGTTTCTGCTTTGGGAAGCCTATATTTGTCAAACACAGGGAAGGAGCGGTAGGCAGAATTTTTTTATTGGGCGAGGCCACTCTTCGACATACTGAGAAGAGAAAATCCTCCAGCCCAAGCGAAGCTCGATTATGCAAAAAATCTTTAATCAGCGCAGCTGAAAATTTTTTGGAAAATGTTATTTCGTATTTTTATTCAAGTCGACTCTAACGAAACTTATTAGGATAGAAAAAACGTTAATCGCTTTTAAAATTTGTACGAGTTCAAATTTCAAATCAAAATTAAACAAAGACCATAAACATTTTTTTCATATGAAATCAAACCTAATAAATTTATTTTTTTGGACTTCTCGTATCTTCTTTGGAATATAATTTCATAAAGAAATAAATACAAAATTTGGAAATACAATCAGACCCAATTTTAAAAAGTTTTATTTTTATTGAGTCTAATTCAACTTTTCCAACTGTGCGTTGCTTCATGGCGCCGTAAAATACAAGCTTCAAGAATTCAAACACGTTACGTGTTCTAAAAGTAAATTTTTAAAGCTCTTTGAATGTAGTATAAGCTTGCTTACCTCTCTGATAAAAAAATATATATCTGGTTCATATATGTATTTCCAATATCTGAAACAATATAAACACACATATCGTTACCTAAATATACAAAGTCCCTAATTTTTTTTTAATAAGCTCAAAGATCTCTTATCGAAACAGATTAACCATGTGTTTTTGAAAAAAAATACTTAGGGCCTTTGTATATTAAGGTAAACGATATGTATTGTTGCATTAGAACCAGTTACTCTGCTTCTCTTGTACTTGTGTTTGTGCTTGATGCTAATCTTTATCTATTAATTATATTTTATTTTACTGACCAGAATAAAACTTCTTTTTCATATTGACGTCATCATTCATAAATCTCACTCAGCTATGACTTTTTGTTCACTTAAACAGAAAACTGCATGTATAAAAACTCCAGTATGTGCTGCAAACTTGACACTACTGACAGGTATTTTAGATTTCTCTGTTGGTTAAAGTGATCAGCGTTTGGAGTACAAAGCCAATGGATAATGGATGACTGAAAACGTGGGTTCGAGCCCGATTTCAGGCAGCTCATAACAGCCAGACTTTTTTCAGATGTGCATTAGTAGTGTGTCAATGTATTTGCTGTTCACTGAATAGGCAGCAATTAATACTGATATATTCTAGTGTATACCGCAGTCT
Organism: Gymnocheta viridis; assembly: GCA_956483585.1. NCBI lineage: Eukaryota > Metazoa > Arthropoda > Insecta > Diptera > Tachinidae > Gymnocheta > Gymnocheta viridis. The sequence continues at coordinate 111,113,945 of OY101442.1, forward strand.
CCGTTTTCGTCGCTATTGTAGCAGAACCGTCGGCGAAGTAAAATAATTAATAAAATAGATACGCAGCCTAAAAACAAATTTAATGAGCCTATTTGACAGTAAAGGAGCTGCAACACTTTAACGTAACGCGCAATAGCAGAGTTGTGAAGCAATTAGCTTTTCTGATTTTCACAATCTGTCACCTCTCACTATCCCTTTTCCAATGAATGTGAGATATCTACTGATAGAATACGGGGAAGATATAGTCCAAAGACCGGCACTGCGACACCTGGAGGATCTTTTGTGCCACATCTACTGATTGCTTAGCATTAATTAGTGAGTGTTACTTCTTTTATAAAAAAACAAAAAATTATATCAGGTGAATGTACGCGAACACTTTCTTAATTGTTTAATTAATTTTTATATATATAAGGCCAATATATTTTTCCATCCTTACTGAATAAATAAGTGAATAGCATTTACCAAGCGTTATTGGGTGGTGTAGATATTGAGGAATCAGAGAATCTTGATGTTCTTAACATGAAAATTAAATGTGATGTTCGATGGACTGATCATATTTTTCAAGTCTCAAAAGAAGCATTCAAGTACCGCGGCCTTCTAAGACGGTGTAAGAGATACTTCAGTCCATCTGATCTACCTAATGTTTACACCACCTATATCCGACCGAAAACGGAATACACCTTTCACGTATGGGCCGGTACTTCAAAGTCCATTTTAAAGATACTCGACCGGGTACAGGAGAGAGCGCAGAAACTCATCGGTGACAGTAGGGTAGCCAACTCTATTGACTCACAGGAGCATCGACGAAATGTGGGATGTATTTCACTGTTTTATCGTTACTACAATGGAATGTGCTCTAATGTAATCAGCGAACTTGTTCCCCAAACCCGCTCATTTTTACGAACAACACGTTCATCGTTAAGAGCACATCCATTTGTGGTTGATATGACAGTGGATCGCACTACACATTACAGAGAAAATTCGTTCTTTAGCCGAACAGTTCGCATGTGGAATAAACTTCCTGCGGAGGTCTTTCCTATTACTTTCAGTGTGGGAATATTCAAATCGAACGTCCACAAACACTACTCCCTTTATCCTCCTTCCCGTAACCGATTTTCCTAGTTCCGGCACAATGCATTGCATATGTAGGGATCATTCCCAGAGTGCTGGTCCAAGTTAACAAAAATTGTTAAGTAGTTGGGTGCTGACAATTTAAATATGTATTTTTGGATTGAAACTATTTTAAATCACCTTTCAGTTTTATGATTTGTTTTATAGCACAAAAAGGAGACCCGAAAATTGCACATCTTAGATTTGCAACTAAATTTAGCCTAGAAAAACTAAGCTGGCACCGCTGAGAAACTATAGAAAGTAGAGATGAGCAATCCAGTTACTTTTAAGGAGCGTCGTTAGCTGCGAACGTGATTCATAAATCACTGTTTTTTCTTTTGAATAGTGCAATAAAAAAGATGTGTATATAAGCACTTTGGTCGTAAAAAGTTTCTTGATGCAAACAATTTACAATAGTGCCACAAATTGCTTTAACTATGGCCACATTTTATTAACTGTTGCAATAGTTTGCATACAAGTTGCAAAAACTGACTGCCTCTAATTTTTATTATTAACAGTCAATGAATTCCAAAAGTGAAGAGATTATGAAAGTACAATACTGTTAACGACTAACATTATTCAAAATTAACATTATGTTGATGTACAGTTACAATGCAATGTAGTTATATTTATGTTAGAGATATTTCAATACCTGTGATCTCAACACTTGTTCTCAAATTATTGAATAATTAAAATAAATAATGACCCAGCAAGTAACAGTCAGTTGATACATTTAGTAGCAGTAGTGACGAGAGTTTTTGGTAACAGTGCTTCATTCACAGGTACAGAAATATCGTCCAACTGTATTAGAAACACCAAATGAAGAATATAAATACTACTTTTAGGCTTTAATTTATTGGTAAATTGTTATACAAACTGTTAATAATAAAGCATAAAATAAATATTTAAATAATGAAAACCAAAAACATTTACTTCTCAAAATATGCCACTACAGGCCAAACGAATGTACTCGTATAACACTTACATGACAAGTTCGTTGTTCAACTCTTTTGTTTTGCTTCAAATAACACAATCTTACCTAAAAATAAATAAAAATATAAAATAAAATTGTAAACTAATGATATTTATGATTTTAATGTTAATTAAAACTTTAAAGTTAACATGTTTAGGATGTTGAAAATAAGGAAATCTTCACTTTTAGTTAAGTAAATAAATTTGGTTTAGTGGACTAAAAATAATAGTGTAAATTGAAAGAAAAAATAAAATAAGTAAATAAATAAACAAGAAATATGCACAAAGAAAATGAGATAATAGGAAACAGTTGTATCTGAAAAAGTGTTTGTAAGTTTGAATTAATTTTTCAAATGCATCTTAAGATTTATGTTAACAATTGTTTTGGTATTTTTTTCTTCCCCAATCACAGTTGCCCCAACTAATCAGACTGACTGACGTAAACACATACAAAGTGAAACTAATAAAATATGTTAAATAAAAGTTCAAGCCGTAAGTTGAAATGGGAGATTCATGCCCCGCGAAGGTTACATAGCTCCAAAATATTGTTTTTAGTGTAAAAACAACTCTTGTCACTATCGTGACAAATAGCTCCAGCGAGATTAGCATGAAGAAAATAATTTAAACGAAGAGCAATCTTGTACGTGTGAAGGATAAGCTTTTGAAAGGCCATTTGGGGAATTTCTACTAGCCTCTTGCTCATGTTAAGCAAGCCCTGAATGCAATAGGCTTGTTCGTGGCAACGATATCATGACCGCAATGAGTTATGTTATTCGAATGCTGTTTGGTGGCTGTACGAATTAACTTATCACTTGTCAGTGCTAAGGAAACTGTGAAATAGTGTGTTATTTTTGTTCGATTTTTCAATTCCTCGAAGTTAAGGTTTTTAAATTGCTCAAACAATTGAGAACATTTTTTATTCCATTCGAGTTGTACGAGCAATTTTCACTTTTCAAATTTACTCAAGTTAATTGATTTTTTTAAAATTTATTTGGTCCTTTTGTAATTTTTGAGGAAGAAAGAAAATTGATTTAAGATTTATTACAGCTTCGTTATCTGTTGGTGCTTTTATGAGAATCTCTTAAATTTAAGTATTTTTAATTTTTATTCGCACTTTTTCCCAAAATTAATATTTTACTTATTCAGTAAAACATTAACAATTTTGTTAAAAACAGATTGCAATTGATTATTGAGGGGTATAGCTTGTTCCTATGCGCATTTCACTGTTGCTAATGCAGATCGTCAGGGAACTTTACCCAAATATTTCTTAGAACAACTGGAGATATTATATTAAACCTTCATTAAACCAAATGAAAAGTTTAAAAAATATAAAAGTTGTAACAAGAACTCAATAATCAACCAATTGTTTTTGTTTTCTTACGTTACCATTATCTTTTGTTTGTTAAGGGTTTGTTATTTAGTGTACAAAAGACCCTCAACAAACAAAAGTTTTTAAAAATCTTTGAAAAAAGATATCGAGGCAATATCGATTATTAAATTTAAAAAATAGCTTCAGTGTTCAAAATTTAGACTGGGAGAACACTTTTTATAACTTATCTGATTAATTTTTTTTGGCATGTGCTCAGTTCCATACTACAATATAAGAATTAATTAAGTCTTGTGTATGGAACGTCAAAAAGAAACAAAAAAATAGACGTTGGGAAAATAGAAAGAAGTGAAGTAAAAAGCTTTTTCAACTTATCAGACTATATTTGTATTTGTTCTATATGTTCATTAGAGTAGCTCAATTTAGCAATCTATATTGTGCCATCGATTTTTCCACTACGACATATAAAAAAAAATACTTTTCGAGGCGCCAAATTTCAATTTTATTTTTAAACTTTTTTTTAGTTATTACCTTTCCAAGCCGATATTTATAATTGAATTATTGTTGAATTATTTTTGATAAAACTGAATTATTTTTAAATGAAATTTGAATTACAATTTGGGCGCCTCGAAAATGATTTTTTTGATATCTCGTAGTGGAACTTTTTTTTCCTCATCCCAAATGCCATCGAAAAATCGATGACACAATATCAAAAAAATTTTTGATCTTACGAATCGGTTAACCGTAATGTTCATATACATATATGTATGTATATTATAACTAAATATTATGTTCCTTGGTTTTGTGGCTACTTTTTATTGCTCCATTTCTTTCTCTCTTAATAATACTTGTTTCTATTGCTTTCTCGATAACCATTTCATCCAATATTTTATTAATTTTGTTACTTCAAAAGCAACCAATTTTGTAAACAGTTTTTGTTCCAGCTTCGGGTTTCCATTTCAATTAGTGATTGCTGATATCTAATATTTTCTAACTAATATGACATTCACATCAGAATAAAACTACGAGATTCCGAGCAAAATCTTATTGATTTTGACTAGATTTCGCACATAAAATGAAATCTACTTCGTCACTAGATTTTGACAAAATCTACTCAAAATCTCGTAGTACTTTGTGATGCAACTATGGTTTTTACTGAATTGTACTGAAAAATACTACGCTGTTCAATAACATTTCTTTGAAGGGTGTGCTCGCCAGCTGTTTCTCATTTGAATGATACTTTTTGTATGAGGTTTGACATTTAAAAATGAGAATTCCAAAGAAATCTTAAAAAATGACACGAATAACCCGGTGTAAACAGTATAGATTTTGATATTATGATCCTATAGTATATAGTGAATAATGGGACTATTAGTGTGATGGTTGCAGTTTCGATTCCTGCCGAGATCACGGCTGTTTCTGCAGGCAAACCTAAAAGACTCAAGCAGTTTATTTTTGTTAAAAAAAATGTGTGCTACCGTTTGTAAAAATCGAATTTAAAAAAATCCCGTCGAAAGCAGAACATTTATTCGATTTGTTCGATTAAGCGACATAAACTCGTACAATACAATTTTTCTCTAAATTGGATGCTTTTTATTACATCGAATATTATTTGTTTGGACGATAACTTATTTTTCATTTGTATAATTGAATTTGAATTTATAACATTAACATTGAATTGAAGTTAAATAACTTATTTGAATTTGAAAACCTTTACACCCTATTATTTCACTTGAATTTATAAAGAAATACTATGGTATCTTGAATTGTCTTTTCCTAATATAAATCTAGCCTTACATACATACATAAGTACATATAATACGTAAACCTATTGCATATAATCACTGAATGTAATATCGTAAAATTTTCTATTAGTTGATAGCATTTAAGTACTGGAAAAATGTGAAAACGTCAATTGTGAAAAAGCCGCGCTTTTCTTAAAAACCGAATGCTTTAAAATGTAATAATGTTCGGTAAATCACTTATTCGTGAACCATCATCAAACACAGACCTTCCGTTAATTTTCAACCTTAGTGTAACCTTATTGCATCTTGAATAAAAGCAAAAAATCTAAAATCTACAACTAATTGGTTAACTTTCCTCTTTTTTGTTCATTAGAAACCCAAGGTGAGCCACCGTAAATCCACTCCTCTTTAAGAAACATAAAAGATTATAATCCTAACATCCAATTACGTTATTTTCGCTAAACCTTAATTATAATTACGTGGAGTAATTATAATTATCATCAACTTTATAGGTTGGCCACTACCTCAAAACCCATCTCCGCATCTCATCCAACTGTAAGCATATTATTCAATTTGTTTTTAACTTTTCGACTAATCGATTAACATTATTTAAATGAACACCCTAGATGTTTTTCTGTTATTAACATCAGTGTTACTAACACGAACATGTCGATGACGCGATTTGGAAATATAAACGTAGAAGTTTTCTCTATAAACTTCTCTGAAGTATTAAAAAAATTAATAATTTCAATAAACAATCATGTTGTTTAAAATAATGAAAGCTTTAAAAAAAATCTTGTAGCTTTTCCAATAACAATCATTATTTAATTTATTATAAGTATTAAGAAACAAAAGATTAACTATACTTTTTGCCACTATTTTTAGACACTACACATTTATGAGCAAAGGAACATTATTAACAAGGTCTTCGCAACAGAAATACAGACAACGTTTTTTCTATTTCAATAATATTGCAACAGTTTATTTTTATTGTTGTTTTTATAAAAAAAAAAACAAATAATGTCGTAATTGCTGACAGTTCGACATTAAATACCATTAAACAGATAATGAAATTTGGCGGTGTAGGTGCAAAATCTTTAAGTATTTTTTTATATAGTATTTTTTTTTTATAAATTCAAATAATTTATTAAGTCTTTTTGATTGAAGTAATAAAAATAGGAAGTGAATTCTTATCTGCAAATATCCGAAATAAAATATTTATTTTTGTTCAATTTCGTTAAGAAATATTTTAAAAAATCTATATTTGTTATCTACTTAAAGATGTTGGAATAATAAAAAAGTTTTGTGTTTTTAAGATTACATAGAAAAAAGAAACATATTTGTTGAACAATTTAATTGTTTTATTTATTGTCATACAGCAGGTATATTAATTAATCATAGAAGAAGTCGTTTAGATGTATTGATCATGACATCTTTATAATATTTTATTTAGTTTATTTGTAATAAAATAAAAATATAATTTTAAAATGACTGGTGTGTCCCACCCAGAGATGAATGTGTGACAACAAAAGCGTTAGTTTTGCAGTATAAAAGAAAACCTGATAATTATTGTTTGGAATTTCGTCTACATCCTTGCAGTCAGTATTCTGTAGAGATCCTCAAATAAATTTAGTTTCGACTTCCTGAATGTCATTGTAGCAAGGAAATATTTTTCGTCTTAAACTTTTTTTTGGATCATTCGTAATATGAGTCGGTACGCTATCGAGCTCTAAGTTACAGCCATCATCTGCAACCAAAGACTATGAGCTCACTATCCAGTAAATTTACTGAAATTCTTTATTTGATATTCAGTAAAGTTCTAGAGAGTTTTCAAGAAGACATAGCAATCAGTTAGCTGCTATTTTATATTAAGCAATGCAGCCATGAGAATACTCCAGCCAAATCACTTAAACAGTTTGGAGATAATACATTCGACATTTATGTTCAACCTAATTTTTATGATTTCAAAGTGCGTGAAATTAGCCCAAAATGTATCCCTTTCAGGAATAATTTATACCCTTTATTTATTAAAATCTATCTAATAAATTATTATAAATATGAAAAATTTTTAATGCTGTTAACTTTGACATATTAATTTAATTCATAACTCTCATTTGCATTATTGCTTGTATTCATTTTTGTTCTAATAAATTTACTTTGTCTTTTACCACGAAAAAATATTAACCCTTTTGCGAACGAAGCGAAATATCAGCCCAGGTCCTGATAATGATTTTTTTAAATATCATCGAGTAAGACGACTTGGTTCGAATCCTATTCCTGCCAGTTGAAAAAGTTATCAAAAAAATAAAAATTTTTAAACAAAACTTAAATAAAACTAAAAATTAAAAAGTCTTAATAAAATAATATTTAATAAAAATAAATGAAATAAAATGATACGAATGAAATCAAATAAAATGGAATAAATCAAAATAAAATCAATTATAGTAACACAAAATAAAATAGAAAGAAAAATAAATGAAATAAAATAAGAAAAATTAAGAAAAAATAAAGTAGAAAAAGAAATAAAATAAAATAAAATAACGCAAAATAAAACAAAACAAAAAATATAAAAAATTAAATTATATTAAATAAAATGAACATAATTTAATGAAATGCATGAAATAAAATAAAATAAATAAAACAAATAAAACAAAAAAGCAAAGAAATGAAATTAAATAATATGAATCGAAAAAAATAAAATAAATTAAAATAAAATAAAATCATATATAATCATATTTTTTCGACCTTTTTTTATAATTATAAAAGATTTCTCCAAGCTTTAGGTCAATTTATATAAAAAATGTGTATTATTTATTTTTTTAATTTTTTAAAATATCAATATTGCGCCAATATCGTTGAGGATGAATTTTAGGGCAGATACGGCAAATGTTGCGCAGAGTTATAGATATTTATTATATAAAAACGGAAACAGAAAATAGAAAATACTATATCCGTTTTTTGTTTGTTTGTTTTTGTTTTTTTTTTAAAGTTTTTCATTTCTAATTTTGACAATATTTGTTTTTTTCAAATGCAAAATTTTAAAATAATGTAAATCAAAATGAAAAAAATATTTTAATTTCCTGAAGAAGCCAATCAACGATATTGGCGAAATATGGATTTTTTTAAAAATTAAAAAAATAAATAATACACATATTTTATATAAATTGACCTAAAGCTTGGAGAAATCTTTTATAATCATATATAATCAAAAAAAAAAACGATTGAAATTATATAAAATAAATGAAACGGGATAAAATAAATAAAATATAATAAAAAAAAATAATATAAAATAAAATAAAAATAGAGAATTTTTCATATTGAAAAATATTTGAATTAACAAACTAAAGCCTGATTTAAAAGCTATTAGCTTTGAAATTTTTTATTATAATTTCTTTCGTTCAATTTGGATTTCGTTAAAAATTTGTTCATTTTATTCCAACCCAGCATAATGAAACTACTTGAATTTAATACTGCGTTTTTCTTTCTGTGTATATAAGTAATAAGATTTTTTCTTTTCAAATGACTGAAGTTGAAAAGGCAGAAGAGATGAGAATTGAAAGAAATGATTATTAATTATGTGTGCACATGTTCATTCTGTATGGATGTGTTAGCTTCAAGCAAAAATTTAACAAAATAAATATGCATGTTTATATGCAATTTTATTTCGTTTGTTGTTTTTTCTACCGAGAAGGGATTGAGAAATTCGGTAATTTTTTCTCTTTAAATGAATCCAACTAAAATAGGTATACATTTGAACTGGTGGTCCAATTTCGGCCACTAGGCAAACTCTAGTTTTAATAATTCTGCTGAAATGATCATTTTGCTTTTTGTACAAATAAGTTTCATCAAGCAGCCAAACAAACTTGCAAACTGCTTAAACTGTTATCTTGCCTGCACGGCACTTGTAGGGCTTTTCTGCTCGCTATGAAATATATATGTACATAAGTAAATATTAATAAGTACAAACAAATTAAGTCATTGTCCCTTACAGCGATTATAAGCTTAAGAAATATTTTTTTTTCACTTGCCAAAGGGTTAAATGCAAACGCTGAAAAACTAATTTAAATTTAAGTGTTCGACAATAAATCATAAGACAAACAAATTAAACACAATCGTTTATTAAAACCTCTTAGACAATTGCCAAAAGGGACCACACATTAAACTAAACTACATAGAAACAATATATTTTGGCTTCATTCTTCATATAAAAACAACAACAATATAGTAAGTAATAACCTTCATACAAGTTAACAAAATTAAAAAAAAATAAAAATAAAATAATCATCTCATTACAAAAAACTGTGAGTACTTAATTAATAAAATGAAAATTTTAATCAACGACTTTGTGTGACGAGCTTTTGGCTTTTGTTGTCAGAACAACTTTCATTATACATATTTCAATATCAATTCAAAACCACAGAACTGAAACCTTCAAAGTTCTGATGGGCCCTCTTGCATTTTTTCTTGTTTTGTTTCTGTTTTTTTCTCATTGTGAATCATTAATTTTTCAATAAAGTAGAACCGGCATATATTAATTTAGGCTTCTTCAATAAATACAAAGTTATTGTACAAATCTTAAGAAATTAGCTTGTTGTATTATTTTATGATTTTTTAATTTTTTTTTTATTTTCATTTAGATGGTAATTTGTACGGAACTTAATTTGAAAAACAAAAGAATAATCATTGATGAACCTCTAAAAATTAAGTGGAACAACACATGTCGCGAGCATTCAATAGAGCAATAATAGATAATAGGCTGATTTGTTTTTATTACAGAGGTGTAGAAAAATTTTGTTTTAGGAAGTGGAGGGGGGGGGGGGGGCGGATGGTGTTGTTTACAACTTGATTTTTTGTTGGTTGGTACTCGTATATTATTTTTTGAGCTTGTAATATTTGATATAATTTTTTGTTCTTATGCTAATTTTTTCTTAATCATGTTTGCATTAATTTTGTCGTATGAAAAAATAATAAGTCTACCAAGAAAACACGAGGATGGAATTTCAGCATTAACAACGACATACGATGTGCTGCGCTCGGAATTTAAGGGATGCCGCAGTACTTGAAAATGGTATTTTTATTTTTTTGCATTGAAAAGTTGGTCCTGCTAGAGGTTGCCCGAATTAGCTTTTATTAAGCCATCCTCCTGCATTTCTCATAACGAAGCTTTTGACACACTTTATAGTTCTCATTTAGTTTATGCAACTTTTCTTAGAAGATTTTTAGGACAAATTTTTTTTTCAAGTTTATAGCAGTCAACATAAAATGACGTTTCTTCGATGATTGAACGATTTAGATGCAGTGATTTCGTTCTTTAAAACACAGATAGAAACAATCTAGTAGAAGAACCCTCACTTCGATGTGTGTGGGATGCCAAACAGCATTAATTAAACTATGTTTTGTATAACCCTTCTAATAAAAGTCAGTACAAAAGTAAGAATAGCCCGCCATATACAAAATCATGCAATCACATTGATAATATAACCGTAGTGGATACTCTGCTACCGCCAAGTTTGTTTCCTGCCTGAATCCTCCAGAGAGTGTGTGCAGACAAGCCAAAAAGGCTTTGAAGTTTGTGATTTTTAATTGTAAAAAAAGGATTGTTGGCCTTGTGAACGAATCTGATTACCCCTCCTAGAGAGAGGATAGTTTAGTCGTAAACAAATTAGAAGCATATCGTACATTATTCCTATATAATTACAGTATTTTACGATATCGTATGATCTTTATTGCAAACAAGTTCCATTAGATTCGCAGTATACCGGTCTTTGGACCAAATCTTTTTTGTTTTGATTGATGGTGATCAGTGATCGGGCATACCTCATACCCGGTCGTGTCTTGCGTAACTATTAAATTAACTCACTTCCGAGCTGAGACTTTCTCTGACTCTGTCGGGCATAGCGGTGAGTTGATTGATTGCATCTAATGATTGTGAAATATTTGAAAATAAGAAACAAAGGATATTTTTGTATTTTTATTAGGGACTTACTTTGCTAGCAAATTCATTATAAGACAAGACAAGACAAGACAAGACAAGACAAGACAAGACAAAATATTATTTCAATTCAAGTAGGATTTCAGAAACTATTAGTTCCTCACGACATTCTATTAAATCAGACTCGAGTTCGTTGATTCATTATTTCTATAGCAGCTAATTACTATACAACTACTCAGTGTATTTAGTGGTCAGTGAACCATCCCATCAACCCTCGTGTGTTTTTTCACATTCCATATTATGATACAGAATATTAGAAGTCTTAACGACTTCTTATTAATTTTTGTAACATATGTTGCGAGGTGATGGTTTCCCAACGCTAAGCTTTGGTTATTGCACAATTACTGCATTTCAGAATGTACCCTATATGTGTGGTAAGATAAGTTTCTGATAATTTTTTTGGTCTAAATACCCAAATGCTTTATTGTTTTAATCAGATAATATTTTAATTAATGTAATCTATGGGCATAAATAAAAAAATAGTAAATGATACTTTAAAGTTTTTGCTTCCGAAAAACTTAAAAAATAAAATGTAAATCTTCCGATGTTGCGCAGAGTGAGGAAATTTTGTAAGCACTTTTATTATAGTTTTGTGATACGTCCTCTTTTCATCAGTCATAGGACAGGTACGTTGAGCACAATTGGTACAATATTTCCCGCAGGGATAATTGGTAATCAACTGTTCCTCGAACTTTTTGTTTTTGTTTGCGTCAGTTTTCATACTATAAATCAAACTGACAATTTTTAATTTGAAAAACTCTTGAAATCTTCATTAGTGGCTTCGTTGCTCAAAAATCACTAAAGCGATTTTCTTGAATCTTAGTTAATAACACCTTCGATGAAGTTTCCACAAAATAAAAAAGCTTTTACGCTGCATGCAGATGTATAGATGCTTTCTTTAAGCTTAAAATACTTTCATATTGGCTCCAGTGAGCAACAGAACTTATTTTAATTGAAATATTAATTGTTTTCTTTCTTTTTTTAGTAAATTTATTCTTTTATTTAATAATTCCTTTTTTATGTTAAAAAAAAATACGTAAAATATAAACGCGTGTTTGAAATTCCATGTAAAAAGTTATAGATAAATTCAATTTTTTTTTGTGAAGAAATTTTCAAAAAAAATTCCATGTGGAAATTTCAAGCTTTTAATACTCAGTCTTCATTTCAGTTTTTGAACTGAAACATTTTACAGGGAAAATTTAATAGAAGGAGTATCGTAGTGATAGCCCTTCTTGTGTGAGCTTTCCACATGTTCTTCCAGAGGAGCAGCATACGATGGTATGGGAATTTTATAGGTGGGTTTAGAAGCAGGTGGCAAATATTTGTCTTTGGGTGGCGCAGGAGGCAAATAAGTGGGCTCTGGTGCAGGAGGAGGCGGCAAATAAGTGGGCTCTGGTGCTGGAGGAGGCGGCAAATAAGTGGGCTCTGGTGCTGGAGGAGGAGGCAAGTAGGTTGGTTTTGGCTCTACAGGGCGGTGTGTAGTGGTCGTTGTCGTAGTTGTCGTGGTTGTAGTCACTGGCTTAGGAGGTAAGTAGGCGGGCTTTGGTGGTGGTGGCAAATAAATGTGCTTGGGCTTAGGTGGTGGTGGCGGCAAGTAACTTGATGTTGGCTTTGTAGGTCTACGTGTAGTTGTTGTGGTAGTTGTAGTGCTTTTCGCTGGAGGCAAATAAGTGGACACTGGACTTGGCGGCAAATAAGCAGGCTCCGGGATCTCATGACTTGGCTTGGGATAATCGTAACCATAATGATAAGCCCCATTTTCATTATCTTCGTGGTGCTCATGATGTTCGTGATGTTCATGATGATGATCATGTCCGTTATTGAAAAGATGTGAAACATCTGAGGCTACCAACGCCACAAATGCCATAAAGATTAATAATATTTTCTAAAAAAAAATTTTAATTGAAATGGAATTATTATAAATATTGTTTAGTTTCGAAAAATTGCGATTTTAATGTGTGTTTTTTTTTTTATTTGTTTTGCTTACCATTTGTGTTTGTTTTGCTCTAAAGATGAAGTAAAAATTTACAATTAAAACAACACCTTCAGTTTAGTGTTGGAGAGTTAAAATCAAAATGATAAACCGAGTTGAGTAAATATTGTTATTTATAGTTCATACAAACAGTGAACACAATTTTAAATATGTTCTGTTGTTGTTGATGATGATGTTGTTGTTGTTGATGTTGTAGTTCATATGTATTTTACGAAAAAAAAAATAATTAAACAAGACTGCTGAGAGTAAGACTAGACCACATCATTTTTGACCATTAAGAAACATATTTTGAATAATATTTTTTTTTTGTTACTCATATGATGGTAATTTTATTTAGATACAGGTCTTCTTAAATAACTTTGCATGCATGTGAGTATTATGGCACACATAATAATAACTTAAAGACAATTTAAATTATTGTTTAAAATTCACTTGTTAGTGCTCAACTAATTTAATACTCTTAATCGTTTTTAAGCTTTTAAATCAGAATTTGTTTAACAGTATATTTTTTTATAGAATCATTTAGAAGAAGGGTAATATAAATTCGTCAAACTGATTTTGTCACATTGAAAAAATAGTAGACTAAGATTTGATTTGAGGCCTTAGAACACCTCCGAGCATTCGGGAAGATCCACTCTATGGACAGTGTCATATTTTGTAGGAGGAGGGTAGACTTGTTTTATGGAGGTGGGACCTGTGCTGCTGTGTGGTCCCAAGACAGCTTAATCCCACGTTGCACAGTGCGATATTCTTTGGCAAAAATTTAAAATAAGTTTTTAAACGCGACTTTTTAAATTGTGATAAAGCTTCACTTGTCTATAAAACAAGTCCGCAATTTGAACTTTGTGTTAATGAAGTAAGCAGCGCTACAATGCCCCAAACGAAGGCAACTCAGATATTTTAAAAATTTAATCACATATCAATTTCTTATTTCGGATACAATTTAAAATAATTCACTACAGCTGGGTGCTTCTACAAAGTTCGCTCCACATGTGGGTTACTTCTTAGCATGTATTCCACATTCAAAATAAACATTTCAATTTTTTTTGAGCTGCCTTAGTCTAGGTTTTTGCTAATAGCGAAAAAAAATGCATAACGATGTTCTTAAAATTTCTTCTGATACATTAACAACAAAATTTATTAGTATTAAAAAAAAATTAAGCAAATTCGTTTTTGAGCCAACCGATATACGAAATTCAAATAAAAATTTTATTTTTGTTTCTGTGTTTCTAATAAAAAAAATAACAATTTTCGTTATCTTCTTTTAGAAAAGACGTATGTATTTTACTCTAAAAAATATTTACAGAAGGAGAAAACATGTTAATAGCAAAATCTTTTGAAGAGTCTTATTACTTATTCTGTTTTATTGAAAACGGGCCACCGCAATAAAATGTCTAAAATAAAACGCAGAAACATATAATTATACCACAGGGGGAGGTCGTTATGCAGGGATAAAATTAATCACACATTTAAATTACTTCAAAAGGAATAAATATAATTATTTAAAGAGTTGACAATTGAAACAACACAAATAAATAGGATTTTTTTCAATCTGGGGATAAATTACGGCATGCGATATCGTACGAAATTTGCATACAAATTCAAAAAATTTTGTATGATATTTCGTTCGATTTGCCCCCTGGTTTACTTATAAAATTCAATTAGCTCACCAGGCAATTTATAAGATACAATTTATACGTTTCAATGGGAATTTGCGCTCCCACTGCCAGGTTAATAGCCTTGACTTGACTTGTTGAAACCAAATGGTGTTGACCAAAAATGCACTAATTGTGAGTTTAAAAATTTCGCATTAAACTCCTGGTGTATTCGCCGGACATACGTATGTCCGAATAGTGAGAAAGGGAAATGCCCAGCAGTTAACACGGTAGTGTGAACAACCCTATGGAAATAATCAATTTCTGTGTAATGAATTCATTAATTTCAAATAAAGTACCATTACCGAATTATTACCAGGCAGGTGTAGTACTACATGTACATATATTGTATGCTGGGAGTTTTGTTCAAGGCTCAGAAAATACACACATCATACACACATTTACTGTTCAAAAGCAACCAACACATATTTTTATTTTCATAACATTTGTGTGTGTGTGTAAATTTAGTACGGTGCCGAACACGCACATGTATGTGTTTTCTTTTAATATTTGGTTGCGTAGAAGAGTAGTGCACGTATTGTTCGGTCGGAACACACTTGAACCACACATTGTCGCGTGTATCTTTATTTCAAGTTCGTGTACGGCAAAAAAGTACATGTACGATACAGCGGCTTGAGTGTAGCCGTACACGAAGTTCGTGTACGTGTGCTCAAAAAAAGTTCAAGTACGATACACGGCCTTGAAGGAAACCTGGTGCCAAGTGCCCCCAAGTCACCACTTTTGTCTAATATGTTGGTGACTAATTGGCGACATTGTCAATAATGTGTCTGCACTTTAATATTTACCTTTGGTGGGAGGAAAAAAATTTGTGGCGGCGGCAGATGACTGATAATTTGTTGGCGGCATAATGGTTTTTATTAATCGATTATTTTTTCAAATGTGATATTAAATTTTTTTTTAAACAAGCAATGTTATAAATACGGATGACGACTCTTCCGAAAAGGAGTAATTTTAGCCAGCCTTGGAGAAATGTGCTTTTAAACTATTTAAAAAGTAATACATTTTAACATGGAATCAATATGTGATAAAACAAATAACTTCGTTTATGTTACTTAATTTTAATAACAAAAATGTTTACCTAGCCTTAGAGAAATAGGCCAATATATATACAAATAGTATAAAACTTTAGCTAGTCTGTATAACTAAAATGAACAAATTTCAGCAAAAAAGCCTTATTTGTACCTTTTTTACTTATATACATACATACATATATACAAATAAAATATTAAATACTATTGAATCTCTTGTTTCAATGCCTACAAATGAAGTACCTAGTCAGTAGTACCAGTGTCAATAGTAAATATGTGGTACCAATGTCTACATATGCCCCAAGTGGAGTACCTACTCAGTAGTACTTATAGTACTAGTGCATTCTCAATGACACGCACATGTTAAATGTCTTTAGCACAGAACATTGTAAAGGGAAAAACTGGGGGACACGGGTCTTCTTTTTTTTGGTCTTTTATCACGTAGTGGTGTCCGTATATGGTTATTTTTCCATGACTTAAAAAATTACACACTGTGTAATGAATGTAAACAAATGAATGCTATCAAGTTCACCTGTATGAATTCGCCTTGAAAGGTACTTATCAAAAATTATATTTTTTGTTCTTGTTCGAAAACAAACACAACTGATTAAGCCGCCTTTTCGGCTTGTCTGTTGTCTGTGGGGGCACATTGCCATAAAACTACTACGTCCGTCTACCGCCTACTTTATCTTTTGCAAAAAGTAAAAAATAAATGGCATAAAATGTAAATACTTGTAGTGAAATTGCTGTAATCACAATTATATTTAAAATTATTAATTTATTCGCTTAAGAGAATCTTTTCGTCAATTTATTTAATTATTATTACTCGTGTATATTTGCTGTAAAAAGGCTTTCAGAACTGGACAATTAAAATCTTAAACTCATTTTTAATTTCTTTCGACATTATAAGCGGTTTAATTTATTAACAGCAAAAATATGTAATAAAATGATGCCTAATCACGTTCACGGATGTGTATTCGTTTAATTTTAAGACTCTGGTGATAAAATGCGTCATTGAAAAAATAAATAAGAAGGTGAAACATATAAAATAGTTTTAATTCGTACAAAATTATTCTTATTATTTTTTTTTAGACTTTAAACAAAAGTTTATGGGCATAAGTAATTAAAGAATTAAATATAAAATTCTTAAACAGCAGAAAAACGTTTTGCAATAATTACTAGCCGATTTTACAATAAGAAAAAAAGAGAGCAATTGTTTAAAGCTTTTTAAGAGCTAAACGGTTATTGCACTTTATTAATGGAATGTGGAGTATTTCAAAATTCATGGTCAGGCAACCAGACAGACCCATTAGATAATATTTTTAGTTTAGTTTAACTTAGGGCCCTATTGAGGTAAAATTTTTTTCAAGACAAATACGCTTTGCCATTCTCAACTTAACTCCAGTAAACTCGCGGTTGGTTTATTTGGCTGTGAACATTTTCAAATAAATTTATCAGACTTTCTGTCAAACTTGAAATTAATATGGCCCTAAAAATTACCGTGAAAAAACATTTGTGTTTCAAAATACTGAAAAAAAAGTTTTGGTGTCTTTCAGTTTGGTCGATTCTCAGATGACCAAACTTAGCTGAGTTGAGAGGGACAATGAAATTATTATCATTGTTTATTTTTTCGAATTTTTAGTCCTATTAATTTTTTATATTTCGTTACCTAAATTCCAAAAAGGCCGTAAGTGCACTTTTTACTTTTTTACAGGAGAAGCATAAATAAAACCGAAACGAGAAGGTAATTTGATCACACACAAAAATTATACATTGCTTACCACGTAAGTACATATATTAACACTTCTTACGAAGAAGGAATGTATTGTTTTTTCTTGTGCACAAATGTTCGCATTTTGTAATTAAACACATTAAACGAATTCATTACTTTCCTAGGACATGTTCTGTGTTAACAATAATGAATTCTGGAATGAAAAATTATATATGCTGTTCATTATTCTCTCGTTTACTATTCATAAACTTTTCCCGCTGGGTGGAAACAATTTTTCCTTTAATTTTTTAATTATGTAATAACATATTTTATTGAGATGCAATTGTTTATATTGTTTTGCCATTTAGTAGTAAAAAATTAGTATTTTAGTCTGCAAAAAATTAAACAAAATACCAAACTATATACGATGACAATAATGTAATTTGACAATGCAAAAAGAGCAACGTAATAAAACGTAAGTAAGACAAGTGTACTATAAAAACTCATTCGTTTACGTACTTGCTTGTGTACAGCTAGTCTGTTTGAGAACATATTTGTTATGTAGAAACAGGCGATAAGATTTTTAAAGATTTATATATTTTTGTAAAATAAAAAACATTTTGCAAACATTTACAAAACTCATTGCCATAATTACATCGTCCACATCCGTAAGTTCAGACACAGAACAAGTAAGTAAGAAATATTTTGTGCAGAACAGAACGGCAGCGAAATATAAAAACTAATCAGGCCTTAAGTTATAATATAATTCGTAATTGTTTTTCCATTAATAAAATATAAATAAAACTAAATAAAAATATGTATGATGTAAGTGAAAATTAAACTAAACTAGAAAATTATAATCACATCTCTCGTCTACACGTGTAGAAAATCTGAAGGCAAAACCGAAGGCTGATAACACAGCGATAACTACTCTATCATTAAGATGTTTAGATTGATGAATAAATCTCGCTATGAAATTCAGTTAAGAGTCTTTCCATGAATCCGAACATCACTTAAGTTAGGAAATTAAAAAAGATTTTATTATTATAACCCGCCATCTCAGAAGTACACATTTATTCATTAAATATCATTTAAATGCACAATCTTAAAATTCTTAAAATAAAAATTACTTCACAAAAACGAAGTACGAAAGCAGCACATCTTAATTACATAAAGGAAATAAAGGCAGCCTATTTGTAGAAAAAATATCATGTAAATTAAGTTTTTATTTGCATGAAGGTAAATTGAAAGATTATGTGTTTTTGTTTTTGTTTGTTTTTGTTTTTTTTTTTGTAATCCAGAACTCTTTTGAACATCATCATCATCATCATCATCAACTGTGGAAGCGTTTCAAAACCGTTTATTCAAGCGTAACTTTTTAATTTATACTAAAATGTCTATTCGATTGGATACGACACTTAATTTGATAAAACGAAACAAATATCTGTATGTAGATTGAATTAGTTCTTGTAATTATTTATAGCCCTGTTGCCTTTATAACTTTGTAATAAATGAACTAAGGTAATACGTTTTGAAGTGCGCTACAGACTATCGAAAAGTATAAGAAAGTTTTCAAAGCACAAGTTACATGTCAGCTTTTTGCTGTAAATTTAATATTCTTATTAATATTTATTTTTCTCGGAGACATGCAAATACATTTCGCGTTGAGTCCTAGTGGAGTTTATGTGGCACTTGTAATACGTGGCCCATCAACAAATTTATTTTTAAAGTTATCAATACAGTTTGACTATAAATAATATTAATAACTAAAAATATGCAGGGCACATTCTTAATGTTCAAATGAACATCAATGATTTGAATTTAAAGAACTGAGAAAATAAGCAACCATAATATTTATGCGCTACGATTTCTTGTGGTACAAGCTGGTGGCTTTTCGCCGGGAAGGTATACTACTTTGTTGTGCCACCATTTTGGTAAACATTAGTCTTGACAGTTCATATTTGGCAGTCCTGAAGTAGACACGTAGCAAATTTATTATGGAAAAATATTCGATAAACCA
Organism: Gymnocheta viridis; assembly: GCA_956483585.1. Classification (NCBI taxonomy): domain Eukaryota; kingdom Metazoa; phylum Arthropoda; class Insecta; order Diptera; family Tachinidae; genus Gymnocheta; species Gymnocheta viridis. The sequence continues at coordinate 111,133,519 of OY101442.1, forward strand.
ACCTGTTTCAATCGTTAAAACATTTTATCAAAATCAATCATCGATTACTGTGACGATGAGAAAGTTACGTGACATTTTGAGGGAAACAACGAGCCAACAAAACGCACTATTTATCGCGTAGTGAATGATTTTGAAGAAAGAGGGTCCGGTCCGTAGGTGATAGGCCCAAGCATGGACCACAACGTACTGCAAGATCGGCTGAAAACATTACTGCTGCTCAAGAAAGTATTCAAAATAATCCATCAACCTCAATTCGACGCCGTGCTCAGGAGCTTGGACTTCAAAGAACAACTTTGGCTATAATTTTGCACAAGGATTTGCATTTATTTCCATTTAAGATTCACTTGACACAAGAGCTTCTTCCACAAGACCATTTACGCCGCCGTACGAGTACATATGCCAATAGGATGTTACAGCTCGCCCATGACAACCCCGATTTTCATGAACAAATCATAATGAGTGACGACGAGGCACATTTTCATTTGAATGGATATGTGAATAAACAGAATAGTCAGTCGGTTCTGGGTAATGGAAAACCCTCAAATTATTCATCAATCATTGGACCTTATTTCTGTGAATGGGGAGCGATATCGTGATATGATTGAAAACTTTTTAACGCCACAACTGCATGCTTGATTAACATGTGGTATCAACAAGACGGCGCCACATCGCATACAGCCAGGATTACAATGGAATTACTGCGATGTGTTGATTGGCCTCCACGGTCGCCTGATTTGTCTGCTCCGGACTTCTTTTTATGGGGATATCTGAAAAGCAAGGTTTATGCAAACAAACCAGAAACGCTTGAGCAACTCAAAAAAAAATATTCGTGATGAAATTATTGAAACACCGCGTGAAATATGTGAGAATATAATGAAAAATATGCTCAAAGGGGCTCGCAATTTGTGAGGCTAACAGAGGCGGACATTTATCTGATATTGTATTCCATGCATAATTGACGACATTAAATAAAACATTTATCAATATAAGATCCATTCTCTTTCATTTAATCAAAAATTATAAACAAAGTAGTATAACTTCCCGGCGGACACCCTGTATAAAAAAATTAAAAAGAGAGATTGAATAAAAGAAAGCTGTGATAGAATAACAAACTTTGTTCATAATTAAATGATAGTTGAAGAGGAGTTATACTTCTCGTATTCTTTCATCAGAAAAAGTTAGTTTTAATAATGTAATAATGTTTGAACCAAATTCGCTGAAAGGTTCTGATGAGTTCCCTTAACTAATGTGTTTTCTTATCGCAAAAACATTAAAAAACTTATTAAAAAAATTTATTATCTTGACGGAGTTCGAAAGAGACTCGTGTCTCCAAAAAAAATTTTTAATTTATCAATTGCATACTATTTTTCAAAGGCAGGCTTACGCTGAGAACAAACAAAATGAATAAACAAATCGGTTGAATAAAATATGATTCTGTTTTAGCGTGTGTATTTGTCGGTATGGTTCTATACATCACTTTAACTTATGTGTTAATCATTTAAATTCATATATTGACAGCTTATTTAGATAATTAAAAATCCATTATAAAAAAATGTTGCTCAAAGTAAAAAATGAAACACAAAGAAATTAAATCATGGTCACTGTTATTAAATATCTTTATATATAAACATACATATATGAATATATTTATTCCTGAAATTCCTATAAGGAATATATTAGAAAGTTATTCCAAACAATCCTGTCATTACAATAGTTGTTTTATTTCGGCCCAGTTGCGTGCAGTCGACCAGATATTTTCCTCAAGCTGCCTCCTTAATGTGTGCGCTGGTTTTCCAACGCGTATTTGGCCCTTGCGGTGAAAGTATAACATTTTAAAAACCTAAATAAGATGTTCGTTTTCCTAAAACCAATTAATTTTTAGAGTAGGGAAAAATGTAGTGAACTTTTTTTTTTGTGTAGGGAAAAAAGGGGAATTTTTTGAGACATGTAGGGATTTTGGTAAATTTCTGCTGGCATCACTGATGATACTTTCTTTGATGTCTGTTGGTAACTGATAATCGACCCAGAATGCGTGGATGAGCGGGAGTAGTATTTGTGCGCTGATATTTGGCGATATGTTCAGCAACTCTGATGCTATATTTGGGTTTGCCGGTAGTTTTAATGCTTTACAGGGCCTTAATAGCTTGATATATTTCTTGAAGTCCTGGATATTGGTTGGAGATATCTATTCTTTCAAAATTGTTCCCACAGGTACATAATTTTGCATCGGCTGCACTTGGTTTTGAGTTTATTTTGTCAAATTAAGTCATTCACCCTCGCAATATTGGGAGCAAAAACCGAACGATGGCTCAGTCAATAAAATAAAAAATAAAATCTGATGTCAAGCAGTCTTTACAAAAAGTTAGAAAACTACATTTTGAAGTAGAACACATTTTATTTTATATATACATATATATATTTTGACACAGTTTTCTTTAACCTGAAGGAACTTATTGAAACCCTCACCAGAGACAGGCTTCGTAAGTTTCCCATAATAGGCTCATGTTACAGATATAACCCTTTAATTTGAGTAAAAAGTTTTTTTTTGCCCAGAGATTTCCCTAAAATTGGAATTATTAAAAAGTTTATCTTTTTCTAATTTATTTCAAATATTTTTCTAAATATGTATGTAAATTTATAGAACTTAAACACAACTTAGTAACAATAAAATCAGTGCATTGCAACCAATGGCGGTTTAAAACAATGAGATATTAAAATGTACAAAATTAATTTAAATAATTAAAAAAAAATTGGCCAAATATCTCATATAAATTATATTATTTTTTTTTTCATAGTTAACAAATAATTATCACCTCTTGCTTTAAACGTTAAGCAAATTTTCTAATTAAAACTAACAAAAGCTAAAACAGATAACAACAGCAGGTATTTAACCAATAAAAAATGGTTTAAGCGGCGCCGCATAATTATAACCCGATTTTTTCCTGGAAGGTTCAGGTTTGGAGACTCTTCTGTCTCTAGTGTACGATCTGAAATATGAAGAATAATCTTTATAGACACTGCTATCACGAATAAGGGGTTTCCTTCTTGCTAGTTTTGTCTGCAAGGCAACTGTTGTGGCCACTGCGGGTAAAATATCGTATTCTTCGTATGAGTTCAAGACGATAGCAGAACTGCCAAAAGCTAAATTTGTTTTCTTATCAATAGCTGCATCTAAAGGTGCTAAGTTTAAATAAGAATTTAGAGGAGCATCGTATATGAAACCATTGCCTGATTCTAAAAGCTCTGACACGTCTGCCAGGCTGCGCTGAGCCAGTGGAAATGCTAAAAGCAATGCAAGATAAATCTATAATAACAAAAATGTGCATTCGTTAAGTTAATCAACAAAAACTGCATTTAAATAAATATTTTACCATAATTCGTTCTTTTGTTCTAATTGTTGTAAAGAGCAGTAATTTTGAAAAAAAAAAATAAGAATCGAAACGTTAAAGACTTTAAACTGATTCTATTTTACTCACATCTTAAGGTATTTATATAAATTTTAAATTAATAGAATTGAAACTAAACCTAATTTAAGTCTATATTTTATGAGAGGTTTTAATGTTTTGATTGGTTCTTTTTGTTTGTTACTCTTTCAGATACTAATAATAATGCTGACCAGAGAATCCACCAGCAACACAATAATTCATTAACAAAGATAGATTTGAAAAAAATGGCTTACAAGAGGCATTAAGCAGCAGATACAGGCTGACATACAAAGTAGGTTTAAATGCTCAAGGTAGTTGATAACAAAAGGGAGTCTAATATTATCAAACTACAGGGTGTTTTCTTTTAATGTTCGTTTTCAAATGAAATAATATAAAAATCAATCTTTTTAACAAATTTTTATATAAAAAGTACTTTTTATAAAAGATGCTTTTCATAAAAGCTAATTTTTATAAAAGGTACTTTTTATAAGAGGTACTTTTTTGAAAAGGTACTTTTTATAAAATGTACTTTTTATAAAAGGTACTTTTTATAAAAGGTACTTTTTATAAAAGGTACTTTTTATAAAAGGTACTTTTTATAAAAGTTTCTAAGAGGTGCTTCCTTTTAAAGTAACCCTTCAACAAATAAGTACTTTTATGGAAGGTATTTTTTATTAAAAGTACATTTCGTTAAAGGTACTTTTAATTAATGGTAATTTTTATTAATTGTACTTTTTGTTAATGGTACTTCTTGTTAAAGATACTTTTTATAAAAGATAATTGCTACTTTTATACTTTTCTAAAAAGTTACTTTTCGTAAAACATAATATTTTATACAGAATTTATATAAAATGTGTTTTCTAAATTAGATCAGTACTTTTCAAAAAGGAATCATCTAGATTCTACTTGAATGCCTACGTGTAGAGGGCAGCCACGTAAACCAAGATCACTAATTTCTATAAAATTGAATTACAAAAAATTTTTGTTGTTGTCAATCTGTCATCTTTTTAACCAACTTTTCCTCATATCACAAATGAACAAATTACTATTGAAATTTACTGTAAACAAACCCAAACAGCACAAAAGGCCCCCTATAATCGCTTGGAAATCGAGAGCAAAATCAGATGATATAAATACTTGTAAATGTTTTTAATAAATTCATAATTATTGTTTTATAAGCTTTGACTTCATGCTGTCGAATGAATAAACCAGGTGCTTTTAAAATTTCAAAGATTCAAGTTATCGAATTGCTAATAATAAGCAGCATGCTAGTATTTTAAAATGAGAATATTTCTGTTAATTTTTTTTTAAACGAAGTTGAATTAAGGAAGAGCTTTTCGGAGAAGACACTAAAGCTTTTAACCTAGAAAAACTTGGGTTAAATTATTGTATATAAAAACAAAAACTTCATTCACTGTTGTTAACTTTATAAAAATCATCAACAAGTTAAGAAATAATTGTGTTCTAAGCCAAAGTACTAAAATATCATTTAGAATTGCAACAGAGCTCGGCACTTATGCTTCGTAGCCATAAAGACACAATGAATCTTGTTGTTAAATCATTCTTGAGTTTATCAATTTAAATTATTTCATTTAGAATAGTTAATTTTCAAAGAAGCCTCATTTCCTCCTCCCTCTATGTCTACTCAAAATATTTTGTTTCTTAGAATAAAAAAAACTTAAAAGTTTTATATAAAATTAAATTGTGTAATTTTTAAAAACTTCTGACCATCGCTCATTTTTTTTTTGCGAACTGAAAACGGTAACAGTTCCAAGTTGGAACAAAACAAAAGAGTACTATAGATGGAGGTGAGATCGCGAGTAACTTTTCCCTCTCGGGCATTCACCGCCCGCGATAACGATATTTATCCATGGACGAGCTGAAATTTTCGGCTTAGGTTCTTGCACGCTCACGTGAGTGGAAATAAGTAAGTAATAGGTACGGAAACTTAGGCTAACGAAATACATACGGAAAATCCTAAAAACAATTTAAAAAATTAAAACATTAAATCCGTTTTCATTTCTAAAAAAATAAAAATTTCTAAAAAAAATATATCGAGACCTGTTTTGAATAAAGTTAATAAAAATTTCTTTTACTTTTTATCAAAAAAGTGCTATTCAAAGTTTTTTTAAGATAAAAAATTTGTCCCGTAAATGATCATACAATAGTTTCTTGTAAACTCACTACATGTTTCAGAAGAATCATTATATTGCAAATTTTCAATAAAAAACCGAAAAAATTGTGAATTTTTTTTAGAAAAGAAAATGCCACAAGTGAAAAAAAATTACAATAAAGGAAAAAATCACGAAACAATCTCGCCAAAAATCTACTCATTCACGCTCAATTCTTTTATACTCACGTTCATGCATGCTCTCGTGATAGAAACAATAATTAATTATGATCATGCGAGATTTGCTTTAATCACGCTGATCACGTCAACAATGCCCATCTCTAACTAGAGATAACAAAAAATGATCAACCGGAAAACATTGAATTAAATATTTAAGCTAAAGCCTAATGGTACACTTCACAAAATCTGGTATTTAATTATGAGTTTGAACGGCAGATCAACAAAGATCAAGCGTTTGAAAAATGGTTTTATTATTGGTTTTTAAACCATTCGAACACACAATACTTCAAAAGCATGTTTAATTCACTAAAAGAATATTTCAATAAATAAATTGAAAACTCTCAAAAAATCAAAGTCACTTCAAAAAACTTACAATTTCGTGCAAATAATACAATTTCAAAACTGCAACAAGAGTTTCTTAAATTCAGCAGTAGCCCAGTTTATTTATCGAATTTTTAGATAATTTTAAATTTTTCGAAATGACATTCAGTAATTAATCAATATGTCGTCCCTGTCACTGTCTTCAGAATCCAAATCAATTGCTTCTCCTATCAATTCAATTATGGATTTTAGCATGATCTAATAATACAGGTCTGTTCACAATTACATCAATAAAGCAATAAAAAAAACAGCAGGCATTTTGTTTTTGTATTAAATTTTTGTATTAATAAATGCAAACCCATATTTAAAAAAAAATATTAGAATTAAAGAAAATGCAAATTTAGTTTGTGAGCTGGTCACGTTTCTTTCGGTAAATGTTTGTCAGATGTGATCGTACCTTAAGAATACAAAAATATTTATATAAAAAAAAATAATTCATTATTTCAAAATTTTCTTCTCAAGTACCATAAAGAGTCCATAAAAGGCATCCTGCTGTTCAGCGAATTAAAAATAAGCAAAAAATAATAAATTTTTTTTTAATGTCTGTTCCCTCAGAATTCCGCCGTTTACGAACCGATTTTTCAAATGTTTGATTTATTTAAAAGGTCTCACTTCCAGTTTAGTCCACTAGTTTAAATTTAGCATTTCGTCTGTCAGTCTGCTCATTTGTTTTCGAGATGTGTAGTTGTTTTTTGCAAAAATATATTTTCTACGATTTATTTCCTAATTAATTTAAAATTATATAACACATATTATTAAATTCAATAACAAACAACAAATTTGTTAAATCAAATTTCTAAAACTAGAAGCGGAAATGGAAACGTTTAGCAGGAACATCATAATGGTAACCGTCAGCTTGCGCTTGGCCTTGAGAGTCGTGATGATGCTCATGCTGATGTGGTTCATAATGCTGATGATCATGTTGATGAGCATGATGATGTTCGTGCTCATGGTGATTATGGTTGTGATGATGATGATGCTGTTGAGCTGGGGACAGGTATTGCTCAGAGGGACTGGAAATAGCTTGAGAGAGCTGTTGATGCTGTACGGGTTCTGGAGCAGAGTATTGTTGTTGGGGAGCCAAGTGTTCATTGTTAGCATAAGAAAGTTGTTGCTGGTCTATGGGAGTTGTGGTTTGAGTTGGGTTCGAGTAGTGTTGCTGGGGTGACAGGTATTCTTTGACGGGTGCAGAGATGGGTTGACCAAATCGTTGATGCTCTACGGGAGTTGCAGCTTCAGCTGGATTAGTGTATTGTTGTTGTGGAGCCAAGTAGTTGCTGAAAGGGGATGTAATACGTTGAGCAATATCTTGATATTGCACAGGAGCTTGTTGAGCTGATCCAGAATATTGTGGCTGAGGAGCAAAGTATTCGTTGACAGGAGCTGTAAAAGGTTGACGAATTTTTTCGTGTGCTGGCACAGAGTGCTGCGATTGAGGAGGTACTCGTATGTAGTTGTTGGCAGGTGTAGAGACTTCTTGAGAGACTTGTTGGTGGTGATCATGCTGATGATGATGATGATGATGATGTTGAACTGGACTTAAGCCTGGTCCAGAGTATTCTGGGCGGGATGCAGACAGAGTTTGGGAAATTGATTGGTAGTGAACTGGTTCTGGAGCAGGAGCTGAGTATTGGGGTTGGGAAACTTCTTGTTGTTGTATTCGGGCTGCAGATGGAGTCGAGTATTGTGACTGTGGAGGCAAATAACTATTAGAAGGTACTTGAGAAGTTTGTTGATGAAAATCTGAAGATGTAGCGGACGAAATATATTGTGGCTGTGGCACATAATTGGACTGGGAATTTTCTTGATGGTGGATTGGTCCTGAAGCTGGACTTGAGTAGTGCAATTGCGGTGCTAAATATTCATCAGTGTCCCCTTGTGTGAATTGAGAGAGTTCTGCAAGCTGAACTGCAGCTGGATCATCGTATTGTGTCTGGGGTGTCAAATAGTCGTCAGAAGGCGAAGAAAACTGCTGTTGATTTACGTGAACGTCTTGTGGTACATCAAATTTAATTGATGGCTTATCGTAATTGTAACCGTGTCCAGTTAAATGAGACACATCAGCGGTTACGCCAGCAATAGCCCAAATAACAATTAGGAATAGTTTCTATATGAAGAAAAAGAAACATTCAGAAATAAACTAAATTCTACACAATAGCAGAGTTTTTCAAGTAATCGAATAAATAATGAACTGTAATCCAGTTGTGATTTCCAAATTATAATCCATTTGTTTAATGCTTCTGCTCCTTCACTACTTACCATCGTATTATGTTTTTTAAATGCGAAATATTTAATTAGTTGATATCGCTTCTGCGGAGAATCTTTGAGTAGTGACTTCCATTAGTTTGTAATGTATATTTATACTTGGAACAAAATTTATTTAATAAAATCACCATCATTTGATATTAAAGTCAAAGTTATAATATTTGTATGTTAAGATTTTCTCTTAAAAAAAATGTATAAGAGTAAACATTATTCATTTCAGTTATTGGGCATTTTCTACCAAAAGATTTTGCAATGTCCATCATGAATTCACTTGGTTATCAAATTTGTTGGTTGTTTCTTTTTAAGCGGAACCAGTTTCACATGTTTCAATTTGTTTATAGGTTTTAAAAAAAATGAATTTAATTATTCAAATATTCAAATTAATATTTGTTTCATTGTTATAACTTCTGCAGTTAATATTATTGTAATAGCCTGCGTTTCGGTCGTTAATCTCGCTGTAATCTTGAGCTTGTGTTGGAAGAAGTCTTCCCTAGAAGTTGACGACTGTAAAGTGTGTGCTTAAGCCATTGTTTTTTCCTTTGGAACATATTTTTGTTTCAATGTCAAGTTCAACATTTATGATTTCTTTTTCTAACTTCAGTTTTTGCTGGGAGTTCTATAAGTTATAATAACTTCTTTAAAATGTACATACATACATGCATACTTTAAATTCAAAAATATCATGAAGTTTAAGCAAATCGAAAATGGTTGTTACTGTTAAATTAGAAGAGTTAATCAAAAATGTTAATGACTTCGTGGTAAAATGAAATAAAAATGAGCACGTAAAAGAATAATTACGATGTTGTTGAATGAATGATGTGTTTGGAAAAATGTTATTACGCTTTTATTATCTGCAAGTCAAGTCTGCAAGTCTAAACTATTGTTAAATGAGGAGGTTTATTTGCTCATTTTTCTATTAACTTCATTTTTAACTGAAGACCTTTTAAATAAATCTTTATTAGAGGTCTAATTTAATGAAATATAGCATCTGAAAGCAAATAAGTGAATAAATGATGAGAAGGAAAAATTCTTGAAATTTTAAAACTTTTCTCACAAAAAACATTTTGAAAAGTTTTCGAAACGTCTTTTTTTTAAACTGCCATTTAGTTTTCAATTTAGTACATATATTCAAAAAGTTAATTGATTCCATTAATTATTTTAAAAATTCTCTACAAAAACTTGTCTTTCTTAATCAACAGCTAAATCGAAATTATATTTCTTAGTCTACGAAAGCAATTAAATGGAACAGTAATTTTAAAAGTAGACTTTAGTTTATGCGAATAATAAATTAAATGTTTTTTTTTAACTTGATGTCAACGCTTTTCTTACATAAATTGCTTAATAACTTCTTAGTAATTATGAAAATATTTAGGTTTTTAGTGACATATTAATTTCTGATAATTGTGATTCAAGTTTAGACTTTATAAACGTTTAATGTTGACTTGAAACGTATTCAATTTTATTTTTTTTGTACATTTTTTTAAATTAAATTTACGATTATTTTCCTCAATTAATTTTAAACTCTATTCAATAGTTAATCCATTTCAACCTACCATTATGGAATTATATATTTGCTGTTGGGAGATTCATAATATTTATTTAATTATATGTTTAAAGTTTAAATCATGTTTATATCATCTCAATGCCGTTGCTTGAATCATATTCTTGTTAGAATCAACTAAACAAATTTTTTATATGAGAATTACAATTATATTTATACAAGCAAACCACGCCCATAAAAAACGTAAAAATGGTTTGTACATGAAATTTTCGCTTTCTTGTCAAACCGATTATGTAGTTTATTTGACCCTTAACTAATACCCCTTAATGAAAATAAGTGCAGTTTTCAAGAAACTCAAGCCGGATTTAACAACTTTCAATTAAAGGAATAAAAAAAAGGAAAAATTACTTTTGATTGTTCATTGACTTTATATATATATTCTTTCAATGATGTGCATATCTGCGTAAACTTAAGAAATTTTAACATAAAAATATAAGAAATAAGCAAACGCATTTGTATTTAAAAATTCTTCTGTTTTTCTTTTACAATCTGTGCATCATTCATCCTTGATTACCCAACTCACGCTCGAAGTTTTTAAATAAGTCGTCCTTGATTGCACAATACTGACCCAATCTAGATATTTGAAATTCACAATATTTCGAACAACATTCTTCATTGTCAGAACATTTAGTATCTTTGGCCTTACACTATGAAAACATAAGATTAAAAATAATTCTAGATATTTTGGAAATAAATAAATTAATAAATTTTGACCTGCTGGGCTGCAGAAAATTGCACAAATATTGCCATTGCGACGACAACGACAACGAAGAAAATATTAAGGAATTTCATTTTGAAGTTTAAATAATTCGAAAGAACGAATGTTACCGTACTGAAACAATTCTGGGGCAGCCTATTTATATGCAAATAGTTCCGCTTTAAATTTGATAACAGTTTAAAAGATAAAAGTTTCGTTATGAAATTGCGGGTATTTATTTCAATTGCTTTATTTATTATTTATTTATGTTGTTTAATTAAGTTGTTTATTTTTCTTTTTTGGCAACTTAACTCTTTATAAGATCATTATTATTTATTAAAGGAGCAACAAAAAGAAATCACTTAAAACTATGTTTGAAGTTCTTAAATAAAGAACAAAATAAGATAATAAAATAAGCTATTATCTTCTTTGATATTCTTGAATAGATAACAACTTAAATTAGACTAATTTTAAGGAGGAGGAGGATTTTTTAAATTTATTAATCGAGATTGCCTCGATATCTTTTTTTAAAGATTTTTAAAAACTTTTCTTTGTTAACTTGCTGAAAAACCCTCGACAAACAAAAGTTTTAGAAATTCATTAAAAAAATGAATTTGTCTAAAATTTTACTAATTATTAAAATGTAATAACATAAATACACGTCTAATTTACTAGTTTTTAATAGACAAGAATATAAATTCAATTATGTTGAGTTAAATTTTATGTTTATCTCTTTTTGATGCTACAAAAGGGCGCTAAAATCGCAAATGAAGTTGGTTTTTATTGTTTCAAAAAAAACTTAGGTTTTTGAAATATGAGATTGAAATTTTACGTTTTCAAAGCTAAGAATACTTGCCATTAAATGTATGGAAAGCTTTAAGTGAGTTTAACTGAATTCTTAATTAGATATCTTGTAGTGATTTAAAACATGCATCTTAATCAATTAAACTCAAAAAAATTGCTAAAGTTAAAAGAATTATAAAAAAAAGAAAGAAAACTATGTTTTACATATGAGGCGTTCCCTGCTCTTGCAATCCCTACAGTTTTCTGACAACGAGTGAAAAAAACATTACAAAATATTGCCGCAACTTTATAAGACATTTAATTTTTTTAAATATCTCGATCCCCGATTTTTTCTCAAGTTGTGTTAAGAACAAATCAAAAGTAAAACACAAAAGGCAACAAAATACTCTTTTAATTTGAATTTTTTAATAAATTTTGATAAACTTAACACCAATAATTAAAATTGATGAACAAAAACTTGCATTTTAATTGATTTAAGGAAATTATTTAAAAAATTTGTTTTTTTAGGGAGGGGTTTCTATTTTAGTTTTTGATGGTGCAGTAAATATACAATTAAAAACGGTTCAAAGGTGTTTTCATGTTAGATTTTCCAACTAAAATCCTATCGAAATCAGAATTGCAAATAAAAGTCTCACCACTCTTCCTTACAAATTTGCTTAATTTGTTACTAGGTATATTTTCAATAAACTAATTTAAAAACAGTTAAAAAAACATAATTCCAAAACTGAATGAAAGCTTTTAAGCACTGCAAGTGGCGTGGCGTATCTTTTCAGTTAAAATGATTTATGTTCAAAATAACCGATGCATATATTAATCTTGCTATGAATATGTGCGCTTATCTTTTACTTTTATTTAAATTAAGCTGTTCACCTCGTCTTATTTTGTTTGCTATGTTTTCGGACACAAAATAAAATAATGAAAAACATATATTTATATTTATGTATGTATTTTTATGTTACAAGCGACTTATTATTAATTGGGGTTTGGAAAAACTAATAAAGACAGAAAAATTAATTTTTAATCAAATAAAAATAATTTTATAATACTACATATTATTAGTTGCACTAATAATAGTTTCTGTAATATGTATTCGTATTGCAGACAGCTTTATGATCAGCAATTTTTTACTTAAATCTTAGAAATATTCTATATTTATTTAAAAAAAATCTGAATAACAATTGAAAAATAAAAACCAATAGAGCAAAAAAATGTACAGGCAAATGCTGGTATAACGAACGATATAATGTCAGACCCATTTGCTATACCGAAAAATTTGTTATATCGCAAAGTTTTCTTGTTATTAAACAATAAAAAATCATTCAGTTCATACTTAGATATTGGTCGCGTTCATAAGACGTCGTGACTATTGCGTAACTGTTGAGTGTTTGTCTTGAGAACGCAGACTTGAGTAGTTCCGCTCCATACAACAGTTGAGTATTTGCTGCCATTTTTTCCAACATAAATATTTTTCGCTACATTTAGTCAAAATGTTGTGTTTAGCTTCCACAGCTGATCAAGAGAGTTATGCGCTTTTATATTCTAATGCAACGCCGCTTTGTTAGGTATCGGCTGAAAATTAGTTTGTTAAATTTTGAGTTACAGATGCGATTAAGAAACGAAGATAAAGAAATAAAATTAAAATACTAATTTTATTAACTATATTTCGGCTTATTATGATGTCTATTTATATTAATTACATAATTAGTTTAATATAAGATGTAAAGATTTTTTGAACGCAGTGGCGGCTTCGCGTTCAAATATAAATACTATCGGCGCAGGTTTATTGGAGTATTTTGCTGTGCATTTTTATGCTGTGAATATTAAATTAAATTTGTGGTGCAGATTTTAAAATATAAATGTCAAGAAAAACTCTATTACAAATTCTGTGTTGTCCGTACTTTTCAAATTTAAATTATTTCTTTTGCAGCATTTCTATTTCTTTTCAATTGCTAACATTAATCAGCTGTTCATTATCCAATTATTCATCAAGCCGTTTCTAAGACGTAACTGTTGGGCTCAACAGTTGACTTACACAAGCAAGCTTATTGTCATGGTGAGGATTTTTCTACTACGTTCGAGAACCTTAACAGTCAATAGGTATAAAAGCCAATACTGCAAGGCGCAAATAAGTCAGTCTTGTCAAAGCTACGGCATGGTGAACTTCGTGCATTTAGTTAATGGATTAGTTCTGAAAACCCTTTTGAAGGGTTAACGTTGGTTGATAAACATATTACTTTGTGTATTTTATAAAACAGTGGTATTAAAGGAAACAAATCGTCATTAAGTTCAAAATCAATTTCCGTTGTGCTCTATTTTTGACTAATTAAAAGAACTCAAACAAGTAAAATTGAAAATAACATCAAGAGTTAAATTAAGGTCCTCTATAATTTTTTGGCAATTTTATTTTAAAAGAATTTACTAGATTAGAGCTGGATGATAACTTTTCCTCTGATGCCTTACGAAGTCTAATTCCGTATCAACTTTTTAATCTATATAACCAGCCATCACTTGCATGGAAGCCACAATTATAAATGCTTTTTTCTATCTCCACGAGTTTTACTTTTACGCAATTTCATTTATCGGCAAATGTTTTTTTCCCTTGGCTGCGAAACTAGCCGTAGAGCTCCTTTTTCATACTAGGATACTCACAATTTCTCAAAAATAAGCGATTTTTTTTAGCCATTGTTAGTTGTTTCCGAATTCGAGACAATGTTTGTTTGTATTTTCTTCGGTGTTGTACATATTGATGATTCCATATTTTACTGAAATTTCACATAGGCTTATATCCTTTTTACAATCATTTAAAGTTTTTGGTTTTCTGTATCCCATTTTCGTTTCACTTTGATACTTGCACAGCCTAAAATGTAATAAAAAGGATCACAGCATTTTATTGTAAAATAAACTTTCAAATAAAAAATGACTTTTTCTTGCTCTCTCTTTTTTTCTGTCTTTTGTTTATTTTTCAGAGCATTCGTCAATGATAAAATTTCGGATAATGGTTTGTCTTTTTTGTGTTTTTATTTTCAATTATTTTCTTGCCGTTCGTTGTATCGACTATAAGGTTTTTTTAATGACCGTTATATAAGGTAGTCAATATTAATATTTTACTGTTCGTTATATCAGATTTTCGTTATAACGAGTTTCGTTATACCGGGTTCTGCCTGTATTTATAACTGAAGATTAATTTCTTCTCAAATATCTTCACATAGAAGCTCCTTTTTCACAAAACTTTATTTTATCTCATTAATAATATGCGTATTTTTCTTTATAAACATAATAGTTTGTTTGAATAAATTTTTTTTATTCTTTATTTGAAATGTATTAATTAAAGAAAGAAAAAAGTCCGTATATGAAAAATAACAGTTTTATTTAATTTTGTTAAACGGTTTCTTTTAACTATTAGTTAATATTACATACAAATTTGTAGACAAGTTTGCATATTATTAAAATAACATATACAGTGTCGGAAATAATAGTAGAGACTCACTAAATTTTTTATTTGAATGAAATAATATTAAATTTATATATTAAACTACAGATACGCAAAAACATCTACATCGAAAATTCAAAAAAAAAAAAATAATGGAATCCTGCTATATTAAAAAAAATTTATGTAATTAAAAAATGTATGTAAAAATAATAATTGGGCATTTTGTGTTTACAAAACAAACTAACTTAATTTTAATCCAAATATTAATTTTGGTTAAAGCTCATTTAATTTTAGTTACTCCCACGTTCCTCGTCTCTTCATTGAACTCACAAGACAGGCTCCGGTATCCTACGAAATGGAGTACCAAGTATCTCAGATTTGTTCTACGGCTTTCAAATCAGGTGATTGCCGTGGCCACTCCATAAAGGGCAGAGCTTTGAAAATACACAATCAATTCGCATTGAAATCAGTCCCTTTCACGAAACTGATTTCGATGGTTGATTTAAAACCGATTTTGAATTTTAAAAAGAAATCTTTTCAAAATTGCAATATTTTGTGATTGCAATCATGTTTATTTAATTGACAATAAATCAGTGTTGCTGCTTGCTGTTTAGTAACCCAAAAAGGGGCAAAAAGGATGAACTCTAAAACGTAATTTTTTTTGGATTCGATCAATGTACAGTGTTTCATAATGCCGCAGTAGAAAATTTTGATAGTTCACACCTTATCAAAACATCGTCAACATTTATTAGAAACATAGAAAAATGGCAATCATACATCAGTTTCAAAGTCGTTATACATGGCTGCCATGTTTCGCAACTCTTCATAAATACAAAATCTAGATAATGCAGCAGGACTGTAGATATAATTTGCGTAATGACACAGTGTAGAAGTCAGCCTAATTTTTGTGTACTATTAAATAAACTTTATTGAATCAGATTTTTTGCAACAACAAAAATTATAGTTAAAATATAAGGCAATCATATAAAACCAAACAATGGACTATTTAGTCCAGTGTCATTCAGTTTGGATCATTATGATCCCTATAATTATTATGTAATTTTGCAATAATTTGGGTGACGCTATGCAATTTCCTCGTAGTTACTAATTTCTAAAAATTAATTATTATTATATTATTTTTTAGTAATCTTTCTATTAATTTTTAATTTTTTGTTTTGGTATTTTGTACATTTTTGAAAACTGGAACAAGTCCGTATACACACAACAAAAATAACAAACATTTTATTTTTCCTTTTTTTTCCTCAATTGTCTGTTCAAACACCAATCAAATTAATTCAATAATTTTCCCCCTTTCTTGTATTTTATTTTTCACTTGTTTAAAACTCTCACTTCTCACAGCAGAAACAACATTTGATAATTGAGGAGAGCTGATCTGTTAATTACTTTTTGGAGTGAGAGAGTGCACACAATAGTAGAAAAGCTTTAAAAAGTTTTAAAATTTCAACTATTTTAAAAGTATATTTTAAGAAAAATTTTTAGTTTAATTTTAACAGTTTATTTGTAAAAATAAATGTTTTATATCAGGGCATAGTTTTAGGGCTTTTAATTTAATTATGCACAAATGTCGTAGTTGTTATCAGTAGTTAGTTAGTTAGTTAAATTTATTGAGACTTAAATTTTTTCATATTACAGAATTTGCCAACATACATTTTTAGAGAGAACTTAAAACTATAGAGTATTATTTTAATTATATTACTATATTTTGAAATATGCAACTTGCTTATCTAAATTAAGATGAAATATTAAAATTAAACCTTAGAGCTAAAATAAAACTAAAAACAAAAATAAAAAAAAAAATAATGAAAAAACAAACAATTTAATAAATAATTATAAAAAAAACTACCCCTGTGAATGCCGGGAGTAATACATGAGTAGAAGTTTTGACCAGAATGTTCCTGCAAAATTCCAATACTGGAAACGTATTGTGTGTTTGACCAATTAAACTCTCTCTCGCCAGATAAAACATATTAAATAATACTGCCTTCAAAAAGAGACAGCTTCCTAACAAAATTTTTCATTAGATCAAGAGAATAAAGAGATATACGGGACACTTTCGCCCTTTTATATACATACATAGCTATTCGAAAATCTCCTGTTCAAAGACCTATAGTTCTTCTCTATGCATTTCCGTACAATATGACGTTCGAAAATTTCCATTCTTTTCATCACCGTTTTTGAAATGCTAAACCATATCGGAAAAGCATAAAGAAGAATTGGCCTGATACTTACTTTATACAAAAGTAATTTAGTGTTTTCCGGTAAAAACTTACTATTAAAAAGTCTAGCAAAGGCCCCAATGAGAGTAAAATTCATCAACATTTCTGAGGTGCGAAGATACACGTTGGAGTGCAACAAGTGGAGACTCATGGTGAGCAAAAAGTATACCTTTCGAGTTGTTAAAATCAATGGGAAAATCATGTATAAAAATGTTGTATAAATGAGGAGCCAACACAGAACCTTGAGGAACACCACAAGAAACCTCACCCTGACTAGATATCATATCAGCAATCTGCACGCAGAATCTTCTGTCATCAAAAAAGCTGTGAAAGAGTTTTGTGATAGATGGACTAAATTCTATTCTACTCATTTTATACAATATACCAGAATGGTATGCCTTGTCAAAAGCTTTTTCGACATCAAGAGACATAGCAACAGTACACCGACGTTCTCGTAAGTTCTGAATGACATCAGTGTCAAGTATCAAAAGATGGTGCACCGTAGAATTACCCTTTTTGAAACCAAATTGTTCCTGAGGAATGTAAGAGCCATTCAAGCCAATATCCATTTTCACTCGCACTATTCTCTCAAATAACTTACTCACATTGGAAAGCAATGAAATTGGTCTAAAATTATTTATGTCACAAGAATTCCTTTGTTTCGGAATAGGGACTATCTTAGCGATTTTCCATTCACGTGGGAAATAACAATTATTTAAACAGTTATTGAACAATATAGTGAGGTACTCAAAAGCCTTAATTGGAAGTTTTTTTATTATAAAATTAGATACATTATCGATACCACATGATTTTTTGTTATTAAGAACAGATATCCGACAGATAACATAAATTTGTTAGCTTCGAGTTCCCGAAATTGTTTAATGATGTATTAACGTCATTAAAAGAAATAAAATCTGGAATTTTAGAAATCGTATTGTTGATTGCGCTCGTTATTTCCGAAATATGTATCTCTATTTGGAGCCGAACCTTGAAAAACAGTTGCAAAATGATTTTTAATAACCGATAGCTTATTATCCAATTCTATTATTTTAACACCGTTTACAGAAATATCTCTAACGTAGGAACGCTTCTTATTTCCGATAATCTTAAAAATTCTCTTATAAGCCCATGGACCAGGCTTAATTTCCTTCAATTGGTCATTAAAATATTTCGTTTGCTCCTGTTCAATTTGCTCTTTTATAATGATCTTAATTAGATCTATTTGTTTGGAAATCAGCAAATATTGAGGATGTTGCCTGTTCATGGTCCTAGTAAACAGTCGTTTCAAATCCCTTTGCCAGCCATATTTAACCTTGAGCATTCTTTTCAATTTATCCGAAGCAACAAATTTCCTATTTCTACTTTCCAACCTTTTGGAATGAGCTCGCGTTACAAAACTCAGAGAAGCATTGAATTCCTCAAGAAAGTGGTCTATTTCATCGTCCGATAAATTCCTATTCTTCGGTAGAAAATGATTCAATAGGGCGTTAATCATATCAACTTTAAATGTGTTCCAATTTGTATCCCTGTAGGATACAAAATGACAAGGTTGTTTCAAAAAAAAAAATTAAACGACGACAAATTTATACGTAATCCCAAAGGAATATGATCGGAGAATGTAGGTAGTGTAAATGTTTTGTAATTCGGGTGGTAAATGTCCAAAATGTCATTGCTAACTATAAGTGATCTAAATGCGACGACCCACTCGGGTATGTGGGATACAAGTCACAAACTCTTGAAACTGAAATAGATTGATTCTGAAGCCAAATTGAAAGCACTTCACCATTAAAAATATTGAGCGAATCGCCCCAAGAAATGTGTTTCGCATTTAGATCACCACCTAAAACCAGTCCGCTGTAACTACTAGAAAAATCTAAAATCAATGAAAGTCCATCACAGATATCCTGACCATTAAAATTAGATTGGAAGTAAATGGATTCACAATGAATTTTTTGAATGCTACCATTAATTGACACTTTAATTTCCACAAGAAAATTTAAAAAACGAAGTCCAGGAATATTTACACGAGAATAACACAAGGTCTTTTTGAGAGCAATGCCAACACCTAATGGACTATTGTCCCCGAAAACGAAATAATTATCAAGAAATACAATTGAACGCGTAGGCAAATGCATTTCTTGTAAAAAAGCAATATCAATATTAAAGTGATTCAATAACAAATCAAGTTCAACTCTCCTTCCTACGTGGATAAGAGATCCAATTCAGGAGCGCATAACAGCTTAGCTATCTTCATAAATTCCTGTATCAAAGCCGGTTTCTGTGGTTTGCACAGTGTTGGAACCTCATTAAACAAACTTGCAAACGATTTATTAATAACAATATTAGACTGCTCAACAGCTCTTGCAACATTGCTTGCAGCTAGCTCCTTCTTATTTTTTGCTTCAAGATACGATTTCTTCCTGAATGAAACATACTTCTTATAAGCGGGGCAGCCCCTATAATTTGAAGTATGACCATTTTCATTGCAATTAACGCAAAATGGTGATACATTACTATCCGGGCTAAGTGAGCATTTGCCAAAATCGTGCTTTTCGCTACATTTCAAACAAGAAAATGGTCGACAACAATTTCTGGAATAATGACCCCACCTTTGGCATCTCCAACATTGCGGTATTTTAGCGCTAGCCTTTGGCCGTTCCCATGACACCACCTGGTTCAGAAGGAACATCAAGGCAATTAAATCGCCGACCTTATGATTTGGTTTCAGAACTATCAAGAATAATCCGGTGTCACTATCCTTTTTCCTTGAAAACTCCGTCGAGAACTTCGAAACAGAATCAACAGTACCCGGAACCATTTTATCTATTTCCGACTTAATTTCACTAACATCAGACTTAAAATACAGCCCTTCCTTATCTTTTAACAATTGCATCATTTCACAATGTGCAGACGCGTCTCTAAAATATAACTTACTTTTATATTGTGATTGGTTCTTGATCTTGAATCCAACGTTTTTGGAGCTTAATTGGTCAATTAAAGACTTTACGTTAACATTCTCCAGAAATATAGGAGGGCAATAAGAAATCCTGGTCGAAGCTTTCGATTGCGAACTATTCTTAACGTCTCTACGTTCAATATTTATATTATTAATTGGCTCTTCGGCCTCTAAATTCAAATCTCCGAATACCGAATACTTATTATTATTTTCAACAAACTTATCGACTTTTTTAAATTGACATTTTCATAAATTTATTTCTACGTCACCTTGAAATTTCCTTTTCTTATTCTTGACTAAATTGAAGTCGTCATCCAGTGAAGATATTGAACCCACCACATCCTGTTCCATATTATTTTGAGTTAAATCCTTCATCTTTGTCTTATCAATCCGAACGTTGTCCAAAATTTGGATTTGATTTGTAATGGTGCCGCCTCTTGAGCACACTTAATAATTGATGTAGGCGATTACTCATTGAAAACGGCATCGAAAAACTGCTTCCCTAGCTGGGAATTGTAAAAAGCGCCACTATTGTCTTGCAGACCATTATTCTTCGCCCCATATCTTCCTTTCGGCTGATAGCCAGATGCACCTCCTTCCACATTTACAGGCATAGCAGATGACTCCTCATTACAACTTGAGAATTTGATCTTTACCTTATTAGGAGGACGCCCTCCAGATTGGGACAGCAATGTATTCACATTCACCGTAATAGTCCTCCTCTTTTAAAATAAAATTCAAACAAATTTCAAATCTTTTTTTTTTTTAAATTTTCATACAACAAAAAAAAATTATTTAATTTTTGACAGAAAACAAAAGGTAACAAATTTAAATTAATTTTTTCAAGAGCCTTCTAAAAACACGTCTGATGCGTTTCGCAGCTGACAAGAAACTTCCGTAGTTGTTATCACCAAATCAACTTAAGAAGCATGTCCCACCCAGTTGATCAAATTGTCGTGCTCGATATTGTCTTCTACGAGTCATCTACAACTTGTTCCCCGCGGATTGGGTTTTCTAAGCGAGAATTTTAAGAAAATCAACTTTCTGGCTGTTCTTCTGCCGACAACGAATAACTTTGTGTGAAGGCGCAACAGAAAAACAAGCATGTCTAATGCTGCTCTTTTATTTACCGACTATTATTTTTATTGTTTATTTGAATTGTTTTTAGAGGGCATTATCTCCATCACTCTTACATTCGAAAATATTTAAATTCACAGTTACAGCGCCCTACTGCTTTTCAGAACGTTCGATTACCATGCACCAGTCATTGATGATGGCTTAAAGACGTGGCCAATTGAGGTTGCTCCGGTTTCTACTAATCCATTCTCAATCAAATCATCATTTTTATGTTTAAAAGTGACTAACAAAAGGCTTAGGAAACAAACACTTTTAAATTTAAGCTTAAAACTGAAGACCAAATTTGCAATTTTTGGCTATAAAACTTTCATGGGGAAACGGAAAAGTAAAATTATCAACAAAAAAATAAATATTTTCAGAAATCAATAAATATTTTGAAACTTCGGACAACCCGAAGACAAAGCCGAATTATTATTAACTGCATAAAAAAACATACAGTGCAGACTCGGTTAACACAACCAATGGAAATTTCAGGCTGTTGAGGAAACTGAGTTTGTTGCGAAAACCGAATAAAAAATTTCCATATCTATTTTCCACTAAAAAAACTTATTTTAAACCAAATAAAAGGTTTATTAAAGAAACAAAGATTAATTTTCAAAATAAATGCAATAACTTAATTGAAATAAAGAATAAAAACAAATATTTATCTAAAATAAATAAATGTAAATTTGTAGTGATGGTTGTTATCAAGTTGAAGATTCATATTTTTTAAGGAAAAAGTGTAAAACTTTCGGCAGCACGCAAAAATTCTTAGTCATTCCTGGAACAGCGGTAAATCAATCAATCAGCGGTAATCATAGCATTTCATGCACAAAGGTTTATAGTTTTGATTTTATTAATAAAAGTAAAAAAAAAACTAAATCAAAAAGAGAATCTTAATTTTTGTTTGCAAAGTTGCGGAAATTGAGATCTTATTTTTGGAAAAGTTGCGTTAACAGAGACACCAATGTTAAGAATTCAGGTTTTGCGAATATCAAAGTGTTGCGCTTATCGAGGGTTGCGTTAACCGGGTCTGCACTGTATTTTTTTAAAGAACAAACACAAACCAAGAAGCCATTTTGGATAGTTTGTAGAAACACCCAGGGTGCTGGAAGGAATCGAACCTGCCCTCCCCAGACTAATAGTCTAGTACGCTATCTACTAGTCTACGGGGACTCCCCGTATTTTGATATTTTTTTAAATTAGTAAAACGCAATATAAATAAATAAAATTTCTCTTTAGTGCTGGTCATTTCTGCCGCTTCTAATTGTTCAATACTATCTAATCGGATTGAAAACAACGTCTTCAAAGGTGTTAAATTTTCTTTAGTCTTTCTCTTAAGACTGGCATTGGAATGAAGGACATGTCTTTCAATTGTTTCGGTTCTCAATCGTTCTAGAGGATGGATGGAGAACATTTACTGAATCAGATAAAATGATTTACTGTAGTTTAAAGTGAATTTTAAGTTACTAAAAAAATTTATTTCTTAGTTCTTTCAGTGTATATTTGAGCAAAAATTTCACCAGTAATCATTTTTAAAGCCTGGGAGTTTTAAGTGTGAGTAAATCCTGTGTTGTAAATCCTATTTGCAAATAACCATGTTGGCCTTCAGCGAAAATAGTTCTTGGGAGTACTCTGAAACAGCATTTAATTACACTGTACAACAAAATTAAAATTTATTCAAAATAACAATAATCTGTTAGATTTTGCTTGATCGTCATATCGTCATGGGAAATCTTGTGATCCTTACATTTCAGTTACAAAGTGTGCTGTATGGCTAATTTTTGCCTCTTTCTGGAAACAATGAACATAAACTGCCCTTAAAAAACTTTAATTTTACGAATTTCCAGTCACTTTTTTAATTAGCATGTGACGTAATTTTTATAGCGACGCCGGACCGTTGCTTGGCTACTTTTTTACGTTTATTTCTATTATTAGTTTCAACAATGCGTACATATCTTTTTTTAAATTCCCTTGCTCACCTATCAGATTATTTTCTTGGCTGATGGTTTTAGGTGCAAACCTAAATTATAGTTTTTGGCCAGTCAGAACAAACATTTAAAGCTGATGCATTTTTGAATTAACTTCTTATTGTATTTTATTTTTATCCACGACCGATTTACTGAGAACTCAGCTGAAGCAGTGGCGCCCCGATCGGGCAACGCTGATCCAAAAATATGCTCAACTGGTAAAATTAAGGCACTAGTGTTAACCACATCACCTACAGCACTCACAAGTGATCATATACTACACACATTTTTTTTATTTATCTAAAGTTATCATTATTGCTATTAAAACTTGGATATAAAACCAAAACAAATATAAAAGTAACGTTCGTTCTAGAATTCTTTTTGGTAATAATATTTTCTGTATCTCACAAAACCGGCTTTAAATTAATTGTTACAGATTTATTAATTGACGGTCATTCTAAAAATTCCATTAACAAATTACTGCTAAATTACCGGAAATTATGTAATTGTTGTATTCATAAAAATTCGGTTTAATTTCTTAAAAATGAACAACATTTATGTAAATTAAATATTTATATACAGTCGAACTTCCGTAACTCGAACTTCCATGAATAGAAGTTTTTCACAACTCGAACGAAATTACATGGATATGAAATTTGCTTACTCGTCAGCTGGTTTGCAGCATACACATTATTGGAGTGCATTGTTTTGAATTCAATTTTTTTTTATTCGGGGAATACCATCTTAAGCGGAACGGCAAGTGACGGCGAGGGTTCGGTGAAAGAAACTTATCAGTAGCCTTCCAGAAAAGGTGTAGAAAATTCTTATCGCATATTGAATTTATAATTGCAAACTAAAACTTATGAGCACTATAAGTCTTTGAACAATTTAGAGTAATTTTTTATTGAAAATAAAAATAGTAGATTTTCAGTCACTAATTTCGTAAATTTATCATTCAAGATATTTTATTTTAAAAAATTTCAAAAAATTCAAAGTATTTTACTTCACTACAGCTTATTTATTATGTATTGTTTTCAGTAAGTGTCTGTTGTAAATAAAAAACATATTCATCATATAAAAAAAGAAAATAATTGCAATTGTTTTTTTTTCAATAAATATATTCTATAACTCGAAGTCTCGGAGTTCGACTGTATTTGTAACAAAAATAAAAATATTTTTATTAAAGATATTAATTCACACATATTGTGTGCTTAACATAAAAACGTCTTAACTCAAAACTAGCTATTTTCAAAGTTAGATTCGAAATATTCAGATTGACTCAATTCTAGCAAAATATAATTTAACTTTCTCTCTTCTCTGTAAGCATTTCGCGAATGAGATTCAACTATTCACTGACGCTCCTAGATCACTGAATGGTTTCGGTTCTGGCATTTACTCTGAGCAGCTAAACTGGTGCATTCCTTTAAGGCTGCCGGACTACTGCAGTGTCCTTCAGGCTGAAATAACGGCCATCTACACAGCCGTAAGATACTCTTGGTATGGTGAAATATCTGGCAGGGATATTCAGATCATTACCGATAGCCATAAGATCCCTGGAGAATGTATTCATCATATCCAAAATTGTCCAAGAATGTCGGATATCTCTAGAGAAGATAGCGCGACATTCAATGGGCACCCTCGTTGGTGCATTCAGGCTCCACTTTAAATCGAAACGATTCAATGTATGACACAGGTGACACATAAAAATATAAGATATAAGTAAGCGCATTTGTTTAAAAATTCTTCTGTTTTTCTTTTAAAATCTGCATCATTCATCCCTGATAACCCAACTCTTGCTAGACACTTGCACAATAAAAACCAGGCCCGGCTACCGGCGATTGACAATTTGGAACAACAATCATTATGATTATAACATGGAAATTCATCTGGTCTACACTATGAAAATATAAAATAAAAAATAATTCTAGATATTTTGGAAATAAATAAATTAATAAATTTTTACCTGCTGGGCTGCAGAAAATTGCACAAATATTGCCATTGCGACGACAACGACAACGAAGAAAATATTAAGGAATTTAATTTTGAAGTTTAAATAATTCGAAAGAACGAATGTTACTGTACTGAAACAATTCTGGAGCAGCCTATTTATATGCAAATAGTTCCGCTCTTAATTTGATAACAGTTTAAAAGATAAAAGTTTCATTATGAAATTGCGGTTATTTATTTAATTTGCTTTACTAATATTGTTTATTTCTTCTTTTTTGTCAACTTAACTCTTTATAAGATAATTATTATTTATTAAAGGAGCAACAAAAAGAAATCACTTAAAACTATGTTTGAAGTTCTTAAATAAAGAACAAAATAAGATAATAAAATAAGCTATTATCTTTTTTGATATGGTGGGCTTATTTTGTTTATTAATTAGGCACGTTTAAAACTTAAAGATTTTTGATAAAAGTAATATTCTTGAATAGATAACAACATAAATTAGACTAATTTTAAAGAGGAGGAGGATTTTTTAAATTTATTAATCGAGATTGCCTCGATATCTTTTTTTTAAAGATTTTTAAAAACTTTTCTTTGTTAACTTGCTGAAAAACCCTCGACAAACAAAAGTTTTAGAGGAGGAGGATCTTTAGTAAAATTTAACGTATAACAACTTGAGTTTTACATGCTTAAAGAAAAGGGTTCCGCAAACTTTATTTTCTGTAATATGAGATTGAAAATTTGTTTTTTTATATCTCATCCCATCTGCAATTGAGCGCAAAGAAAGTTTTAAATAAATTCCTCTTCTATATTAATACACATATACTTCGTAATTATTAATTTAAATCCAAAAATTGTCAGCTTGATTGAATTAAAAAAATTAATGGAAAATTACGTTTGTGGGGTTTTTCGGTTTTTGCGAATCGGTGTTCTAATAACTATTAAAAAAATGATTTTGTCTAAAATTTTACTAATTTTTAAAATGTAATAACATAAATACACGTCTAATTTACTAGTTTTTAATAGACAAGAATATAAATTCAATTATGTTGAGTTAAATTTTATGTTTATCTCTTTTTGATGCTACAAAAGGGCGCTAAAATCGCAAATGAAGTTGGTTTTTATTGTTTCAAAAAAACTTAGGTTTTTGATATATGAGATTGAAATTTTACGTTTTCAAAGCTAAGAATACTTGACATTAAATGTATGGAAAGCTTTAAGTGAGTTTAACTGAATTCTTAATTAGATATCTTGTAGTGATTTAAAACATGCATCTTAATCAATTAAACTCAAAAAAATTGCTAAAGTTAAAAGAATTATAAAAAAAAGAAAGAAAACTATGTTTTACATATGAGGCGTTCCCTGCTCTTGCAATCCCTACAGTTTTCTGACAACGAGTGAAAAAAACATTACAAAATATTGCCGCAACTTTATAAGACATTTACTTTTTTAAAATATCTTGATCCCCGATTTTTTCTCAAGTTGTGTTAAGAACAAATCAAAAGTAAAACACAAAAGGCAACAAAATACTCTTTTAATTTAAATTTTTTAATAAATTTTGATAAGCTTAACACCAACAATTAAAATTGATGAACAAAAACTTGCGTTTTAATTGATTTAAGGAAATTATTTAAAAAACTTTGTTTTTTACGGAGAGGATTCTATTTTAGTTTTTGATGGTTCAGTAAATATATAATTAAATACAAATAATTCTTTTTTTCTTTGTAAACAGTTTTTGTTGACTACTTGACTTATCTATCGCTCCAAACAAAACATATTGAATATCAATTAAACTTGAAAATTTTAATGGGTTATTCTGATTGAAATTTTATTTTTTCAGAATTTCTGTGTTTATCATATTAAACGTAATATGTAGTTTGAAAAAAATTGCTCCAATTTGGTTTAATCAACTATAAACGTATTCTTAAAAATGTCAAAATAAATTAAATTTAAATATTTTTTTAGTTTATTAATTAATATTTATATGTAATTAGTTGTTGAACCGTTTTTTGGCTCAAGTTCAAATCTGATTTTTCCAATTCCTTTTTAATTTAAGAAATTTTTTTGATAACTTCAAATTATTTTAATTAATTCAAATTATTTATTTCTAGCTACGCCCCGCGCTGTTACCCGCAATTAAAAAGTATGTAATTTTCCTTTGTGTCATTTTTTGACCCTAAACTACCTACCACTACATTTGAAAAAAAAAATCAAGTCAATCTTTTGTTTACGAAAAATGAAAATAAATCTGTCTTTCGGGAACCATACATTTTAACGAGAATAAAAGTGGCCTATTTGCTATTCCAGACTGTAATCTATCTCTGTGCAAAATTTCATCCAGATCCGTTCAACTATTCTGCCGTGATTGAGTAACAAACATCCATCCATACATCCAAACTTTCACATATATAATATTAGTTAGATATAATATTGGTAATGATTAATCATAATATGGTTCAAAATGATGACTAAATATAATCAAAATATGAAACATCCCATAAAATTCTCAAGAAGTCAGTGCAGTCGAGCAACGATTTCTGCTAGAATAAATCTGAAATACTTAAATTATTTTTAATATTAACAAAGAGAGAATTTTAGAATATATTTCTATACAAAACGTTTGTAATACATGAATGTTGTTTTTCGATAAATTCAGATTTGAACTCAAGCAAAAAAAAATGATTTCAATATAACCATTAAACAGTTCAACAATTACGTATAAATATTAATTAATATGATGTGTGTGGAAAAATGTTATTTCGCTTTTATTATCTTCAAGTCAAGTCTGCAAGTCTAAACTATTGTTAAATGAGGAGGTTTATTTGCTCATTTTTCTATTAACTTCATTTTTAACTGAAGACCTTTTAAATAAATCTTTATTAGAGGTCTAATTTAATGAAATATAGCATCTGAAAGCAAATAAGTGAATAAATGATGAGAAGGAAAAATTCTTGAAATTTTAAAACTTTTCTCACAAAAAACATTTTGAAAAGTTTTCGAAACGTATTTTTTTTTAACTGCCATTTAGTTTTAAATTTACATATATTCAAAAAGTTAATTGATTCCATTAATTATTTTAAAAATTCTCTACAAAAACTTGTCTTTCTTAATCAACAGCTAAATCGAAATTATATTTCTTAGTCTACGAAATCAATTAAATGGAACAGTAATTTTAAAAGTAGACTTTAGTTTATGTGAATAATAATTTAAATGTTTTTTTAACTTGATGTCAACGCTTTTCTTACATAAATTGCTTAATAACTTCTTAGTAATTATGAAAATATTTACGTTTTTAGTGACATATTAATTTCTGATAATTGTGATTCAAGTTTAGACTTTATAAACGTTTAATGTTGACTTGAAACGTATTCAATTTTATTTTTTTTGTACATTTTTTTAAATAAAAATTTACGATTATTTTCCTCAATTAATTTTAAACTCTATTCAATAGTTAATCCATTTCAACCTACCATTATGGAATTATATATTTGCTGTTGGGAGATTCATAATATTTATTTAATTATATGTTTAAAGTTTAAATCATGTTTATATCATCTCAATGCCGTTGCTTGAATCATATTCTTGTTAGAATCAACTAAACAAATTTTTTATATGAGAATTACAATTATATTTATACAAGCAAACCACGCCCATAAAAAACGTAAAAATGGTTTGTACATGAAATTTTCGCTTTCTTGTCAAACCGATTATGTAGTTTATTTGACCCTTAACTAATACCCCTTAATGAAAATAAGTGCAGTTTTCAAGAAACTCAAGCCGGATTTAATAACTTTCAATTAAAAGGATAAAAAAAAGGAAAAATTACTTTTGATTGTTCATTGACTTTATATATATTCTTTCAATGATGTGCATATCTGCGTAAACTTAAGAAATTTTAACATAAAAATATAAGAAATAAGTAAGCGTATTTGTTTAAAAATTCTTCTGTTTTTCTTTTAAATCTGCATCATTCATCCCTGATAACCCAACTCTTGCTAGACACTTGCACAATAAAAACCAGGCCCGGCTACCGGCGATTGACACAATTTGGAACAGCAATCATTATGATTATAACATGGAAATTCATCTGGTCTACACTATGAAAATATAAAATAAAAAATAATTCTAGATATTTTGGAAATAAATAAATTAATAAATTTTTACCTGCTGGGCTGCAGAAAATTGCACAAATATTGCCATTGCGACGACAACGACAACGAAGAAAATATTAAGGAATTTCATTTTGAAGTTTAAATAATTCGAAAGAACGAATGTTACTGTACTGAAACAATTCTGGGGCAGCCTATTTATATGCAAATAGTTCCGCTCATAATTTGATAACATTTCATTATGAAATCGCGTATTTATCTCAATTGCTTTATTTGTTTAATTATGTTGTTTATTTGTCAACTCCGTATTATTATTTATTAAGAAGAAATAAAAATAAAGTAGTAAAAGTTCTTAAATAAAGAACAAAATAAGTTATTAAAATAAACTGTTTTTTATTTTGATATGGTGGACTTATGTTGTTAATTAATTAAGAACGTTGGTGGCCTCATTTGACAAAAATATTTAAGATTTTTTAGATTAAAGTAATATTCTTGAATAGATAACAACATAAATTAGACTAATTTTAAAGAGGAGGAGGATTTTTTAAATTTATTAATCGAGATTGCCTCGATATCTTTTTTTTAAAGATTTTTAAAAACTTTTCTTTGTTAACTTGCTGAAAAACCCTCGACAAACAAAAGTTTTAGAGGAGGAGGATCTTTAGTAAAATTTAACGTATAACAACTTGAGTTTTACATGCTTAAAGAAAAGGGTTCCGCAAACTTTATTTTCTGTAATATGAGATTGAAAATTTGTTTTTTTATATCTCATCCCATCTGCAATTGAGCGCAAAGAAAGTTTTAAATAAATTCCTCTTCTATATTAATACACATATACTTCGTAATTATTAATTTAAATCCAAAAATTGTCAGCTTGATTGAATTAAAAAAATTAATAAAAAATTACGTTTGTGGGGTTTTTCGGTTTTTGCGAATCGGTGTTCTAATAACTATTAAAAAAATGATTTTGTCTAAAATTTTACTAATTATTAAACTGTAATAACATAAATACACGTAGTTTTCAATAGACAAGAATATAAATTCAATTATGTTGAGTTAAATTTTATGTTTATTTCTTTTTGATGCTACAAAAGGGCGCTAAAATCGCAAATGAAGTTGGTTTTTATTGTTTCAAAAAAAACTTAGGTTTTTGAAATATGAGATTGAAATTTTACGTTTTCAAAGCTAAGAATACTTGACATTAAATGTATGGAAAGCTTTAAGTGAGTTTAACTGAATTCTTAATTAGATATCTTGTAGTGATTTAAAACATGCATCTTAATCAATTAAACTCAAAAAAATTGCTAAAGTTAAAAGAATTATAAAAAAAAGAAAGAAAACTATGTTTTACATATGAGGCGTTCCCTGCTCTTGCAATCCCTACAGTTTTCTGACAACGAGTGAAAAAAACATTACAAAATATTGCCGCAACTTTATAAGACATTTATTTTTTTAAAATATCTCGATCCCCGATTTTTTCTCAAGTTGTGTTAAGAACAAATCAAAAGTAAAACACAAAAGGCAACAAAATACTTTTTTAATTTAATTTTTTAATAAATTTTGATAAGCTTAACAAATAATAACAAATAATTAAAATTGATGAACAAAAACTTGCGTTTTAATTGATTTAAGGAAATTATTTAAAAAACTTTGTTTTTTACGGAGAGGATTCTATTTTAGTTTTTGATGGTTCAGTAAATATATAATTAAATACAAATAATTCTTTTTTTCTTTGTAAACAGTTTTTGTTGACTACTTGACTTATCTATCGCTCCAAACAAAACATATTGAATATCAATTAAACTTGAAAATTTTAATGGGTTATTCTGATTGAAATTTTATTTTTTCAGAATTTCTGTGTTTATCATATTAAACGTAATATGTAGTTTGAAAAAAATTGCTCCAATTTGGTTTAATCAACTATAAACGTATTCTTAAAAATGTCAAAATAAATTAAATTTAAATATTTTTTTAGTTTATTAATTAATATTTATATGTAATTAGTTGTTGAACCGTTTTTTGGCTCAAGTTCAAATCTGATTTTTCCAATTCCTTTTTAATTTAAGAAATTTTTTTGATAACTTCAAATTATTTTAATTAATTCAAATTATTTATTTCTAGCTACGCCCCGCGCTGTTACCCGCAATTAAAAAGTATGTAATTTTCCTTTGTGTCATTTTTTGACCCTAAACTACCTACCACTACATTTGAAAAAAAAAATCAAGTCAATCTTTTGTTTACGAAAAATGAAAATAAATCTGTCTTTCGGGAACCATACATTTTAACGAGAATAAAAGTGGCCTATTTGCTATTCCAGACTGTAATCTATCTCTGTGCAAAATTTCATCCAGATCCGTTCAACTATTCTGCCGTGATTGAGTAACAAACATCCATCCATACATCCAAACTTTCACATATATAATATTAGTTAGATATAATATTGGTAATGATTAATCATAATATGGTTCAAAATGATGACTAAATATAATCAAAATATGAAACATCCCATAAAATTCTCAAGAAGTCAGTGCAGTCGAGCAACGATTTCTGCTAGAATAAATCTGAAATACTTAAATTATTTTTAATATTAACAAAGAGAGAATTTTAGAATATATTTCTATACAAAACGTTTGTAACACGTTTGTAATACATGAATGTTGTTTTTCGATAAATTCAGATTTGAACTCAAGCAAAAAAAAAATATAATTTCAATATAACCCTTAAACAGTTCAACAATTACGTATAAATATTAATTAATATGATGTGTGTGGAAAAATGTTATTTCGCTTTTATTATCTTCAAGTCAAGTCTGCAAGTCTAAACTATTGTTAAATGAGGAGGTTTATTTGCTCATTTTTCTATTAACTTCATTTTTAACTGAAGACCTTTTAAATAAATCTTTATTAGAGGTCTAATTTAATGAAATATAGCATCTGAAAGCAAATAAGTGAATAAATGATGAGAAGGAAAAATTCTTGAAATTTTAAAACTTTTCTCACAAAAAACATTTTGAAAAGTTTTCGAAACGTATTTTTTTTTTAACTGCCATTTAGTTTTCAATTTACATATATTCAAAAAGTTAATTGATTCCATTAATTATTTTAAAAATTCTCTACAAAAACTTGTCTTTCTTAATCAACAGCTAAATCGTAATATATTTCTTAGTCTACGAAAGCAATTAAATGGAACAGTAATTTTAAAAGTAGACTTTAGTTTATGTGAATAATAATTTAAATGTTTTTTTTTAACTTGATGTCAACGCTTTTCTTACATAAATTGCTTAATAGCTTCTTAGTAATTATGAAAATATTTAGGTTTTTAGTGACATATTAATTTCTGATAATTGTGATTCAAGTTTAGACTTTATAAACGTTTAATGTTGACTTGAAACGTATTCAATTTTATTTTTTTTGTACATTTTTTTAAATAAAAATTTACGATTATTTTCCTCAATTAATTTTAAACTCTATTCAATAGTTAATCCATTTCAACCTACCATTATGGAATTATATATTTGCTGTTGGGAGATTCATAATATTTATTTAATTATATGTTTAAAGTTTAAATCATGTTTATATCATCTCAATGCCGTTGCTTGAATCATATTCTTGTTAGAATCAACTAAACAAATTTTTTATATGAGAATTACAATTATATTTATACAAGCAAACCACGCCCATAAAAAACGTAAAAATGGTTTGTACATGAAATTTTCGCTTTCTTGTCAAACCGATTATGTAGTTTATTTGACCCTTAACTAATACCCCTTAATGAAAATAAGTGCAGTTTTCAAGAAACTCAAGCCGGATTTAATAATTTTCAATTAAAAAGATAAAAAAAAGGAAAAATTACTTTTGATTGTTCATTGACTTTATATATATTCTTTCAATGATGTGCATATCTGCGTAAACTTAAGAAATTTTAACATAAAAATATAAGAAATAAGTAAGCGTATTTGTTTAAAAATTCTTCTGTTTTTCTTTTAAATCTGCATCATTCATCCCTGATAACCCAACTCTTGCTAGACACTTGCACAATAAAAACCAGGCCCGGCTACCGGCGATTGACACAATTTGGAACAGCAATCATTATGATTATAACATGGAAATTCATCTGGTCTACACTATGAAAATATAAAATAAAAAATAATTCTAGATATTTTGGAAATAAATAAATTAATAAATTTTTACCTGCTGGGCTGCAGAAAATTGCACAAATATTGCCAATGCGACGACAACGACAACGAAGAAAATATTAAGGAATTTCATTTTGAAGTTTAAATAATTCGAAAGAACGAATGTTACTGTACTGAAACAATTCTGGGGCAGCCTATTTATATGCAAATAGTTCCGCTCATAATTTGATAACATTTCATTATGAAATCGCGTATTTATCTCAATTGCTTTATTTGTTTAATTATGTTGTTTATTTGTCAACTCCGTATTATTATTTATTAAGAAGAAATAAAAATAAAGTAGTAAAAGTTCTTAAATAAAGAACAAAATAAGTTATTAAAATAAACTGTTTTTTATTTTGATATGGTGGACTTATGTTGTTAATTAATTAAGAACGTTGGTGGCCTCATTTGACAAAAATATTTAAGATTTTTTAGATTAAAGTAATATTCTTGAATAGATAACAACATAAATTAGACTAATTTTAAAGAGGAGGAGGATTTTTTAAATTTATTAATCGAGATTGCCTCGATATCTTTTTTTAAAGATTTTTAAAAACTTTTCTTTGTTAACTTGCTGAAAAACCCTCGACAAACAAAAGTTTTAGAGGAGGAGGATCTTTAGTAAAATTTAACGTATAACAACTTGAGTTTTACATGCTTAAAGAAAAGGGTTCCCCAAACTTTATTTTCTGTAATATGAGATTGAAAATTTGTTTTTTTATATCTCATCCCATCTGCAATTGAGCGCAAAGAAAGTTTTAAGTAAATTCCTCTTCTATATTAATACACATATACTTCGTAATTATTAATTTAAACCCAAAAATTGTCAGCTTGATTGAATTAAAAAAATTAATAAAAATTACGTTTGTGGGGTTTTTCGGTTTTTGCGAATCGGTGTTCTAATAACTATTAAAAAAATGATTTTGTCTAAAATTTTACTAATTTTTAAAATGTAATAACATAAATACACGTCTAATTTACTAGTTTTTAATAGACAAGAATATAAATTCAATTATGTTGAGTTAAATTTTATGTTTATCTCTTTTTGATGCTACAAAAGGGCGCTAAAATCGCAAATGAAGTTGGTTTTTATTGTTTCAAAAAAAACTTAGGTTTTTGAAATATGAGATTGAAATTTTACGTTTTCAAAGCTAAGAATACTTGCCATTAAATGTATGGAAAGCTTTAAGTGAGTTTAACTGAATTCTTAATTAGATATCTTGTAGTGATTTAAAACATGCATCTTAATCAATTAAACTCAAAAAAATTGCTAAAGTTAAAAGAATTATAAAAAAAAGAAAGAAAACTATGTTTTACATATGAGGCGTTCCCTGCTCTTGCAATCCCTACAGTTTTCTGACAACGAGTGAAAAAAACATTACAAAATATTGCCGCAACTTTATAAGACATTTAATTTTTTAAAATATCTCGATCCCCGATTTTTTCTCAAGTTGTGTTAAGAACAAATCAAAAGTAAAACACAAAAGGCAACAAAATACTCTTTTAATTTAATTTTTTTAATAAATTTTGATAAACTTAACACCAATAATTAAAATTGATGAACAAAAACTTGCGTTTTAATTGATTTAAAAAAATTATTTAAAAAACTTTGTTTTTAGGGAGGGGTTTCTATTTTAGTTTTTGATGGTGCAGTAAATATATAATTAAATACAAATAATTCTTTTTTTCTTTGTAAACAGTTTTTGTTGACTACTTGACTTATCTATCGCTCCAAACAAAACATATTGAATATCAATTAAACTTGAAAATTTTAATGGGTTATTCTGATTGAAATTTTATTTTTTCAGAATTTCTTTGTTTATCATATTAAACGTAATATGTAGTTTGAAAAAAATTGCTCCAATTTGGTTTAATCAACTATAAACATATTCTTAAAAATGATGAGCACTATAAATCTTTGAGCAATTTAGAGTAATTTTTTATTGAAAATAAAAATAGTAGATTTTCAGTCACTAATTTCGTAAATTTATCATTCAAGATATTTTATTTTAAAAAATTTCAAATAATTCAAAATATTTTACTTCACTACAGCTTATTTATTATGTATTGTTTTCAGTAAGTGTCTGTTGTAAATAAAAAACATATTCATCATATAAAAAAAGAAAATAATTGCAATTGTTTTTTTTTTCAACAAATAAATTCTATAACTCGAAGTCTCGGAGTTCGACTGTATTTGTAACAAAAATAAAAATATTTTCATTAAAGATATTAATTCACACATATTGTCTGCTTAACATAAAAACGTCTTAACTCAAAACTAGCTATTTTCAAACTTAGATTCGAAATATTCAGATTGACTCAATTCTAGCAAAATATAATTTAACTTTCTCGCTTCTCTGTAAGCATTTCGCGAATGAGATTCAACTATTCACTGACGCTCCTAGATCACTGAATGGTTTCGGTTCTGGCATTTATTCTGAGCAGCTAAACTGGTGCATTCCTTTAAGGCTGCCGGACTACTACAGTGTCCTTCAGGCTGAAATAACGGCCATCTACACAGCCGTAAGATACTCTTGGTATGGTGAAATATCTGGCAGGGATATTCAGATCATTACCGATAGCCATAAGATCCCTGGAGAATGTATTAATCATATCCAAAATTGTCCAAGAATGCCGGATATCTACAGAGGAGATAACGAGACATTCAATGGTCATCCTCGTTGGTGCATTCAGGCTCCACTTTAAATCGAAACGATTCAATGTATGACACAGGTGTCTCTCGCCCAATGAGCAAGCAACTTATTGCACACAAGATTCTTCTTATTGCCAATCGGAGAAGGTTAGATGAAACTACCTGTAGGGAAACCAATAAAACCTGGCCCATAATAGATTAAAAAAGGACTATGCGGGCACTACAGCTGTCCAGACATCATCTTAGAAACCTAATCGCGGTTATAACTGGCCACTGGCCTATTGGTAGGCATGCCCAAAGGTTAAAGCTCAATTATAATCACATATGTAGAAGCTGGGGCGATGAAGAAGAGGAAGAGTCGACGGAACATCTTCTCTGTCATTGTCCGGCATTCGGAGATCTAAGACTTAAAAAAAGAAAAATGGTACTTGATATAAAACCAACGTGTAACAAGGGGTTAATTTAACGTTAATTAGTGATGGTAAGATTTGAATATTGATAGTGGTAAAGCAGTGTTTACTGTAAAAAAACAACTAATAATAATGCAAATAACTCTCGTATGCTTTTTCTAGACATTATTTGTATAAATACAAATTTGAAATCACATTTAACCGAGCCACCTAAACAATGGGGGATACATAGAAACACACATGAATACTGATGAAGGGAGTGTAGCGGCTTGTGTGCTAAAATTTTTCCTTGTTCCTTTGACTTAAATTATTCGGTCAAAGGGACAAAACTTGTCTCTCTAATATTGATTTAAACAAGATCAACCGAGTGGCGGCTTGAGAATATCAGCAGCCAGATAACAAAGGACTTTTGAGAGATGGGGCAACATGGTAAAACACAAGGGGAACTAATTGATGGAGCCACGTGAGCTGTGCTTCATCACGCTGCTAATGGAACTTAACCTAACCTAATTAAAAGTTCTCTTTAGAATACTGATTAAGGCCCTGAATATTAAAACTACAAACGAAATTATTTAATAATATTGTTTTATTGTTAAAAATTTTAAATTATTGAAGAATTAAATGCTCCAACGACTACTATTTATTATTGTTTGTTCTATGCTATAAGTGCAAGAGAATCACAGGCTCGCTACCCAACTAAAACTCTGGCAGATTTGGCTTAGAAGACAAAAATGATTCAAAGCTTGCGTTTGTTAACACGCCTTTTCAAATTCAGCACATTAAAATGAAGCAGAGCATTTGTATCGATTTTTCTTTAGAAATCATATTGTTTGAGTTATGACTTTTTTGGCGCAATTGGCTATTATTTAAATATTTTTTTACCTGATGTCACATTGTTTTATATAAAATAGATGAATAGTAAACTTCTACTGTTTGTTTTGTTTTCTTTTGATTTGCATAAAAGTTCAATATACTCCCAACTAGATAACATTGAAGAGCTGTAAATGAGTTTTTGAGATCAACGAAAAAAACTAATAAGATCTGGAGGAATTTTTGATCAAGTTATGGATTAAAGCCTTGAATATACAGCAGGCATAAATTATATTGTTTTCGTGTTACTTAAAAGAAATAACTATCCAGCAAAAACCACTGCTTAGCACAAAGCATGTTTGTAAACGACAGTTGTTGGTTGTTGCTGTCCCTCCTGTTTCAAGATACGCTTCCAAAAGGCATGATTTTTGGTTCGCGATATCGAACTTGGGAGCTCTCTTTCATTAAAAATGCTATAAAATCAAGAAAATGATCTGGAAAAATTTTAAGAAAACGAAAAATCAATCGCTGTCGTTTCTATCAAAAATGTTATGCATTTTTGCTGTTCTTCGATTCTATTTGCTTTTCTATCAAGCTCATAAACAAAGTTTTCAATGTTGGTCGCCAAGACATAATTGTTCCGAGTCATAAAAAATCCCGTGCTGTTTTTATTTTATGTCTTCTTATATTTCACTTAAAATAAATTCTTGAATTCTAAAAACTATTTACTTTTAAACTGTTAAAAGTACTTCAATTTATCTTTCTATTTCAAATGTGTCGAACTAACGTCTTCTTTATGTTGGACCTTTAAACTTTTACGAGTTAAACGTGTCGCTTCTTCTAAATGCATAAGTATGTCTCATTTATATTTATTGCTCACAAACGTATCTGCAACTTTAATGTTTATTTCCGCTTTAAGACAGACAATCTCATACAATCACATTGTAGTACTTCAAGTACTACACGTATTTTAAATAATGTATGAGTATAATTGGTCATAACTCAGATAAATATGCACTTGTTATCTTTACCTTTTGCCTCGAACTCAAAAAACAAAACAAATTAATAATAATGCAAACTTAAATAAATTTGCATTTGCATTAATAGTTTTAGCAAAATTATTAAAATATAAAAACCAAGCATCATCATTGCGAATCATGAGCTGTGATAGTTGTTTAATAATTCAAAAGCGAGAACTGAATGAAATAAAAATCAACAGCTTTGAGGAATCTAACAAATATTAAAGGGAAAATTTTTAAAAATATCACTTACAGTCAAAATACATTTATCTAACGGAAGTAGTTTCATTGATGAAAAATTGTCTAATTTTTTTTGTTAATATATAAATAAATACACAAACATACTTTGAAATTTCAAGCAAAAGCTACAATTTAATTTATTGTTTTTAAAAAAAGTTTAAAAACACAACAAACTGGACTAAAGTGATGGCGCAGATGAACGAATGAATGTTTACGTTTGTACTCGTACAAGCTGAAAATTAATTAAATGTTTCTATAGCATCATCCTCATCATCATCATCATGATCATTGTTGGCTGCGTCAGTAGTAATAGTAGTAAGTAAGTAAGTGAATACTTGCACATCATTTGGAAATACAAGTATTCTATAACATCACAAAAATATAGTTAAAATAAAAGCTCAACTTTAGAGGTCAAATGGAAACATGAAATGCTTGTAGTGGTTAGCAAATGTTGATATTCTTCCTATCAGCCAAATTTAAGACGAACGCGTAAGCGTGTGCGAAGTTTAGCTAAATTTTAAAATTTTACCGGTTTTTTTATGTTGCAGTTTTTAAGCGTACATACTCTACACTCTCCTGCCACAACATCTGAATGTAGACAAAAAGCATCACTCACATCTTAAGTGCGTTACCTTGATGATGCATTTACATCCTGAACTGTTCCATTGTGCTGTTGTTAGCCAAAGTAATAATATGTAATTACAACTTATTGGCTGTTTTCGTTTAGAGCAGAGCTGTACGATTTCAGACACTTCACAACTAATTTACTAGCAGTCCGACATTTAAAAGAATTTCTTTAAAACCAAGGTTAAGTAGAGTAGAATATAGTAAAGTAGAGTAGAGTAGAGTAGAGTAGTGTAGTGTAGAGTAGAGTAGAGTAGAGTAGAGTAGAGTAGTGTAGAGTAGAGTAGAGTAGAGTAGAGTAGAGTAGAGTAGAGTAGAGTAGAGTAGAGTAGAGTAGAGTAGAGTAGAGTAGAGTAGAGTAGAGTAGAGTAGAGTAGAGTAGAGTAGAGTAGAGTAGAGTAGTGTAGAGTAGAGTAGAGTAGAGTAGAGTAGAGTAGAGTAGAGTAGAGTAGTGTAGAGTAGAGTAGAGTAGAGTAGAGTAGAGAAAATAACTGCAATTTCTTTCTTTTCCTCCCCCTTCACAATCGAAATTACTCATGGGAGTAATTATTAAATTATTTTTATTATTTAAGTCCGAAGGTTCGAGTTCGCTCTTGGAGTTCAGCAAGAACCTACGTTCGGCTGATGTTCGGCATTCAACCAACCAACCAACCAACCAGAGTAGAGTAGAGTAGAGTAGAGTAGCGTAGCGTAGAGTAGAGTAGAGTAGCGTAGAGTAGAGTAGAGAAAATAACTGCAATTTCTTTCTTTTCCTCCCCCTTCACAATCGAAATTACTCATGGGAGTAATTATTAAATTATTTTTATTATTTAAGTCCGAAGGTTCGAGTTCGCTCTTGGAGTTCAGCAAGAACCTACGTTCCGCTGATGTTCGGAATTCGGAACAGCGAACTCTACGTAAATTTGTGTTAGATGTTTGTATATCAGATACGAGTATGTCAAAATTAAACCCTGTAAAATATTAAAGTACAAAATGTACAACATTTGATAATGTTTGTATGTCTCTTAATTTTAATTTTATTAAATTTAAAAAATGACAAAAATTAAAATCGCTTCCATTCAACCAGAAGTAAGATCGGTTTTGGATTCGGTCTGAAAAATGTACAGAATTTTCAGTTCGACATGAAAAAGTGCGTTCGGAAAGATACTAATAATTACAATCAGTTTCTGTAGATAATCATATTTGTTTCTAAAGTCATATTTGCTAAAGTGGCTACAAAATGATTACTTAGAGACCCCGAAAAATTCAAGGTAGAATGACTTTGAATTTATTTTCGGTTTTCTTTTCACGTTTGTTTTATTTGTAAATAATTTGGGTACAGTTTTAGTACATTTAATACTAAAATGCCAGTAATAGCCCAGCAATCGGGATGTGAAAAATAGTTCTATTTATTTCATGGGAATTTTTTCCCTATGCTTTCCGGAAATGAAAACTCTAATTGCTATAAATTTTTTCGTACTGGCAGCCTTAAGGTT
Source organism: Gymnocheta viridis (assembly GCA_956483585.1). NCBI lineage: Eukaryota > Metazoa > Arthropoda > Insecta > Diptera > Tachinidae > Gymnocheta > Gymnocheta viridis. Next base: position 111,174,175 of record OY101442.1, read on the forward strand.
ACTATCCGTAAACGACCGAATATTATCATTAATTACATTTGATTAATTTCTACTACTACGTGCCACCTTTAAGCCCTCTCAGCCTGCAAAACGTAGATTTTATTTACAACTTTTTATGCATTTTTAAAAGAACAAAAAAATCACAAAAATAAAAATCACCAAAATTAATAATTGTTTTACTCTTCCAAGTAGTCTTATGTAAGAAAAACACAAACAGGCTTTATTTGTCTGACACGTACGACTCTTTGTTGGTTGTGCGGCAGGAAGGAGCAGACAAAGTGCCATCGACGACCTCGATACCAGAAAATAAAGCAGCAAAAGCAAAGAAACATCGTTAAGGTTGTTTTGAATCAGCAAACTGGTAATTTCAACAAGACTGAAATCGAAAGTATTTTAGTTTTTTCCACAGAATACGCACAAAAAACCAACGTTACAAAACAGTGAAAAATTAACAGATGCTGCGATAAAAGATGAAAATTAAAGGAGAAATATCGACACAGTAAAAGATATTTTTTTAGCACATTAAACTTTAATTTGCTGTACTCCTAATAAAAAATAAACAAATACTCCTGTTGAAAAAAGCTTTAAAGAACTTTTCTTTGTTTTTTTTTTTGGTTTTTAAACGCGTTCAACTGTCAGCCACAATTAGTTGATTAGGATTGATCAGATTTGATCAAAGATTTCTTCACATCTACTGCTGTTGGTGTTAAACTAATTAACATATTATAAATAAACTAAAGCTAATATTTAATTGTTGTTAGAGGAATTTTGTTAACTATCTCAGCAACAACTAAACTAAAGTCGTAAACATATTTCTTTTGCTTAAATTTTGATTTAAGTTGGTATGTTAAGTTCGTCAACACGTTGGTGTCGTATGGGATGAAAAATGCAGTCCTCTGCGTTTGAAATTATATAAAAAATTTCGGCTCACTCTAATTTTAATGAAAAAAAAAAAATAATGTGAAATAAATATTTCATTTGTATCGTGTTTGACAAGTAAAACAACTTTTATATCTATTTTGATTGGTATATTTAATTTAGAACAAAAAAAAAGTTCAATTTATTTACTATGATTGCGAGTAACGAATTTGCATGTTTAATTTAACAATAACTTGTTGAACTCATTAGGTATTCGAAGTGGATAGATCGGATTTAGTGTCAGGCATAATATCAAAGCATGATACGATTTCTTATACAAAGCTGTTTTTAGCTGGAATAAATTCGCTGTACACAGCTGCTGACAGTGCTAATACTTGTAGATGAATACTTCCGCTTTTCGTAAAAGCTAATTGCTTATGTATTTGATTTTAAAATAATAAGAATTAGTAGTGTTTCGCCTTACTACGAATTTTCTACACATTCCAGACAAAATTCAATTTTAATGTAAATCGTAAAATTTTAATGCAACAAAATGCCCGTGTATGCAATTTACTTAAATTATCATCAACATTTATGAACAACCAAAATGTTTTACTGCGTCTATAGCAGGTGAAGCCTTAGATTGTCTTTGCTTAAGTTTTTTTATAACATCTATTTCTGCTCCTGTAAAACATTATAATTGAGTTTTTTTTTTAATTTGAACAGTCTTTAATAAGGTTCAACTTTTTTCACCATTGGGCCTTCTTTTTATTGCACGTCTTTAAGGAATCAACTGTAAAAAAAAGCATCACCTAATTGTTAGTATTGGCAACTATTTAGATCACTTTCATTTACATCCAGAATATGTGCACGAAAATTATCAAAAATTTGTGGAAGAGAAATAAGTTGATAAAGTGTCATGCAAATCGGTGTTTAAATTTTTATTATTTTTTACAAAAAATTCGTTATGTTGAGTAGAAGGCAAATTCATAACAGGTAGACTCGCCTCAATTCGCTTTGAAAAATACCTGCTTTCTTTGTCAAAATCAACGTCAAACATATAAAAATTTTGACAAACAAAACAGATCAAAATGCAAGAAGACACAAGGAGCAAAAAAATAATCAGCTGAGCTGTCGAGGCCATCTGTTATGAATTCATTCGCCTCGTGCTGAGTATATATTTTTTGGATTTGATTATAATAATATTGACTGTGCATTAAATCGTAAATTCATTAAGCTGAGTAGTCGTAAAACCGCGATACTACTGTATGTACGAGGTTTGTACAAAAGAAAAGGTGAATTTTGAAATTATCAAAATCTTTCTTTTTTTGTGATGTTGGTACACATGTGTTAGTCATATCAGCCCATTCGGATTAGTTAATAGATTGTGTGTATTCTTCGATTTTTAAATTTTGAAAAAAATGTATCGAAGAATATGTATTAAATTTTGCGTTAAAAATGAAATGTTGACTGTGGCATTCGGCGAGTCCATTTTATCTGAAAAAATAAATGTTTCTAAATGGTACAAGCGCTTTACAGAAGGCATAGAATATGTTGATAACGATGAGCGTCCTGGAGACGCAACCACATCAACAAGTGAAGAAAACATTGAAACAGTGAAAATAATTGTTTTGGAAAATTGTCAAATCACTATTAGAGAAGTTGCAAAGGATATTGGCATATCAGTCGGCTTATGACATGCAATGTTTTGGGCATGAAACGTGTGGCAGCGAAGTTTGTTTCAAAAATGCTAAATTTTGAGCAAAAGCAACGTCGCATTAGTTTCGCTCAGGAGTTGTTGAATGACGTCAACGACGATGCCGGTTTTGCTGGTGACGAAACGTGGGTATATGGTTATGACGTCGAAACCAAGGCCCAATCATCCTGATGGAAACGGCCGGATGAGCCAAGATCGAAATCGAAGAACACACACAAACGTGAGTAACCTACATTTTTTTACAAAGATATTCTCAAAACAAAAATGTTGTGACAGATAATTTTGTATACAAAAAATATTGACACAAATATTCTCTCCGAAAATTTGTTCAGAAAAAAATATTCTCTGAAAAAATGTTGTGACAAAAACTGTTTATACAGAAAATATTAGGACAATAATTAAAAAAAATTTATATACATATTGCAATATTGTGAGATCTGGCAATAGGCTGTCAATGGACTGAAAAGTTTGTATACTACAAAATGTAGCAATTTTATTATGAGAAATAATTTTTCTTCCAATTAAGTTTAATCGTGGAAAAGAAAAGGTATTAAACAAATTTATTCATAAATATTTATAAGTCTCTTATAAAATTATTACCCTAAACAATAGAATTGTCTGACAATGCTGCCATTGTCAGATGCTTAAACTTTGCGCATCTGAAGATAAAAAAATAATCCGATAATGTCTAACAGTATGTTCTGACAATGGCAGCAAATTGTGTTCATAGGATTGTCAGTTGCCTGACAATATTGTTGTCAGCTGCCAGTCTTACAATGGTCTGAAAATGATTGTTCTGGCAACGTTGTCAAACAAAAACGTGTCAGTTCACACTAATTTGATATTTTTTGAACACATTTGACTGACAGTAATGTAAGATCTGACAACCGTCTGTACTTTATAATGAGTGCGACCAAGCAGCTTTAAATTCATTATCCAAGTATTATGTGCTGTTATAAGAATCATATGGAATTTAATGATAAGGAATTCAAATTTAGTTGGATATTCTTTGCATTGTTTAAAATAAAAAGAGGAACTTTCAATACTTGTCTCAAAACCAACAGAGAAGAGCTTCCTCTACAGTTATAGATAATTTAACGTGATATGTGTATAGACATGCTGCTAGTTAATATGCTGGTATACAGTATAAGATCTTCAAGGTTAAGCATGATCCTGCAGAACCTCAGTACACAAATTTTATTTTATGATTCGGATGTCTGTAAACGTTTATTTTATTTATGACTGAAAAATTCAAATTTAGCACTAAATTTGGTTTTTATTATGAAACAGCCTTTCATTTTTTTTCTTTCATAACGCCTTAGGCAGCTTAGGATACCAAACTGCAAATTTTTTTTATTTTTTTTATTTTTTTATAGTTTAATTTCTTTTTAATTCTGCTTGTGAATAACAAAAAAAAAAAACATCCAAGAATAAAAGCAAAAAGAAATACAACAGAGTGTGTTGGTCTAGCAAAGCCGGTTGATTTAGAAAATATTTCTATGAGATGTTGTGACGTTAGCGAGCGTTTTATAGTCTTTATTCTGCTCACCAAAATTTCTATCATAATAAACAACAACATGATGATATCGATGGTGATTAAAAACACAGCATACAAAATTTTGCCAGAGAAACGGAGCATTTAAATAAAGACTCTGTATGACTAAATTGTATACTAAATGACTTAGAACCCAGCTTCTGCTAAATCAATGTAGATACGTATGTATGTATGTATGTATGTATGTATGTATGTATGTATGTATGTATGTATGTATGTATGTATGTATGTATGTATGTATGTATGTATGTATGTATGTATGTATGTATGTATGTATGTATGTATGTATGTGAGCATACACCATTTATGATCAAGATGGTGGTAATGAAGTTAACGTTGCTCATGATTATGATGACGATGGTTTTGGCAGTAACAGCATCAGCATCAGCATCATCATCATCGCCATCAGCAAACAAAAGCTCTACTAAAATGTTCTCATATTGTAACATCCTTAACTTGTTTTTAAATTTTTTAATTTTTTTTTATATGTTTTCTTTATTGATTTGAGTGTTTTTTCATTGGCGATATAAATAATTTCGCAATCTAAATTAACAACACAGTCATTCGTCGACATTCGTTGTGTGGATTAGAACCGAATTCGTCGCAAAATCACAATATGGTAAGAATTAACAAGGATTTAACGGTATCTGTGTGTATGTGTGTGTGTGTATAAATGTGTGTGTTTGTGCAGGTGGGATAAAATAATGTTATTAAAATTAAACTTCATGGCTTTGAAATTCATTGTAAAAAACTATCAACTCAGTTTAATAAAAAATTCAAAGAATTTCTTGAAAAATAATTTAGAAAAAATATAAAATTAAATGTTTTGTGATTTTTGTGTTTGATTCCAGAACCTTTTAGTTTTACTTGCCTTGGTGGCTTGCGTCGGTGCTGATGTATCGCATTTGTTTGATCACAGCAATAATTTACTAGATGATGGCTACCACTACGATCATCCAGTTGTTGATATTCCCTTTTCTCACCACGAGCCCCCAAAACCAGTAGCACCTAAGCCTGCTCCCATCCCTGCAGTTCCTACACCAGGAGTTTTGAAGAATGACGGTTATCACTATGAGGCACCAAAGAAAGTGTTTGAACCAATTGTAAAACCCGCTCCAGTAGTAAAACCCGCTCCACCTGCTATTGTGCCCCAAAAGCCCGTTGCTCCTAAGATCGAATACTTGCCTCCAGCGCCTAAACCAGCTCCTAAGCCAGTAACTCCCAAAATTGAATATTTACCACCAGCTCCCAAACCAGTTGCTCCTGCACCCAAGCCGGTAGTTCCTGTTTATAGGCCAGCACCTGCTCCAAAGCCCGTAACTCCCAAAATTGAATATTTACCACCTGCTCCCAAGCCAGTCGCTCCTGCACCAAAGCCGGTAGCTCCTGTTTATAAGCCAGCACCTGCTCCCAAGCCAGTAGCTCCTGTCTATAAGCCAGCACCTGCTCCCAAAATAGTGCCTACTAAGCCCGGTACCTTAAAAGAAGATGGTTATCACTATGAGCCACCAAAGAAAGTGTTTGAACCAATTATAAAACCCGCTCCAGTAGTAAAACCCGCTCCACCTGCTATTGTGCCCCAAAAGCCCGTTGCTCCTAAGATCGAATACTTGCCTCCAGCGCCTAAACCAGCTCCTAAGCCAGTAACTCCCAAAATTGAATATTTACCACCAGTTCCCAAGCCAGTTGCTCCTGCACCGAAGCCGGTAGTTCCTCTTCATAAGCCAGCACCTGCTCCAAAGCCCGTAACTCCCAAAATTGAATATTTACCACCAGCTCCCAAACCAGTTGCTCCTGCACCGAAGCCGGTAGTTCCGGTTTATAAGCCAGCACCTGCTCCGAAACCTGTAACTCCAAAAATTGAATATTTACCACCAGCTCCCAAACCAGTTGCTCCTGCACCGAAGCCGGTAGTTCCTGTTTATAAGCCAGTACCTGCTCCCAAAGCAGTGCCTACAAAGCCCGGTACCTTAAAAGAAGATGGTTATCACTATGAGCCACCAAAGAAAGTGTTTGAACCAGTAGTAACACCCGCTCCAGTAGTAAAACCTGCTCTGCCTGCTATTGTGCCCCAAAAGCCCGTTGCGCCTAAAATCGAATACTCTCCCCCAGCGCCTAAGAACGAATATTTACCTCCTGCTCCCAAACCAGTAGCTCCCAAGCCAATTGCTCCCAAGCCTGTAGTTCCCAAACCTGCCCCTAAGCCAGCTCCCAAGCCGGTCGCACCCAAAAATGAATATTTACCACCACAACCCAAAAAAGAACCTGAACCCCACGGCTACTTGTATCCCAACGACCCACAACCCTCTTTCACTTTTTAAATAAAACTAATTTATTACCCAGACCCTGTTTTTTTTTTGTTATTTAAAAACTAGAAATATTGCGAAAGACTCAAAAATGTTTCTAATTTAGTTTAAGAATCTGTTTTCTGTGTTTTTTTTTATACTCGAAATATGCCATATTTAAAATGAAAACATTGTAAATGATTAAAATAAAAAAAGCGAGCTTGTTTGGTATCTTTTCTATGCAAAGATCCATACAAGTTGAATACTACGAAATAATAAAAAATAAAAATGTTAAAATTTTATAAAAGCCTTTTATTTAATAGAATCTTATCGAAAAGGTAAAACAAAACTATATAAAAAGAACATTCACTTTGTTTTATTATTTTAATACCAAAGTTCGTAACCAGCTTAGAATGTAGTAGAAAAATATAATTAAAATCTAATAAATATTCTAACAATAAACGAGTTTGAGACGCACTGGCTAAACCATTTCGAAGACAAAAGAAAATGTCTGGACAATGAATAAATTAAGAGACTTTTTTGTTTGTTCATACAAATTGTTCGAATTTTTTTTTAATTTTTAATTTTTTTAAGTGTTTTATAAATGTTTCTTTTTCAGAAGTGGATGACTGACTATCAATTGATTGCGTCATTTAGTAACGAAAATGTAATATGAGCTACTATTAAAAACTAGTCGCTACATTCTGGGAAATATTCTATTTAAAGATTGGTTACTGCTGAATTTCGAGTTGAATTTTGGACATTAAAATTTAAGCAAAACTATCTTTGCTTTGTAACAATTACTTATTGTTTTATTAGTATTTGTATCTTCTGTTTATTTTAGATCTTCAGTGTTTTTTTTTTAATTATCTCAACTTATCTTGTTGCAAAAAGGAGCCGAAGTCAAAATTTTGAAAAGAGTTTAATAAGTGGCTCCAGTTATTTGAAAATATGATCAAAAGAAAAATATACTTTTACACTTTATAGATAGAGGGCTAATCTTTTTAGTGGTGTTTTTTGAAAAAATGGCAACAAAATACTCTCGATAAAATGTTCAACAAAAATACTTTATTTATTTATTCGCATTCCCATTCCCATAAAACAAGCGTTATAAATCTTATTATATTTTGTACTTTGTAAAAAACATCTTTAATCGAGATAAGAAAATTTTTTAGTTTTTTAATAATAAAGGAAACTTTTATTATTGCTGTGTTTGCAATAATCAGCGTCTTTCTATGAATTTTAATTTTTGAGATATCACACAAAAAGTTATCAACTTAGTTGGAGTTATTGCTCATTCGTTTTTGACAAAACAACTTTCCTCTCAAATTCTATAAATTTTTTAACTGAGAAACCTACTTATGTCTATTTAAGGGCTTCTGTCAAATGTAATTACACAAAAGTTTGTTTTCTTAATAGAAATAAGTTACTTTTTCATATTAGTATCAAGGCGAATTCAGAAAAGGTGGCCTCGAGCGATCAGGTGACTCAATTCACTTGATTTTTGGCTGCCAACATTTTTTAAATTATTTTGTTTGTTTAAATAAGAAAGAAAATACTATTCATTTATATTAATACTAAAAGGATTTTTTATGTGAAATAATATGTTTCATACAAAAAAATCCTCATTGTGCTCCATTTTATAAATTATTTATTTGCTGTTGCTTATCAATACCAGCTGACTGTAGAGCTGAGGCAGTACTTCCAACCAGCGTACCACTAATAGTACCAACTGAACCACCTGTGGAAACTGGAAAGCCACTAATACCCTTAGAGTTTCTTATGAAGTTGTCACGATTGAAGAGGTATGGCATGTATTAATTGCGCTTGGCAGGACCAGCTGCCATAGAAGTAGTGCTGGTGAGTAAACTTTAATGTGGCATTTATAACAGTAACCGTAGCCACAGCGCCAGTGCCTGTATCCGAAGCTGCTGTAGTGCAAATGGGTGTAACTAAACTTTGACTTGCAGACACAAAGCACCATTCTGTGCTGCAGGTACGCCTACACCAACACCCATTTGGAACTGGTATGGCTAGAACTGTAGGAGATGCAACTGCTGCTTCTGACACCTGTGTGTTCAACAAACTGGCGTGATTTATTGGGAACGCATTTTGCATTTTGTCCGAATTACTTTTTATGTCCAGTTTTCCTTAGCCATTTCTATATATCCACATATTCACAAGAAATAAATACATACATATCGTCATATGAATTCCTAAAAGCCCTAAGTTACATTGACAAAATTTTAGAGGGCAAGCAAAAAAAACCTAATATGAAAATTTAAGCAACATTTTTAAATTTTTTTTTAGTTTAAGAGTATTTCTTATTGACGAATTAGTACAATTTTAATAAATAAAATTTTCCATGGACATGCATTTCGATATGGTGGATCGAAATCTATCTACCAAGAAGTCGTTTTGGAATTTTTTGTAACTTTATTGGGCTTTTTTGAAATCATATGACGATATATACTTTATTTTTTATTTATTTTCTTTTTCATTTTGTTTTTATTTTCTCATAAATTTGTCAACCGTTTTGACACATCTATTCTAATTTTCAAGGCGAAGTTGGATGAGACTTCCTGTTGTGGATCTGCCTTGAATCAAAACAAAAGTTTTTGACTTTTAACAAAATATGTGTAACATTTGACACGACATCAAACTCGTACATACGCACTCTTGGCATTCACTTAATCTGGAGAAAATCTCCAGATTTGTGCGCAACAGAATAGAACGAGAAAGGAACAACAAACCACACGTACATATTTTAAATTAAACAGAATCAAAACAGCTGATTCATAACAGAGCATAACGCACCAACTATTTCTGCCTTAAACCTTCAAATTTTACCGACCGCCGAACATCAATCGATCATACCTTTTTGCTTACTATCGTAGTTCTACGTCCTACACACGACAATTAATAATTATTTTGTATGGAAAATACCCCCTTCGCCACTCCGACTATAACAATTTGTGTTTTACTATTCACTTTGTTTTTAAAGTAAACTCTCAGTAAGATTGAAGATATGTTCCGGAGAAATCCGCGTAAAGCAAAAATGTTGTTTAAAAAAACGTATAAATTTCCAATAATTATACACACTTGCGTAAATATCACCGGTGCAGATTTTTCACGGATTCCTTCTTTTTTTCTTTGAAATATAAAATGTTCTATAACAGCTCGAATTCACTTTCCCCGTTTTTTTTTTAATTAGAAAAAGTCTTTCAAAAAGTTGTCAAAAAGAAGCTGAACTACGGATTTTTTTGAATTTGTCAGTCGTATTTTATAACTTGACATTTTGGAAAAACCCCACTTTGTTTAAAATTTTATGTTTTCGATAATCCGCTCGTAAAGCTCGAATAATAGCAGCTACAAAATCAGCTTATTTTTTTTTGCCAGCAGTTTCTTATTATTTTCGAATTCAGCGAAGACTAAATGATGCATGGCAAATGTTACATTAAACATATGATGCCTTTGACGACAGTTCTGTTTTGCATATCTTATTTAAGCATGAAATGGTTGAGTTTTTATTATTAAAACTTTTTGGCATAAATTAATATAATTTTTAAAAGCCGTCTAAGATATTTGGTATTAATTAAATAATAACGAATGAATAAATTTATAAATATTTATGTGTTTCATTTCTTAACTAATAAAATTGTTTAATTCTGAGAAAAATTACTTGGGAGAGTTGAAATATTTAAAGACAACGGCAGTAATAAAACACATTTATATTTTCGGAATTTTATAAATTTTTTTATTTTCAATGTAATTTACTTTAATATCAAAAATTAACATTTATATCACGTTGATAAAGATTTTTAAAAAATTTAGTTCCGGGTATTTACAATAAATGTAAAAATTACAGCAAGACTTATTTGCAGGGTGTTCCAATGAGGAGGGGTTTCATTTTTAATAGGCTGCCATTTTAACAGTTGTCATGACTTAATCAGAAACTACTCGACAGATGACAAGTAAAAAGTAAAATGAAACGATATACGCTTCAACAAGGTATTGAAATTATTAAAATTTACAAAACTAAAACAGTTTTGTGTCGTCGTAAAGCACCTTTTCGGCCAGCAATTGTGAATTTGCTGAAAGTTTCCAGACCGTGTGATTTACCGAAAAGGCGATCGTTTATACTTTTTTTTAGAACATGTGAAAGATAAGGCTTATGCCAGTGTCCCACAATCGATTCAAGAATTCAAAGAAAAAATTTGTGCAGCTATCGAATGCAGCCGCAAGTGCGCAAATTGGTGATGCAAAACTTCATGCAAAGATTAGGAAACTGCAATCGTAGCTGAGGCGGCCATTTTCTAATATTATTTTCCATTATCAATAGAATACCCTTCTCTTTACAATTAAATAAACATTCGGAGATTTCGCTTAAAACTGCTATTGTACATCTCAAAATTAAACCTCTTATTGGAACACCCTATATAATTATTGTTTTAAAAAAATTATCGATTTATGAACTAGTTTCTTTTTCAAGTTCCTATCATTTGTATTGTTTTAATTTTTCTCATATTAAAGTTCATTCACCAATTGCATAATAGTTTTGAAAATAGTTTTATTTTATTTATGTTAATTTAATGGTTTAAATTTATATAAAAAATACGCATAAATATTTTTGATTAATATTTATTTATACATACGTAATTCTTTTGAATTGTATAGGTTTCGGTGTTAAAAGTTTTTTTTTGTTATTTTTGAATAGAAAATTTTGATAATGTTGGAACATTTTTACATTTTAATCATCGGACTAGCAGAATGCTTCTGCACTGATTTCGAAGTCGCTGCACCATCTCACCAGCGTTCTTTGTTCAATTTTATCATTTGTCAGGCTGGATACTAGTAAGTAGCAATATTAACTAATTAAACGAATTATTAAAAAAAATATAATACGAGTAACCATTTCATATATTAATTTTTAAAATTCAAATCACTTTCGGTCAGTACGAATTTCCCATCTGTGATGATTATTTATTAAATATATTATTACTCTCTTTGCTTTTGCTGAATATTATTTTCTTGTTACAAAATAATTTGAGTTAATTTTTTATTTTTAAACCAAAGTAAATCTATTCAAGTATATGCAACACTACAGCTACACATTTGTGACACAAAGTCTGTTTGTCAAACTCAATATGAAAAAAATAAAAGAACATTTTTATACCTGAAATTGGACTGGCAGTCAGACACTTTTAAGAGTTTTTGTTTTAGAGATGTATAACTTGAACATATTTGCTAAGATTGAGACTTTTTACACTTGAGTGTTTTTTTTTTGCCTTGTTCATTAAAAAAATCATTTTTTTCTGATATATCAATTAAAATGATAATCAAATATTAAATAGAAACTAATTAGATGTTACATAAAATGTTAATTTCATTAGAAAAATCAATTTGTCACACAATCAATTTAGAAATATTTTTAAAACAATAATAAGCCTAAAATTCCAAAACAGTTTTGTGGATTATTTGTGATTGTTTAAACCTGATTAAATTGATTTTTTTTCACGGTTAATTAAAAATGGAGCTGCCTATTAAAAACGTAAATAAATAAATATATATATTTATTTTTTTTTTATATAAAAACTGGTTTTATTTTAATTACTTGATCTTCAAGTAGTCTTTAATGGTTTCAGCAATTGTGGCGGGCATGTGCTAAAATTGTGCCTAAACATCAATTTTGTTTAGAAAAAATGAAACAAAAAATTAAAAAGCTGCCGATACAAAGAAAGTACGTACGTACGTACATACACGTATGCATTTGTATGTTACGAATATTTTGTAGGGAAACTTTTTTGCTGTTTGGTTTTTCGTCGTCGTTGGTTTGCAAAATAAAAGATTCTCAAAAATGTTCAGCTGTAAAAGACTGAGTATCTTGGGAAAATCCGCTAGGCGGGGTTATCAATAATAAACTGTTGCAGATACCTTTTTTATTTTATTTTTAGTTCTGTTGAGGAAAGTGAAGTTGAGATGCCTAAGGAATTTAGTTCACTTAGAGAAAATCTGAAAATGTCAACTAACTTCCTATTAAAGTTATCAAATATCTATCATATTAAAATAAACCGGTTTTCAAACAATTCGAAAAAGCATAATTTTAAAAACCAGTTACAGTTCTACTCTTTTATGCATACAGAAAAAAATCATTATAAAATCATCTAAAATAAAATTGATTCAACTAGTTTTGTTAGCAATTTTTCTTCTTCATAAGCGTTTCATGTTAATTTAACATTATATTAAAGTAAAATAAATATAACATTTTTATTATAGACAATGCCCCAGTTTAAGCGATTGATAAAGCGACATTTTGCTATTAATTTTCTTTTTTCGCCTTTGTGTACAAATTTTGCCAATTATTTTAAAAAGTTTTAATCAATAACAGGGTTTAAATAAAAACGGATGTAATAAATTTGGTTTCCAGAAAGTAAAATCCACGTAAGTAAATTTAACTCGAAAACTTTTTAGAAAGAGGGTCAATCCGTTCGAAATGTCGGAAGGTAACTTCAAATCAGGGTTACCGTTCGCCAGACTAAAGTCGCAGTTTTACCCTTTTTAGCGGTCTGCGACTTTTTGTGAGACTTTTTTTATTATCGACTTTTGTGATTTTTAAAATTTTGTTGCATCTTTTTAAACTTCTTTTGTTTCTCACAAAAAACATTTAATTTGCAGTAAATTTATAAAAAAAAAAAGTCTTCAAATATAAAAGCAAATTTCAGATTATTGTTCACAAATTTTTGGTAAATGTTTCAAAAAACAGTTTTAACAAAAAAGCTTTTTAAAGTAAGAAATTTGTGGGTTTTGAAGTGCTTATTTTACAAAATTTGTTGTAAAACGTGAACATTCTTTAAAATAAGATTTCTTAATAAAACGAAAAGAAAGTCCGAAAACGAAAAAGAAAATGAAGTTAGAAATGCGTGTTTAGAGGCAGAAGAGACCACGGAATCTGAGAGGGATAACGTTAACAATGCTGCAGGTCTTTAAAAGAAAAGTAATAATTTACAATACTGTCCGAGAGACTGGGAACTGAAGTATAAATAGCTTAAGCAAGACATGAAGTCAAAGCATCCTTTTTTCATTGTTTGTAAACAGTTTTTAGTGAACTAAAACAATAATCTTTCTCTTGGCTTGGTTTTTAACAGAAGTCATACTCCTTTCACATTGGCAGCATACGACAGCCAAGTTTATTAAACTTAACTAAACTTGTTCAGTCTACATGAAAACATATATAGAAGAATATATAATGCAACTGCATTATATGATAAAAATAGATTCTGTAATTAGCTTTTTGTTTTATTTTAATTGTTTTTTTATTTGGTTATGCTTTTTACTGATAAGAAAAAGTTTAAAAAAAGATGTGCGAATTTTAGTTTCTCAAACGACTTTTTTGTGCGACTTTATTTTTTCAAAACGACCTTTTGTGCGACTTTTCAAAAAAGCCCAACGGTAACCCTGTTGAAATTCAATTAGACTCAAGGTTGTGGTACCTCTGTCGATTTGTAGACTTTGGTGTCATTACGATGCTGGGATCGAAGAGAGTTTTCTAACTTATCATTATGCACAATTTAAAATTTAAGGTTCAAGATGATACTGCCGATATTCACGGGTATCTCAGGCAAATTTCTTTATACATTCACGCATGTGTTTTAGGTTATTTGCTATGCAAAGTTAAAAATAAGGGATATAGTCGCAAGGTGGAGAGGAAGCATTCAGGACTGCCGTATCTTCAACGACGATTCAAAAACGCAGAGTTCAAAGACCGTTTGCTAGGAGATAGCGGATACAAACTTTTTCTATTCACCCCACTTAGTAACCCAGAGGTTAAATATAATGCTGCACATAAAAACATATTTTATTTTCATTAATGCATATATATTCTAATTTTACAGCTAAAAAAGTAACAAAGAAACTTAAATGAGTGATGCACATACAAATGTTAACAGTTGAGTATCCAAATACTTGTCGATCTTCAAGAACAACAAACTTAGGTTTTAAGTACACTTGTGCGCTCATTAATAATTTATTTTTAATAATTAGTACAAGAGCTTTGCTTTTACTTCTTTAATTAGCAATTTGATGAAATTTTTTTATGATTTCTTTTTTGTTTTCATTTAAACCCATTACTTATTTAATAGAATCATATTGTGTCCATCACTAAACAAAATATCGCAGGTTATTTACAACAAGTTTGCCAATAGAAAACAAAAAATTGGTAAATGTGTTTCATCGCTAATATAGCGTTATTAAACGTTTATTAATATATAATTTTTATCACACGCTTATAAATTACAATTTGTTTAATAACTATAACATAGTTTATGACGTGTATGTATGTACGTCCCATGACCCACCAGAAACCTTTGCTTTGACGTAATATGATTAAATAAAAGTTTAGCAAACTTTATTCACTTTGTCATTTAACTTTTGAAAATTTATATTTTACTTAAAACCATACGCCTTAAAAATCCCCTTATATGTCTGTTTAAATTCCGAAAATAAAGCCTCTGCATATCCAGCGAACATGTCAGCAAATGGCAGGTGTATTTAATCTTTAATATTGTTAGTGGTTTAAAAGAATCAAATTTTTACTCTCTGCTAACAGGTTTTTTTTGCAAGCTGTCAAACGGTACGACTAAGTGTGTGTCTTTAATAACTGAATAATCAATTTTATATACAAAAGTATTTTATTAAGTCTTTTTTGCTGCTAAATCTATAAAAAGTTTTGGCTCATGTGAAGCGAACTAAATATGAATGTTTGTATTTATGTTTAAGATTAGTCTTGAGTACCGAGTACTGAATACCACAAAGTAACTACTCAATTCCCTTAGAAAAGTTTCCTTAAATTTTTTTTTTTTAATTAATTAATACGACTCCTTCAAAAATAACTTATTAAAAAAGCGATCGATTAATAAATTTGAAATAAATCTGTGTTGAAATAAATTAAACGGCTTAAATTCATTTGTAATCGGTATTAAACCTTGTAGTTTTGCTTGATTATACAAAGTACCGAGTACTTAGTTGCCCAAGTATCGAGTAGTATTGTGTATATTAAAGTAACCGGTTCTTATAACGCTGTTTAAACTATAACAATTTGCAAGAAACAATATGTTCAATTTAAATTAAACGAAAGTCAGGAAATCATTATGATGCAGACTCAAATATTTTTAAAGTTCATTTGCAAAAAAAAAACATTTTTAGACATTTTTAGAAAAAATACTTAAAAAATAAATTTAATTGGTTTAGACAAAAAACAAGAGTTTTTTTTCTCTTAAAGTCACACAATGTGGGTATTCGATCATGAAGTTTAAAATGACTCACACTGCATACAACAACAACACTATTGATTGATCAACTTCAACTTATGGACTTCCCAAAAAACACAGAAACTTAATTAAAACTATTGATGGCAAATTTTTAGACAATCATTAGTAATCATTTGAGACAAGTGTGTGTTCAAATTGTTTATTAAAGTCTTCAAGCTCAGGGTCAAAAGCAAAGCAGAAGGAAAGCTTAAGCTAAAGATTCCGTTGTAGTTTAGTTGATATTGGAAATACGTCTTAAAGGAATTTAAAAAATCATATATAAAAAGGTTAAAATTTTTAAGGGAGAAAGAAAAAAAGGAGCATTCTTTTACACTGTTTCTTATAAAAACAATAAAATGGAGAGTACTAAATGCAACTTAATTTAAAAAAGAGAAAAAATAAACATTTAAGGACTCTTCTGTTAAACGTCAAATTTCTAGGACAAAATTCAACTTGCAGCTTCAGAACAGAGTTAGAAGTTTTGGATGTGTAAGATATTTTATCCGCATTTAACTGAACAATGTTTTTCGTTTTTAAAAATCGCAAGATTTCAAATCACGCTTGACTAAACAATCCCCTTTAAAGAAATATTTATTTTCTGAATTTTCCCCTGATTTGGGTTCAGAGCTACGAAAAGAATTTCTTGTTTTTGGAAATCACAAGATTGATCAATAATAATTCTTTGGAGCATTTCCTCTTGATTTGGCTTTTACTGCTAGACGCCTGTGTTCATGCAGAAGTTTCAGATTTAGTTTACGCCTGCGCAATTGCCACTATCAAGAAACAATTATTTGCCATCAGTGTTTGATAATATCCAATGCTGATCTCTTACGATATATTTGCCACCAACTCCAGTAGTCGTTTCCAAAAATTCAAATACATCAACCAGCATTTATACCCGCAAAAAAGTACACCCCACTAGCTCTGGAAAAAATCATCTTGCACAAATCAACTTTTATTTACCCACGCTGAGCTGACAGCTCTAGATTTCATATTATACAAATTTCATCTGCTAGTCTTGAGCATTTACTTCCTTCACAAACACCTTACAGACACCATGGAGATTCCCAAAGTTTTTCCGAAGATGGCTTACCGAGTGCACGTAATTACAAGTCCACATAAAAAAATTTTGTGCTGTTCAGTTTGTAAAGATTTTTTTCGTAAAAATATACAAGTTTCAGTAAAAGAATTTAGTTAATGAAACACCATCCTGGTAAGTTGGTCGGGTCTACCCACGAACCCAGACAAGGGCTAAGAAAACCAAAGAGAACACATTATGCTTTTTATGGTTTTCATGATACAAGTATATTGGCAACAAAGTGACATGAGGCCTTTCATAAATAGCCGATTCGAATAAACGAAACTGTTTAACAAATTATATACCCTGCGGGGATGCTAGGCTTTTTCACGCCTATTTTTTGTCCATTGAATTTCATGTGGTTTATAATGATGCCTTAAAGTGCACTTCCAAATGAAATGAACGAAAAATATTATTTTCTGAAACATTTTTGGTAAAAAAGCGTAGCATATCTTCTAGCTTTAATAATAAAATAACTCAGGGAGTTTGATTAATTTTTTTTTATTATATTTAGAAAAAACAAGTGGAATCAAACAAAGATCGAGCAAAATTGTTTAATGTGCGGTTTGCTTGTTTGCAAAAAAAAAAAAAAAACTAATATAAAGCAAAATTTTTTTATTCTTAGTTTGTTATCAGCTATTTCTGAAATTAAGACATTCTGAAAGCACATAACAAGGCTGCGATCATAATTAGGAAGTAACAATGCACAGTGCTTTGCCTCTATGTGAAAAATCGGCACAATCGGAAGAGTCAGCGTATAGAGATCACATTTGGTAAGTTGGCTCTTGATAGCAAAAATAAGAAAATTTTCGAAGTCATAATTCATAATTACTATAAGAGTGCAGTGAAAATTAAGAACATGTTGTAAAACTATGTGATGGTGATGCTTAGTGGCAAATTTTATTGTAATCGCAGCGAAAAAAATCCAATCTCTCATATACCCTTAATTTTTTTTACAATTGTAATCAGAACACAGTTAAAATTTTGAAATATTTCTCATATGGTTGTTATGTTTGTGGTAAATGTCATGCCAAGCACTGCAAGATACTGCCTATCTCTCATATATCCTCAATATAAAAAACTAAATTTTAGTCATAATAATTATTAAATGTTGTATTCGAGACAGGTCTCGATATATTTTTTCAAAGAATTTCAAAAAATTTGGTTTGTTGAATATCATCAAAAAAATAAGCTTTTAACATTTTTGTTAAATTCCATTTCAATCGGTCAATCGTATCCTTAATTGAAAAAAATTGATTTTAATAATGATAGTAATCAGAATGCAGTAAAAAATAGTTGCTATATTTAAAATTAGGGTTTTAGCCTTTCTGGTGAATTTAAGGTCAATAGGCGCACGAATTTTAACAATTCCCATACATCCTTATTTTAATAAAATTAAATTGAAGCTACACTTACAACCGGAATACACTTAAAATTGGTTGCTATTTCTAAAATGACGCTTTTATTCTCTGTTTTAAATTTTATTTTCTATCGATTTAAGAAAATGTCACCTCTATTTAATCCTTAATTTAAAAAAAAATTATTTTAGCCATAATTATAATCAGAATGCAGTTAAAATTAGTTACTATTTATAAATTGACGGTGTTATTCTATATGTAAGATTTCAATTCAATCGGCGAACGAAACTGCCTGCCTCCAAAATATCCTTAATTTACAAAAATATAAATTTAGCCACAATTGTCATCAGATTGCAGCCAAATTAAATTGACACACCTAAAACTAACATATTTAACCTTTGTGGCAAGTTTTATGTCAGTAGGTGCATGCAACTGGCCACCTCTCGTATATCCTTAATTAAAAAAAATTATAACAATTACAATCTCAATGCCTGCTGAATTTCACTTCAATCGGCTTAAGAAAATATCTATCTCCCATGTATAAACTTTAAGTTTTAGATGCGATTATAGACAGGATGCAATGAAATTGATAGATTTTTCTGAAATAACGTTTAAACTTTTTTGTGGTGAATTAATCTTTAATTTTTAAAGATTAAATTTTAGATGCTGCAAACTTTAAACCAATTAAAAAAGCGTTCTTTGTATCTATTCTTCAATCTTCAATATCTGTAATCTATTTAATTCTATAACAGCTTCAGAAAGCCATCAAACCGTGTGAACGTTGTTTTCCTATAATTTTGTATACGTAGTCCTTTAAAAATATAAGATTTGTATTTAGTCCATGCAGTAAAAGCAACTGCCGCTGAAAAAGAAACCTCTGAGACCTTTTGAATACCAGAACTGTTTCCGGTCACCAAACTAGCATTTTAAGTGGGGAAACCTTTTATTTATTTGCCCACTATTTTCAAGGAAAATATTTACGATAGTAATTAAATAACGTTTAGAAACAGATAAATTATTAACTTTGCTTTGAAACTAAAAAAAACAAAAACATTAAAAAAAACAAACATCGTTAAACTTCTTAAAACTGACTCAGTGAAACAAATAAATATTAATTAAATACTATCATAAAAATACGAGTTTGAAAGATGTTTGATTTTATTAAGTGGACAACTGCGATCATTTTATTCAAGACATCCATAAATGATGACTAAAAACATGTTTGAGAACAAACATTAAAACTTTAAATTAGTTTTTAAAAAATAATCACCATTAAATTTCACTTGACTTGTTAGAACTTGTAAATACCAAACAAAATTATAGACATCAGGATGTTAATTAGCTGAGAATTTATTGGAGAATAATGTAGTTATTAAAAATAACTATAAAAATATCTATAAAAACATGTTTAAAAATATATAAAGCTGAAAGTGTGATTAATAGTCATCTCAACGAAATATGTAAATGCGATAATGACGTCATAATAAAAAATGAATTTAAATAATTTTTTAAGGTTTTTTAAGGCATAAATTAAACCTGAGAACGCATCATCTGTATCAAAGAAAACTAATTTATTTAATGAGAATACAAAAATGTATTCTAATCAATCTGGGACGATATGGCAACATCGCAAAAGTTCACCACATTTTCGAAAATCCAAACAAAAAACTCCAAACAATCAAGATTTTGAAAATAATAAACCGTTTTCTGAATTGAACACAACATAAAAATTCAAAAGGTCTTAATATAAATCAAATAAATAGAAAATTTTCAGAGAAACTAAATTCATCATACTTAAAACCATGCAATAAAAAATATGTTGAAAAATTATTATTTAAAGAAATTTCCGCACAGTTTCAAAGAAATTTTACATTCACCACGCTCAGAAAAATTCAATAAATATAAATATTTTGATTTTAACAAAAGAAACAAGCAGTTGCGATTAACAAAAATTTACCACACCTTCGCAAGCTCAACAAAACTGTCGCAAGCATATAGAAAAAATATAATTTCAAAGAAAAATTCTAAATATTCGGAAAAGTTAAAACTCATAAATTAAAAAAAAAAATCTTGGTATAAGGAAAAAAAATTTATTTTCTAAAAATCCTAATTTTAAGGCGAAGGCTGAAGATTTTCACAAAATTACCCATAATTTCATAATTCCAATCAATATATTGAAAAATCGTGATTGAATAAAGTTTGGCATATTCATATCTAGTCAAAACTCACCACACTATAAAAATATAAATTACGAGTCTTAAATACAAAAAAAAAAATAATGATTTTGAAAAAGTCGGAATTCACTTTTTCCTCAAAAAATTAATAAAACTGTCATAAATATATCGAAAATCATGAGCTCAAGAAAAAAATCTAACATTTTCGAAAAGTTCGAAATTCATTAAATTCTCGAAAACTCAAACAACCTCTTTTAAATACTTCGAAAAATAATGATCGCAAGGAAATAATCGAAGATGTTATTAAAAACTTCAATAAAACTGTCACAAATACATAAAAATAATCCAGAAAAAACAACATTTTCGAAAAAGTTTAAATTATCCTACACCAAGCCAGCAAAAACTTATATATGGAAGTTATGTCAAATCTGACAGCGGAATCATAAAGCTTGATGAGTGTAATGTCTCATATTCTTTTTTTGAAAACTTACTGTCAATTGTGTTTTACAAGGTAACATACAGTTTCACCGGTGCTAGATCGTAATAGAACAGACTCGAACGCTGATTCTGAAGAAGTGAATTGTTACTAATTGCACTCTACTGTTGTGTAATTAAAGTACAGGAAGAGTGTTTTAATTTAATGTCTTCCTGCGGATTTCTCACAAAAATATCTTTATAAAAATACAACAAGTATAAAGTTAAATTTTACTACAGTTGTTTAATTACTTACAGCCAACTGTAAATTTAAGTTAGATTCAATGTACTGCTGTTTTATGGTTAAACTACAAACAAAAATAAATAAATTAAATAAAAATTTTTCATCTGTCGTTGCTACAGATTGATAGCTGTAATCTACACAAAGAATGTTTTTTCTATTTTTAAAAATTATGTTTTGTATTAGACAATGTTCATTAAGCTTATCAAAATCAAAAAGTATTATAAAATTTTATTTAAAATATTTCAACGTAGAAGCCTTTGATATTACTTCCGCCTCTAATTTGTAACTATTTTTTTTTTTTGCCTTTTTTATGACAAAACTATAAATTTAGTTAATAAACGGTAACATTTGGGCAAACAGACATATAAAATAAACCCAAATCGTTAAGCACAAGACATTCCCTTCAAACCATTTAAGCTTTAAGCACACACAAAAGAATCGGAACTTCTTCTTTAGAAATAAAAATGGTAATTTAAATAAAAACTTAGACAGTTTACATAAAAGAAAATACATTTGCATATAAATATTTTTTAATACTTTACAGAAATCCTTCGTCGTTGTTGCTGTTATTTTCTTGGCTACCGTATATGCTGATGTTTCTGAAATAGGTTATGATTACCAGCAGCCCGCCCCGGCTGCTTCAGCACAAAGTTATGCTAGGGCTCCTGAGCATAGCTACATTCCTCCAGCTGCCTCTGCACCAGCACCGGTACACCACCACGAAGCAGTTCATCATCACGAAGAAAGCTCACCAGCTGCTTCCGCAATAGCTCCAGTTTCCCAATCCGCCATTAGTCCTGAGCAAGGCTACATTCCACCTGCTGCTTCTGCACCAGCTCCTCCCGTGCATCATCCAGCTCCAGCCCATCATGCAGCTTCCGCCTCTGTTCATCATCATTCCGCTCATGCTCCAGTTCACCACGGACCTGCTTCTGCAGCCTCTGACCTATCTGATGATGGTTACAGATACAAGACCGTACGTCGTGTTGTTTACAGGCATCGCTCTTAGGCTGTGATACCATCAATGACTTGATAAATGGCTTTGTGTTTCCATAACAAACTGCTTAACAGTTTTGAATTGTTTTTATTACATTTTTTATATTCTCTATCTACAAGTTTCCATATCTATCTTCTAAATGTATAAATAAAAATGAAATTTATGTTTGTAACTTTTAAAATATTTTGTTTTTATAAAAATATAATAAATCAATTAGTTTTATACGGATTTTAAAAACAAAAAAGCTTGTTTTTCCTTACAAAATATACTTTCATATTATGTCTATAAAAATAGGATTTTCTTACAAAAATACTGCAAAAAAACATGTTTGAATATGAAAAATAGCGAAAAAATTGAATGGAAAATGCCTTTGCGGTTAAATTACTAAAATGTTTTTGAAAGAAACATGAACATCATTAACATTTTTTTAAGGCCTCAGTCTCTTCTTTCTAAATCGATTCTAAAATTTTAAACCGGATAATATTCAACTAAGTTACAGACCTTTAAGTGCATAGAGGTACGAAAAATCGGTCTCTTACCCTTAACTCCAGATTTTGGGGGAGTCCCAGAAATTTCAAATACAGATTCTTGATCTACTCGACAGCACCTACATGGAAAATACTATCACATCCCAGGTATTTCAACTTCGTTCTTTTTTGTAACACAGTGTAATTAGTTCAATATAAGATGTAAAGATTTTTTGAACGCAGTGGCGGCTTAGCATTCAACTACAAATACTAGCGGCGCAGATTTATCATTTTATTGGAGTATTTTGCTGTGCATTTTTATGCTGTGAATATTAAACTTTTGGTGCAGATTTTACATTAAATTGGAAATTTCCTGCCAAGAAAAACTCCATTGCAAATTCTATGTTGTCCATACTTTTTAGTATAAGCCAAACTAATTAATTTATCAAATTTAAATTATTTCTTTTGCAGCATTTCTATTTCTTTTCAATTGCTTACATTAATCAGCTGTTCATTATCCAAATATTCATCCTGCCGTTTCTAAGACCTAACTGTTGGGCTTAACAGTTGCCAACAGTTTCACAAGAGTTGAGCTCAACAGCTACGTCTTATGAAAGCGCCAAATAGAAATATATATTTACGACACACAATTGAGTTGCCTGCTAAATCTTCTGATTGAAATCGCCTCCCCCCCCACTGACTTACGAAAGTGTGTGAGTGTATGTGTAATTGTTTTTTATTTAATTTTATTTTAAACAAAGCCATCGAAGTAAAATGTATTTCAAATATTTATTGTGTAAGAAGTACTGAAAGTAAGAGTGAATTTTTATTTTTGCTCTATTTGAACTTATTTTCTTACGTGAAATATTCTAGTTTAAACCAGGTACATACATACTGTATGTATGTATGTATATCTATATTTAAAAAAAATCTAAATGCTATAATATTTATTAAAAGTAAAAAAATAAAATCAAAATGGAGAGGCGCAAACACGTTTCAAAGAATCTAAATCAAATATGAATTAATTGAATGAATTTTAAAATAACACACCCGGCCTCTGGTTGCAATCTTCTTTATTTGTTATCTCTTTTATTTGCAATAAGTTTTATTTCTTTCCAACTCCGTCCAGAAGTTCTTATTTCGGTATACAGCTGTCTCCTCCAAGTATGAGCAGGAATTCCACTAGATCGTTGATAATCGATTTCAATTTGCTGTTTATAAAACAATTAATATTAGAATAGACACAAGTTTTTATAAACTTCGAAAGAAGGGATATTTATTTGATCCTGCATAAAAATTATTCATTAATATGATTAAATTTTTCGTAATTTTTAAAGATCTTCTAGCCAATCTTCTTTTCGCCTTGTGTATTTATATGTAATTATCAACTCATACATGATTACAATAGCGCCTTCTTTTAAAAAAGCGTTCCATTAAATTGCAGCCAGAAATTTGATAGTATTTACTCGTATATTCCTACTGACTCTTTTTTTCTTTTTAATAGATATGCAGTATAACCAGTAAGTAAATCCATCTTTAGATGTTGTTTTAACATTTAAATTACGAGTAAATTAATTGATTTATATAATACACTGGCGATAATTAAATGTTAAATAAACGGTTTTAACCAAAAAGAAGACTAGTTGCTTAATGAAAAACAAATAAAATTAAGACAAACAACAATTTTGATTAACATTTTAATCATAAAATTGACTGTTAACGAACGAGTTATTGCATTTGCAAAAAAAAAATAAAAAATAATATTGTCTGTGCTGACGAATATTTTTTATAATTTCTGTTTTTTTCGTTCAGTGTAAAATCAATGAATTGCCAAAAATATATTTCAGCTTTAACGAAACTAGCAAATGCTAGTTCCCAAGCATAAATTAACGATTGTTAAAACGTTTTGATTTTTCTTTTCATCAAAATAGATTTAAATTTGTATTTTTTAATAATTTCTTTGAAAGTTTAAATTAGCTTGCAGTTATTTTTGGGGTTTTTTATTATTATCAATAACAAAATTTATTAGAACTAAACTAATATTAACACACAAAACAATGTTTTGCTGAATTTAAGTTCAGCTCAGAAGTTGTCATAATAATAAATAAGAGTAAAAAAAATACTTCACCATATGAGTCAAAATCCTGCCAGAAAAACACAATCAAAATTGGCTAAATTTGAACAAACAGTAGATAAAAAAAGGGTGAAAAAATAGTAAAAAAATTTTAGTTAAACAAAATTGAATACAAACACTACAAGTATTAAACAAAATCATAATAATCCATATTTCATTTTGTGGCAATAAATTGCAAATTAAAGATCACTTTTGTAAATAATATTAATTAAATAATAAATTTTTTGAGCTTCTTTCAGTTTATTGCTAAAATCTCATAAAGTATTAGCAACTATAATTTGTTGCTTTTATTAAACGAGAATGGCTCTTTGCTGTTCTACACGCTACTTCAAAATACGCTTCGTGGTGTCTAATTTGAGAGCTCGCAAGTGGGACATTGCGAACAAAAATCATGCTTTCTGGAAGCGCATTTGTAACCCAAAGCAGTATTTTCTGCAGGGTAAATAATTTCTTCTTTCTTTTCAGCATATTATACACTTTAATAATAAAAAAAATGTAGCATAGCATTGATGGTATTTTTATATCACATATGACACTTTAAATAATCAAGAATTCTATGCTGACGTTTGACATCAGATATAACGCTGATGTCAGAATGCTAATGACAGGGTGTCATTAATTCGAAGATGCATTTTTCTATTAGTATTTTGTAATATTAATTTCTCTCAAATACCGCATAACTAATAACCCCAAAGTGTCTATAAACGTTCCGATATTTTCCAGAAATTGCATAAAGTCCAACTAAACAGAAACATAACAATTTGTCGAAGTTTATTGGAAATGAATTTATCTTTTTATGTTTGGAGTAACCAAGGAATACTATTCACAAACAGAAATTATAAGAATCATATCTCAGTATTATATTTATTTTTTGCTTTAATTGATACAAAAGAGAACAAGAAGCAAAATATATTGTTCTGATCAAAAAATTTAAAAACTATTCCCAATTTTTTTGTTTATTGTGAATTTGCTAGCTGTTGCTAATTTAAAATACTCTACCAATGCACAGAAATCACGAATTTATAAGTACTAGAGTATCCAGCGGTCGACTCAATCGACCGCATTCTAGAAATTAATTTAAAAGATTTACATAAATACATACGATAAAAAAATTCTAAAAAAACTACTTAAAACTCTGCCCCATTTCTATGCAAAAGCAAATTGGACAAGCACACATGTACATTTTGTTCATTTTTCAAGTTGAAGCTGATAAATGCATGTGAAATAAGTGTATGTATGTGTTAGTAGCAACTTTAAATGCTTATAGGTCCCTAAATATCGAACTGATTTAAATAAAATTAAGATTGTGTACATTTACGTAAAAACCCTTTTAAAGACATATAAATCTTTCCAATATTGGTTCAATATTACAGTAGTAAAAGGGATCTAAAAAAAGTTTGCCTATTAATAATAAAGATTTGAGAACATTCAGTTTATATACTTTGCAAGATTCAA
Source organism: Gymnocheta viridis (assembly GCA_956483585.1). Taxonomy (NCBI): domain Eukaryota; kingdom Metazoa; phylum Arthropoda; class Insecta; order Diptera; family Tachinidae; genus Gymnocheta; species Gymnocheta viridis. The sequence goes on from OY101442.1 coordinate 111,200,276, forward strand.
GAAAAACCTTTAAAGAAAAAAATTGTTGCATTTGTTTTGATATTGTTTTAAAAATATTTTTCAATTTAATTATGTTTAATTTGCTTACATCATTAAGTTTAAGTATTTATGTAAGCGAACTTTATGTATGTCCATATGTATAATTCTATTATTCTATAAAGCCTTAGAACTTTGCCAGTCATAGGATCTTTTTTCCGGTCGTAGTATGCAGCAGATCAAGACTGAGCGTAGAAAGCAAATGATGGCCCTGTTCGTTGAGAGACCAAATGTTTCATTCGGAATCAGCCAAAGAATTTCTTTAGCATTTGATTTAAAATTGTTGATTACCGACTCCTGCGTCATGACTCTTCTTTGAAGAATAAAGAGGTTATTGTAACATTTTATTATACTAAAAAATATTTACCACTGCCCAAATTCCTTTCTATCGATGTTAAAGGCAATTAAAAAACAACTGGAACATAATTTCGTTATTACAATGAATATATTTATCACATAATATTTACTATTCAAATTCTTTTAAACGCGTTGGTATTTCGTCAGCAATTGAATATAAACAAATTTCACATACCTCTACATACACAATATAAATGCCAAAATGTTTGTTTCAATTAAATAAAAATAAAACTGTTACTAGAATTCCCAAGAAAAAAAGAAATAATTAAAATAAAAAATTATTTAAACACAAACATCGAAATTTAAAACAGGTAGAACTTAAAAAAAATAGATATACATAAATACTAATCAGACAACTTAACAATTTATAAGGATGACCAAAACTGGTAATTTATATAATCAGCAAACTTATAGAAAAAAAAAAACAGCAATAGAGAGAAAGAACAAAAGACAAGTATATAAATACTTGTACTTACACATACTAGAGGAATTAAGTGAAAACAACACTCGGAATATATTAAAATATGATAAAACCAATCAAAGAACTTCAGCAGAGGGGATAAAGGGGATGGGGTTGGGGTAGGTAGTTTCATAATATAAGAGGGAGAAACAGAGATAGATAATTTTGATCTGTTTTGAATTGCTTTTTTTTTGTGGACAAAAAAAAACATGTAGCACGAGAACTAAAGAAATTAACTAGAATATGACAGGAGAAAATTCTCTATGAGACGTGATAATGAAGAGGTTGCTAAAAAAAATTTCGTATTTATATAAAAACTTTAACATTTCATGAACTTGACAGCATTTAGTATTTTACTACAATTGGAATAATAATGCTTAGCAATATGGTTAGTATTATATATATTTTTTAATTTGTTGTATAATGAAGATTTGAAAATAAATTTTATTTTTATTTTAGAAATTATTTTTAATCCGCCTTGTCTTGGTGGCCACAGTGGCGGCTGATGTGTCAGAATTAGGTCATAAATATACTGATAGTGCACCATCTTTCGAAGAAGCTGCATCATCTGTTCACGGGCACTATGCTGGTAACCGCGCTCTTGGATACTCTTTGGGTGGTTATTACTCTGATGGATTGTCCGGAAACCATTTAAGCTCTAGTGGGCAATTAGTATCCCACGATATTTTAAGTCAGTCTTCGGACGGTCATTCGTCTGGCTCCGGCTTTGGCAGCGCTGGTCATTCTTCTGGAGGCCAGTCAGCTGGTGGTCATTCTTCTGACGGCCATGGCCACTCTGCCGGTGAATTAAGTGAGCTCTTATCATCATCCCATGTGGGTCACTCATTTGGAGGTTTAGATGGTCATTTGTCTTTATCTCATGGCAATACTGACCATTCTTCGGGTGGTTTTGGTGGTGCCGGCGGTCACTTATCATCATCACATGCCAGTGAAGGTCTCTCTTCAGGCAGCTTCGGTGAACATTCTTCCGGCGGCCACTCATCTGGCTCTGGTGTGCTGTCATCAACATCTCATGGCAGTGTAGAACAATCTTATGGTGGTCTTGATGATCACTCATCATTATCTCATGGCAGTTTAGGACATTCGGTTGGTTTTGATGGTGCCAGCGGTCACTTGTCATCATCACATGACGATGCAGGTGTCTTTTTCGGTAGCTTCGGTGGTCATTCTTCTGGTGGTGAGGCTTCTGGCGGACATTCATTCGGCTTTGGTGGTCACTCATTATTCTCTCATGGTAGCTCAGGTCACTCTACCGGTGGTCAACCATCATCCAACCACGGTAAAGAACAACACTCCTCTGGCAGTTTTGATGACGCAAGCGGGCACTCTTCTTCATCTCACGGTAGTGCAGATCACTCTTTAGGCGGCTTTGGTGATGCTAGCGACCACTCATCCTCACATCATGGATTCGATAGCGGTTTCGGCACTCACCACAGCACAGATGATGGGCATTCATCATCTGGAATATCTCATCATGACAACACTCACCATGACAACACTCACCATGACAACACTCACCAAGATCACGAATCAAGTGGCACCACTCATCACGCATCAAAACATGCTGAATATATTCCACCTTTACCCGTCTCTTACTCACATCATGGTTCCTCTACCGGTAGCTCTCACCACGGACCAGTTCATGATTCTGGCAGCCACGCTACCGGAAGTTCGTATCATATAACTTCTTCAACTAGTGATCACCACGGATCTAGTCATGGTTTAGGAGGCGCGCACCATCAAGCTTCTTCTGGTAGCTACCACCATGGGTCTAGTCATGATTCTGGCAGCTCTGGCCACGGTTCGGAAAGTTCCCACCATGGAGCATCTTCCAAAGGATCACACCACGTATCTAGTCATGAATCTGGTAGTTCGCACCATCAACCTTCTTCTGGTAGCTCACACCATCAAGCTTCTTCTGGTAGCTACCACCACGGATCTAGTCATGATTCTGGCAGCTCTGAAAGCTCTCACCATGGATCTTCTTCCAAAGGATCACACCAGGTATCTATTCATGAATCTGGTAGCTCGCACCATCAACCTTCCTCTGGTAGCGCGCACCATCAAGCTTCTTCTGGTAGCTCGCATCATCAAGCTTCTTCTGGTAGCTCCCACCACGGATCTAGTCATGATTCTGGCAGTTCTGGACAGGGTTCGGGAGGCTCTCATCATGGATCATCTTCCAAAGGATCACACCACGTATCTAGTCATGAATCTGGTAGCTCGCACCATCAACCTTCTTCTGATAGCTACCACCACGGATCTAGTCATGATTCTGACAGCTCTGGCCACGGTTCGGAAAGCTCCCACCATGGAGCATCTTCCAAGGAATTACACCACGTATCTAGTCATGAATCTGGTAGCTCTCACCATCAACCTTCTTCTGGTAGCTACCACCACGGATCTAGTCATGATTCCGGCAGCTCTGGCCACGGTTCGGAAAGCTCCCACCATGGATTATCTTCCAAAGGATCACACCACGTATCTATTCATAAATCTGGTAGCTCTCACCATCAACCTTCTTCTGGTAGCTCGCACCATCAACCTTCTTCTGGAAGCTACCACCACGGATCTAGTCATGTTTCTGGCAGCTCTGGCCACAGTTCGGGAAGTTCTCACCATGGATCTAGTCATAAATCTGATAGCTCTCACCATGCGCCCCACCATGCTGCATCAGCTCCATCAGCCTCCTACTCCAGCGGCTCTACCTATGCAGATTACTCTTATCATGGTGCTGCATCTGCACCGTCTTCAGCTTACTCTAGCGATTACAGTACAGATTTTGGCTTATCGGGTGCCTCCAGTGAAGTAGTTGCTTCGAGTACAGGTGGAAAAGGCTACAACTATCCACCACCCCACGGACATGCCACAAAATAAAGTATATGAGATAAAGTGAATTTTAGAAATTTAAAAACTTGTGATTGCAAGTAAAACCAAATAACTAGTAACGTATGTTAGAAGTAATGAAAAATGTTTAACAATCTAGGACTTAATGTTTTTTTTAATTATTGTGTTTAAAAATAAAAACCAATCAGTCTTTGTGCGAATTTATATTTAGATGTTTTTTTAGTTCGGGAAATAATCGATGGGTTATCAGGACTGAGCTTGGTAAAGTCCAGAACGAATATAATCAGGTAAGAAACATTTTTAAATGTTATAATGAAAAATTAAACAGTGCAATTAAATTTTGATATTGTTTACAAAAATTATGCCCAAAAATATACAAAATTATTTTGTACACAGAGAAAACGGTTGGGATTTTGGTAATCGAATAATTTTGTTGCAGCGCTGCAGCAAGAGTTGGGGATGCTGCGGTCCTTAGTGATCGTAGATAATATCAATAAAACTATTGACTGATCTAGCATTCACTTAAGGCGGAACAGGATCATAAAGAGACACACATGAAGTTGGTGATCTGCTTCGGTATCCCCTTTACATGCAGATATTTCTCTTAGAAGCCAATTCCGCTATTACAATGACAGAGTTTTCTAATACTTTTACAATTTGCTAAGATCTATTTTCTTGTTAAATTATTTTCCAAGCAAATATTTCATTTCATGTCTAAAACTCAAATCTACAAGAACTGTCAATTATTTATTATTCCAAAAATAACAAACAAATGTTTTGTACAACAATAGCTTTTAGCTGTATGAGAATTTGTTATATATAAAGAAGATACATTAATCTTACTAGAGATATTTGAAACAATAATACAACAACAACACCAACAATTTATTTAATTCTCAAAAAATCTGAAACAAAAAACAAAAATAATAATATATTCAAACATATATTTGTTGAATTAATAAACAGCATAAAAATAAGTTTAAGAAAATAACAAACAAAAATTAAACCAGTTTCAATGAATACTGACCGACTAAGAAACGCGTTAATTTTTTACGTTTTAATTGTTTCAGTTTAAAATTGTCAAACAACTGGTGTTTGCGTCATTACGTCTTAGTTAAACTGAAACAAAATGTTTGTTATCGTTCCTAAAATAGTTTTTTTATAATGATCACAATACTAAAAATAATATGATATTATACAGTTGCGGCTGCAGAGGAAGGGGCAAAAAGGATATTTATTCATAAAAAAAAAGAAAAATATATAGTATTTTTCAGTTGCTAAGCAGCTCTGGGCTGAAGAACAGCTCTCGCGTCATCGTAATTATTTCTTAAGTGCGGTCAGGCTTGCGTGTGTTTATTGACCTTCGAGAGTTCTTCGTCTCTCTCGCAGTGGTTGACTGATTTGCACGGATAACCGTAAAGTCTTGCAGTTCTTTTGTGGAATTTCGTTGATAACCACGCTGCCACTTCCTGTGTGATGGTCGGGTATAGTCAGTCACAAAAATATTTTTAAAATGCTGTTAATAACATCATGAGCATATGGTCTAGTTACCGGCGCCATTACTGTGCAACCATATTCTGCAAATTTACTTTGTAGAATATGTACCCATACCTAAATACATAAATAAACATATTATTATTTGCTATAAAATTTTTATACTAAAAAATCGACAGTTTGATCTGCAGCTGGTGATATATGAAAATCTCAGATGAGTATAGCAAAAAGAAATAATAAAAATGGTCTTAAAACAAGGGGGAATCAAAATGTCCATCTGCTTTATGATCTGGAGTTATTTTATTTTTTTAATGCAGGAAGTTCAAATTGCAACAAAAGCCAAAAATTTGCTTTAAAACATAATTTTATGAAATTGATGTACGTGTATGATATCCGATATGTGACCGAAACGGCTGAAGCACACATGGCTTAAACTGCCGATCCAATTTCCACAGACTCTGGCAGTATATTAGGCTGTATAACAGCGGTAACGCTTCGCCTGTAAACTTCCACAATTCCTTCCCAACTATTTCTGGCTTGTCGGCCAACAACCCATTTTATTTACTTCTAATGAACTGAATTTGTTTTTATTAAAAGTTTTTGGCAAAAGTTTTTGATAGTTTGTTTAATGCACACAATCTGGCCTCGGACTATGATATTAAAGCCAGTACTGATGATTTCAGTTCATATGATTAAACGGAGTTGACTCCCCCTGACCACATGTTATAGCTTGGATTTTCCACCGTTTACGTGGTAAGTCCAGCGCACCCTATACATCTACAACAAGCATGCTGATCAACCTTTACTTTGTGTCTAACACTACACTTTTACTAACATCATTTTGCATGATCAGATATCTGCTCCATGTTTTTTCGAACATGACCTGGAGACTAATTGTTCCTTTCGATAACGAGCTACTCGATCACGTATTTTATAATTCGATCCCGTGTCTCTAATTCAAACAAACACATTGTTTGGTAGTGAACACCGTCATCTCAAACTAAAAATATGTGATCGAATCTGATCGCTATCGAAAGCCACGAGTAGATCCCTGAAATTTCTACATTATAACGTTCGCGTACAACAAACTGAAGAGCAATTCAGCTGTCGTGACCTTCAACAGATAGATTTCAATCTTATATAAGAATATCCTACTTTCTATTGCCTGGAGTGACATCTATTGTGTGTCCAGCGTTGATGAGCAATCGTCGTTTTAGCATCACAACATTCAATAACTTGTTTATCTAACCGATAACCACTGAAACATAAGAACGATACGTAAACAAAAACGACCTGCTTTTCAAACAAATTTGAGAATTCTGATTTTAAATTACAATATTTTACTGACATAAGAAATGCTAATAAACACATCAAATCAGCAAAAAACGAATATTATTCCGATCGCTTTAGAGTAATAAAATTAACTCTCAACAAATTTGAACTACTATTCGTGAAATATGAATTGGCAAACAGAACAACTCCATTGACTGCCAAGTGCGTGGAAATATCCTTAACAATATGATTAAATGCTTCCCTATTATCCAAACAAAATGCAATTTTTTCAAAATCACCCCAGACACGTTAAATACACATGATGGAATGAATGATCGTTGAACATTTAAAATTTTCTTGTGTTGCTCAGTCATGCCGTAAAATCCCACGAACGAGATATCAAGTTAAAGGCTTATTTTCGTGATATATCTGATATTCTACTTAATGCTATAAATACCATTGAAGGATGATGGAGAAACACCGGTCTGGCGGTCCCATTTCCATTCCTAGAATTCATAACTAAAAGCTCTACTCCTCTGAGTAGTTATTTTTGCCCAATAAAGAAAAGCAATCGATAAATGCAACCCATCCAAAAGTAGAGTGCATTTAGAAAAAAATACATTTATTTAAAAAATCATTGTAAAGAACCTGATAAATAAGAGTAAAACGCATTTAAAACCATGCAAATCGATAAAGTACAGCAAAGTCGCTGTCATCACAATTAAATTTAAATTAATCTACTAAATGTTATATATACAAAAACAAAGCAAACATTTAGCAATATTTCAGGTAAAGCAAGCAGTCAGTACACAGAAAATTTCAGCTCATTAAACATGGTAATTTCTCAAAATAAATTAAAAAAAAAATTTCATTGTTTTCAAAAATAAACTCAGCATTCCATATTTTTAAGAACAAACAACTTTTGGTGACACTTCTGCTACTGCAAGGAATTTTTTATACAAAAGCTGATGTCCAGGAGCTGGTATCACACCCACGATTATATTTGCCGCCTTTAGGAAACAAAATCAACAATAGTTATTTGCCAACGATAAAGGAAAAGCAATATCAAATGGCAGAGACTAAGGAGCACACAAATATTATTAAGAACAAGTTAAATTATCAACACAATCAACCGAAAGTTATAGATGATCCTTTGCCCACGAAGGTGGATTATGCCAAACCTTTAGATATTGATTTTGTCAGAAATCATTATAGACCGATTTTTAAGGGGGCTTTAATAGCGGGCCTTCTCTTCGATGTACATGACACTAAAGAAAGGCCACTATATGAGCCATATGCCAGCATATTGCTTAACGTTCAGGGAAAAAACCTGACAATTAATAAAACCCCTGCGAGTGTAAAAAATGCACTTAAGTCTTCAAAACAGGATATTAAAGCGGAAAGTTCGCTAGAAAGTAAAAGATATGAAAAACTGCCGGCTGAAGTTGATGTCGTACCAATAAATTATTTTACTGATCCTGCAACAAAATTCAAATTATTCAATTACGATGATGAAATTGAATTAAGTGGCTCTGCTCCAGAGGTGATTTATAAGCCTGGAGACGATATTACTTTTTCCACAGACACCACAGTTATCGATGATTACGAACATACATTTACCGAGGAAGACTTAAAAAAGAGCACAAAATCGGGGGCAAAAAAAGAAACTACAACTACATTTTCCAAACACAATTCCCCATCCGCCAGCGAGAAAGAAGGAGGGAAAAACAAAAAAGATACCACAACTGCTTCGGCGAGTACGCTACACTCAGTGACAGCTGCTGATTCATATTCGGGTGAAGCTACAAAACATTCCATAACATATATAAAAAGTGAAAGTGCTCCCACTACTGGACACGGTTATATTTATGATAAACCCAAAATTCCTTTTACGTTTTAATTTGTTCTTTTTTTGTGTTTCTTACAAAAGTGTGTTTTATTTAAATAATATTTAATCGTTATTTTTTAACTTAAATAACGAAATATAAATAAATAACAGAATGTTGACTTAATTAAGAATTAATTAAAGAATTTGTTAGAACCGGTTAAGCACACAACTTACTTGCAAAAAAAAGTTTGTAAATGTTTGAAAATTAATAAAACAAAAAATAAGATTAATGGAAGTACAATGACACCAATAATATGTCGTCCTCCAAATTAAATATATGCGTATTAAAACTTATTGCATATAGTGTAAAGACAGTGCCAATCAAATTCAATTATTAAACTGCTTAAATCAGTTACTATTGCAACCAAATAAAAATATATTTTTTAAATTATATTTTATTTTGTTACTGATGGAAGTTTTCTGTCCGATAAATTTACTATCAGTCAGTATCATAAAAAATAGTAAACTTATTATGGAACATCGAATTTGGCCTAAAAATCGTGTGTTAGCCGTCTTTGCGATGTCAACTGGCCGCCTCGGAGCTGCGTTTTGGCTGCTTTAGACTTTTTATTGGGCTGTCAAAAACGATGCTACACATTTAATCCAGCAGCGGTACACACTTGTGTAATTGGAAAATTGAAGTGACAGGATGAGCTACTGCCAGGCCGGTCGAGGCAGTAAATGGAATTTTGTTCATAATGCGCAATTCAATACTTGTTATTTCTAATTTAATTAAAAAAAATGTATTTGGGCCACCCATTCCTTATTACTTAAACGATGCAGGAATCAAATTATAGATTAAAAACTCGTGTATAGAAAACAGAAAAAAAATTCATTAATCGCTTAAAATTTTAAGCCTTAATTTTTGTAATATCTTTTTCGTAAGAAATTTGTATTTATACAAATAATGTCTTGAAAAAGCATACGAGAGTTATTTGTATTATTATTTTTTATATTGACCATTTCTCTGCATCCGAATAAAGGGATATGTATCATGTATATTTCATACATGCAATCGTACTGCAGATATCTTGTTTTATTTCTCGAATCTTATTTATACTGAAAATTCGAAATTAGTAACATCGGAAAAACTTTTATACAACTTTTTTAATTTGGAAAGAGGAAACCCTCTGTATTTAAAAAAAACTTTTGAGAAATAACTTTCGACGCCCAAGTAATAAGAAAGACTTTCAGCTCTTTGTGATCAAAAAGTCCCTGTTATATATAAAATGTGTTTTTCTAAGTCCGATAGGTGTAAAAATTAACACAAACAATTTAATATTCGAGTTATGATTCGATATATTAATTCCAAAAAAAATTTATATAATTTATTATCTTCCCCTTAAATTCTTTACGGACTTACTAGACAACAGATTTAAATACATAAAGTTAAAAAGGGTTTGCCAATGATCTGACGCTGTCGTTTAATCAAAAATGCAGATTGTCTAATTTTGAAATAAAAAGAAATTTACTAAACAAAAAGAATCCTCCAACTGATTGTTTTACCAAATTTCACTATAACATTTTTAAAATTTTTGAAAAGTTTTTGTAGCAAATTTCCCTCAAGTCAGTGTTATCAATAGTGTCCTTATTCAATTATTAGATTTGTAAACACCAAAAAAAAAATTATTTAAAAAAGTTTAGTTTGTTGAGGGTTGAGGTATTCACGAAGTAAATTTATTTATTTATTTATTTGCATTCCCATACAACAAGACTTATTTATAATCTTATAATTATTTTACAGGATCACCATCATTGACCAGACAAATGTAATACAATTAAATAGTAATAATTAAAATATTTATAAAATATAAATAATAATATAATATATATTCGTACATAATTTCATTGTTACTTATAACAAATCATTAAGTAGACCTTAAACCATATTTTTGAAAAGTTCAAAACTTTTGCCATGAAAATGTTTCATATTAACAAATAATTTTCCAGCTGCTATAGAATTAATTATATTAGCATGACAAGGACGCGAAGCACTCAGGCAACATTTTTAAATTTTTTTTTACATTTTATACAATAAAATGGTCAACACAATTGCAGGTTAAGAGCTCAAGTCATATCTCACCAAATTTCTAAGAAACTTCAAGTGACGTGAACAAACTTTTCCGAAAAGTGTAAAAGCTGTTTTGAAAGGAGAGTGCATACTAAATGGTGAATCTCTCCTGCAGCCGTATTCTTAAAAAAATAAACAAAAGCTACTCGACAAAGTACTGAATAAACGATTAAAAGAAACGAAAACTGTAAAGACAAACGTTGTTAAACAATTTACTATCATTTTGATATAGATTTCTTTAATTTATTTAAAATTACATATAATTTAGACGATAAATCCTACGGGCTTATTTCCGATCCTAACATACGCTGTTAACATTTTTTTCCTAACTATATGTACCATTTTTTGTGATAATAGAGAAATTGGTCACGATCACTTTAATTTTTTGCTCCTTAAAGTATGCTGTACTCTTTGCAAACACAAACATAAATGTAGCATTTTTATATTTTAAAACCGAAACAATTTATCATTCTTTATTTCAAATTTAATTGTTACAATATGTTCAAGGATCCATGCGACATTTCACTGAAATTGGTTTGAGTCCGCGAAGTATTAAGAAAATCTTCTATTTTTGTGATATTGATTGGCAAGTTAAAATTTATAGAACAATCTGTATCGCAGTAAGAGTTAAGGAAAAAATTTTAGCGATCCACCTGTTTTCAAAAGTTTAATGGATGGAAGAGCTGAAGAAATGTTGTTTTGAAAAAAAGTTAATTCTTTGATACACAATTGCTTATTTTTTATAAATAAACAAATACAGTCCAGACTCGGTTGACGCAACCAATAGAAATTTTGGGCTATTGCGGAAGCTGAGTTTGTTGCGAAAACCGATTAAAAAATTTCGGTGTCTATTTCCACTTAAAAGCCTATTTTAAACCAAATAAAAGGTTTATTAAAGAAACAAAGATTAATTTTCAAAATAAAAGAAATATTTTAATTGAAAAAATGAATAAAAACAAATATTTATCTAAAATAAATAAATGTAAATTTGTTGTTATCAAGTTGAAGATTCATGTTTTTAAAAGGAAAAGTGTGAAACTTTGGGCTGTCATCTTACTAGAACAACCACTTACAAACAAAGACTTTTTTGATCTACATTGGTTTCAAAATAAAACAAAAGCACCACGCAAAAATTCTTAGTCATTCCTGGAACAGCGGTAAAATGATTTTTGTACGTAATCATAAGATTTCATGCACAAAAGTCTATAGTTTTGAATTTATTTATTTATTTAAATATTTGCTATATATTCAATTCTTGTACAACAAGATTTAATCTTATATTTAAAGTACAAGAAAGCAATGATTATAATTTACATTAGAAGATCAGACATTTGTGTACATCTATTAACATTGTAACAGTGATGATTTACTATGTTGTAAAATAATAAAATAAGAAATTCTTAAAACTACTTGCGTTGCAATTAAGTTGCTGAGCTTGAAGATGACAATTCCAAAGGCGTGACGCATGTAAAGGGTCCGCCAGATAACTTTTTTTTTTAATGCTATAAAAAAAAACTACTAAATATTTTCTCAAATTTCTTTTTTTATTTGAAAGTACAATCTTTCCGGTTAATAATGAAAAATAATTTCATTCAAATGGCTGCCTCGGCTGCCCATGCAGTAGCCTTCACGTTCGGTCCAATTTTTAAGCACATTATCGATTGTGCGCAGCTGTATTTCACCAATAGCTTCACGAAAATTTTCCTTTAAAGCGTCAATTGTCTCTGGCTTGTCGGCGTAGCACTTATCTTTGACGGCACCCCACAAATAAAAGTCCAACGGTGTCAAATCGCAGCTCCGAGGTGGCCAAACGACATCAGCTCTGCGGCTGATAATGCGATCTTCAAAAACAGGGCGCAAAACATCGAGTGTAGCTTCGGCTGTGTGGCACGTAGCGCCGTCCTGTTGAAGCCTGATAACGATCGCCATTGACTGTAACGGCCACTCCTTGCTCATTTTCGAAGAAAAATGGCCCAATTATGCCTCTGGGCCAAAATCCGCACCAAACAGTGACTCGTTTTGGATGCGTCGGCTTTTCAATGTATGCGTGCGACAATTTTGCTTGTTTACATACCCGCCAAGATCAAAATGAGCTTCATCTGACAATTTTGCACACATTCTGCAACATTACCATGATTTTCAAAGTAATGTCGCAATATTTCCCAGCGTTGTTCAAGCGTATACACAACCATATTCGTTCAGCGGAAGGATAAAACTAATTATCTGTCAAATCAGACATGAGCTAAGTGTTACCATTCACGAAATAAGCACTAGTTGAAAAAAAACGTTAGATAGCGGACCCTTTATAAAGAAACGCCATTCAGATACAAGAAGGCGGTGCAAGGGAATTATGATCTTTTTTCGCTCTAAGTGATCTGGCAAACCTAATTTTATCACTAAGATATCGTGGAATCTCCGAATAAATAATTTTATGCAATAGTAAGAGTACACGAATATTTAAAAGATTGTGAAATACATATATCTTACAATATTATTGTATAAAACGTTTAGCTTCCTTTTGCTAACAGATTTACAACCATACATTAAACCTGGCAGAATTTTTTAATAAAAAACAAAAGTAAAAACTAAACGAAATAGGGAATCTTAATTTTTTTTTTGCAAAGTTGCGTAAATTGAGGTCTTGTTTGTTGGTGCTGCGCTTATCGAGCGTTTCGTTAACCGAGTCTGCACTGTATTGATTACAAGAATTATTTTATATCTCAAAGCATGAAAAATTTCAATTGTATTTGATATTTTTATGTATTCTGCGAGCCTGAATGATAAAAGTTACTAAAATAATTTTCAAATAATTTATTCTTCAGATTTTTAGACGACACCTTCTTTGTTTTTCGAAATAGTAATAGAAAATACGGTATTCCAGAGACTTACCTAAAATTTTCAATAATATCCAGATTTTGCTATCGAGATCATGTTGACTGTAGCTAAAAAGAAAAAATAATACGACAACTTTTAGAATTTATTAAATAGTTTTTGCTAAATTCTATTTTAATTAGAGATAGGCACCGCTCGTGATCGAGCTCGTGCGTGATCATGCGTCATCACGCATGATCGTGATTAATTTTTTGTTTCAATCACGTGAACGTGCATGAGCGTGAGTATACAAATACAAAGCGTGAATAAGCGCGTATGAGCATATGTTTTGCTTTTTGTTTACTTTGTTATGTATTTTTCAATTAATTTTTTATTTTATTTTAAATATTATTTTTTAGTTTTTATTTTCGTAAGGATTTCGTGAGTTTGAGTGTTCGTGATTGTGAGCATTCACGTAAGCGTGCATGAACGTGAGCCTAGAATATAAGCTCGTTCCAACGCGTGCGTAAATTATTTTTATCGTGAGCGTGAGCGAAAAATTACTCACCATTCCATCTTTAATTTAAATGTGTGTCTTTTTTCGGCTTGCGTCTTAAGCAAACCATATACATCTTTTTAAAAACATCCGGTTTGTGAATTCGATACTAAAGATTACATTCTAAACTTTTTCTAAAGCTGAAAATGATCACTTAAGTAGTCTTGGTAGGTGAGTCCACTTAAAAAACAGGCCATCAAATCAAAAAAGGTTTAAAAAATAGCTAACAAATTTAAATTTAAAATCGTAGGATTTTTACCAACATTTTAAAATTTTTTGCTAATCCTATTTTTCTACCAAATCTGGCAGTAAAAAATTTTAATTTAGAGATATTCAACTGGGGTATTCAAACGGTGCCCTCTTAAATCATAATGTCATAATTTATTAATATTTTCTAATAGTTTAAAAAAATTGTTGTTGTGCTTCAAACAAAAAAGTCATAAAATAATAAGACTTTCTGAAGTATGTTTATTGTTTTGTCATATCCAAAGAGTAGAAATTTGAGAGAAGTTTGAGAGAATTTACATTTGTTTTTGGTTTTATTATTTTAAATCTTATGATTTTATGACTACCATTTTAATACCCTAAATATTTTAAGTTTTTATGTAAATATTATGAACGCTTTTCGGAGTTCAAAATTTTATATTTGCATCTTTGTTCTCATAAATTTGATGTACCCGAAAATTTTGTCATTTCAAAATGTTGAACAACCAGATTTTCAACTGAAAATAAAAACAATAAAATAAAATTTCCTAGAACGGTGAAATATTAGCAGTTTATTCTAAAACATGCAATGAAATTGAGGATTTTGCGAAAGTGCACCTTTATTAACCCATTACATCATAAAGTCCGATAAATCGAACACTAATGAATAGAATATTTTTTGTAGATCATATAAATTTTTGTTATTCAACGAAAGTCTAATATTGAACAGGGAGAAAAATCAAATTAATAATAAATAATTTTTTTTAAAAAACTGCTCTCTTTATATGATTCTATACATCATAAAAATTACATTTGTTGCTCAAATAAACTTTGTGCACTAATGGGTTAATTAATATTCTATGCTTTTAAAGTTCAGTACGGAAAAATTTGGCCTTTCAAAATTACTAAATCCAAAATTCTAAGTCCGAAAACCTAAATTTCGAAGCTAAAAAGCAATGGAGAAGAAGGCTAAGCTAAATAGTAACGCTGACGATAAGCTTTGTGAAAAAAATTTAAATGAATACAGAAAACAACTGGCAGAAAGAAAAAGCAAAAAAAAAATATAAAAGAAATATAATTAATAATGCAAATAGTCAGACAATATGGAGTCACTGGAATAAAATAAAAAGATTGAATTTTTTTTTATTAATTATACGTTTTTTAAGGGGGTTTATTTTATAATAATGGCGTGAGGTTTTGAGACACGCGTCAAGATGTTTAAATTAATATTCAATAAAATGTTTTCTTGTTACTTTTCACTAATTAGTCATGTGATTTTAAAGCACTAAATTAATGTATATATTTATTTTTGTATAAATTTAATTTTTTTTATTTTCATTACTTTGGATATAAAATGGAACTTTAAATTTAAAAATGAATTAAAGGAACTATTATAAGATGAAACCACAGTTTATTAAGAAAATGTGTATGAAATATGATCTCTTGCAGAGGAAACTCATGGTTCGAGTGGACAAAACCGAACCGCAACGTATTGTGCTTTAATTCATTAACACCAGAAAAAGCTTCATTACTTTTCGATTAAAAATTCTTAGTTTTCTTTTGTTTAAGATTGATTTATAGAAAGAAGACTTGGGATATTTTAAATGCAAAAGTACAGAACTTTTAGATGCAGCAGTGCACAAATTGTGCCGAACGTCTCCTGGTTGATGTTTCTAGATTTCCTTTCACAGTCTCGTACGCGTTAAATATTGTATTTTTACGGCGGTGTGCACCGTACGTGTTGAAGAAATTTAGTATCGAATAATAAACATAATATTAATTGAATTATTTATAATATTCATGACAAAATTTTGCAGTTGCCGATGTTTTGCATAATTTTTTAATCGTTTATTTTACAATTGTATCAAATGTAAATTGTAAAAAATGTAAACCGGTAAAGCAGTTCGCCCGCCAGCTCATAAATTAGACTACAAAGTAAAATTATGCTGTCAGCAGTTTATTGTTTAATTTATTTTGAAGCTAAAGTCAAAATTTATTTACATATCAATTAGATTAAAACATCTTATATAATTCAAAATATTATAACATTATTTAGTTCGAATTTAATAATAAATTTCAACATTTAAGAACAGAACAAGTTTCAAATGTTTCAACTAATCAGAATCATTTGAATTCATAACTTTGTTATTCATTCTGGCAAGTAACAACTTTCGAATTCTTTGCTTATTAAATTTATTAATCTTATATGTTAAACTATTTTGTATGAAAATCAAATTAGAAACCTTTTAAATAAGAGATCAAAAAGCGATTAAGACAATAAAAATAAAATGTATTTACAATTCAATCAAATGTTAACTTCCTTGAAACACAAAAAAAAAGACAAATGATATTTTATTGGTTTTTTTAATGTCTTTTTAAATGAAATGGCACATGTTTTAGTTAATAAAATTCTTATTAACAAACAGGAAACAGAAATACAAAATATTGTGATTACATACTTTGATTTGATACATAAAATGTATCAATAAATAAAAAATCATTTGGTATCTAAAATATTTCTTCAAAATAAATTTGTTAGTTCAATTAAAAAATACATGCGGCCTTTATAATAAAATTTTGTTCTTGATTTATCAAACGTTTATAAAACAGATTAACATAAAACATTTGTTTCATTAAGCTTTTATAGAGAATAAAAATAGTTTTTTATGAATAAGACAGATAGTATAAACGCACCAAGAGGAAACATATATACGTGACGTGACTACAGAAGTGGGACATCTATAGATCTAAGTTATCTTTATCCAAATCGGTTAATGTCAAACTCGTGTTGCTTTTTACTGCACCGAATCAATCCAGTTAATAAAACTAAAACATATAAAACATACTTCTCAGTAAGGCCTGTGACATGGGTTACATTCTGAATTTTACTCAATTAGTGATGCAATTTAAATCTATTTGTTGAATTTATTAATTAAGTTCAATTAAGGTCTTAATTGTGTAAAATTTACTGATTTTCTGATTTTTATTCAAAAAGAATTAAGCGGATAGAAACAAGAGAAAAACTCATTAATTACAACCGACGCGGCAGGGCAGAGCAACCTTGTTTTCGGAGTCAACAACATCAACTCTTCAGTGTTCATATGTACATATTTCATATATTACACCTCCTTAATCGTGATGCTGCTTGTATTTAAGTTAAAGTATTTTTTTTACAAAAAAGATGTAAAACAAAACGAACTTGTTGGCATAATAATAATTCTCGTATTCTTTTCTCATTTGTAATAAAACTTTAGTTTAAAGTAATGAACATTAATGAGGTGGTGTTGTGGCCGCAGAAAACAATGTTGTTGATGTCCCGTCGTGTAGCTCAGAATTAATTAACTTTTCTCCTCATTTCCAATAAAATTTTACAAGCCTCAGCCCATCTTGTATTGAAGAATGGACGTAACGCAACAAGAATTTAATGTTTGCTAATTGAAAGACGAAATGTAAAGCCGATCTAAGCGTAACCATTAGAATATGAATAAGATTTTAGTGTTCAGCAAATATTCATGAATTTATACAAGTTTCTAAAAGCTTTTTTTAGTCATATGCATGATAATAGCTTTATTAAATATAAATTTTTTTCTAAGTATTTTAAAAACAAGTTTCGGTTTTTCCAATAGTTTTAAGAACTTTTTATATCAGTAATTTTCTATTTATGATCTTTCTAATTTACGATCATACTTAAAATTTTGAAAGATTCTTTCATCATATCGCAGTAGTTTGGCAACTTTATGTTAAAGTGCTATAAAAAAGTTCGTATACACCCAGCACTCCATAAACACGATAGCCATATATACTTTTCTTTAATTAAATACATTTAAGAGATTGAGGATAGTGGTTTTATTTAAAATTTATATATGTATTTTTTTAATTGAAGATTATGAAAACAGTCTTGAGTTTGTGAATAAAAATGTTTAATTTAAATAGTTTTTTTTTTAAGAAAAGAAAAGTAAAAAAAACTGATCAGGGGGCAAATTACGGCATTCGATATCGAACGAAATTTCCATAAAAATTCAAAAAAATTTATATGGGATTTCGTTCGATATCGAATGCCGTAATTTGCCCCCAGTTCTGACAATACTAAAATAGCAGCTGGGACACTCTAAAGCAAATCATCAAGCTATGAATAAAAGATGTGTCGAATATTGGACTTTCGATAAATTTTTTATAAATTTTTTTTGTACTCGTATATCATTCAAAATACGCAAAAATTAAACACCGTAAAATATTAAAAGACAAAAACTACAATATTGTCAAAATTAAGAGGTATTTAAGTGTGCTAAATTTGTTTTTATTACAATTAAAATTATTTCTATTCAATGAAGAAAACGTTCTGTTACGAGTTAGGTGTTCGTGTTCGGTCTGAAAAATATACCGAAGTTTGGGTGCTGTCTGAAGTAGCGTGTTAATTAGATTTTCTTGTATTCTTTTCGTGAAAAATATAGTTTAAATTAATAGTTAAAAACTTCATAACAATATTTCCCAAATCATGTTACATTTCTACCTTTTTTAGATTTTCCCAATATTTGCAGGAATGTATCTATCATGTTTGCGGAGGGGTAGGTGTAGAATGAAACAAATACGGCGGAGATTTAAATCTAGCTAATGACCTGATGACCTAATCTAAACGTGTTATTATCATTGAGTTAAAGCAAAGCCAGGGTTTCAGTTTATAGGAGGACTATTGGGGCTTGTTCCATTTCTGAGGACTTGACGATGAACTAAAACTTACAGCAACTAAGAAGTATATTCATATTCTCCTGGTTTCCCATCAGTTGTTGGGAAAGTCATACATATTAATGTGCAAATAAGACGTACGAAAGTAGCATTCTACTTAATTTTTCATTCGTAAATTACGAAAATGCCTTCAATTGCATGTAAATATGTACCAAGGGAAGTGGGAATATCACAAGTTTTTGTCATGCTAAGTTTTAATCAAGCAAAACAAAAAAGAAATATATTGAAAAGAAGAGAATAAAAATAAAGATTAAGATAAACAGGGCCCATTAAAAGCGTTCGACAACAAAGATAGTCAAATATCTGTGAACATAAAGATCAATGAACTTTAGGTATTATTTTTTTTTTCTTTAATACAGCACAATTTTTTTTTAACATTTCTGATATAAATATACTATGAGCTACACCATAAAAATAGCTGCATTTAAATAATTATGCAAATAATATTTCAAATGTGTGTATGTGTGTGTGTTTTTAATAATATATAAATTTATACATTTATAAAGAAGTTTCACCTGTAAAAAAGCTGTAAAGTTTAGATTGAGAATGCTAAAACCAACGTTTGAGATGGTAAAGGAAGCAAGGCGTTATTACATGGCTTTGCCAAGATTTTCTATTAAAATCAGGAGCGTATATTTGAGGAGGGGAAAATTGATATTTTACAAAGACTCTCCCACTACCAGAAAACCCGTAAAATAGCACTCACACCATAAAAAAACATCCTAAGAAGCTTCCTGCTTTTTTGGTTATTGTAAAATTGACCTCCGAGTTTTTATGAATGTAAAAGAAACCGTATAAAGACGGATGCGTAACCAATGCACAGAGAGAAATCAGAGATCTCTTAAATTATTTTTAAATACAAAATAACGCAAACTCTCACTTATCAAATGCACTCAAAAGAAAAATTAATCCATCAGTACTTAAATCAATTCCAAGCGGTGTTATAAGTACGGTAATTTCAGATTTAATAAAATCAAGTACAGAAAAATTGATTAAAGTGTGGACGGATTTAAATGCTTAATTTAATTTAGGTATTTTTTAGTTGATTAAAGATTTTTCACGTGATTAAAGAATTTTTTACTCATTTTAAGAAACTCCAGGACTTGTTACACAGTGTGTAATTTTTTTACGTGATAAAAGACCAAAAAAAAGTCCCGTGTCTCCCAGTTTTGCCCAAAGACATACATTTTTTTATGGGCCCCCATAGAAAAACGGTACAAAGACAAAAAACTCGACGCATTGCTTGCAGAGGTAGGCTGAGTTCCAAAACGCTAAAACACATTCCAGTGATGCGGTTTTGCTACTGTTTCGAAACAAAGTAACCAACTATGTTGATAACTTTTATTATACATTTAGGGATGTGTGATATTGTCAATGTTTTCATGGTTGCGTGAAGGAATGCATGACTTTGTTCAGTTGCATTGCAAATGACGTTTTGGAACTCATCCCCCGTAATATGAATTTTATTGATGCATTGTTTTGCATTCCTTTTTTTATTTCTTTTTTAATTAATTTTGGGTATGTTGGTGGAGTCACAAGATCACCCCCCTGTATGATGTTAATGAAGTATTTGAAGAAGAAAATGCTGATGTTGAACGACAGTCTGGAAGCAACGTTCCTGTGGACACCAAAAGTCCTGAATCAGAGTCAGATTCGGATGATGGATCCACAACTTAAGAGAGTACGATTTGCAAGTCCAGGGCCATCAACATTATAAATGAATACTTTTTTCAATATTTTTGTATTTGATAGCATAGATAGAGGATGTACTCGTATCTCAATGTTGAAGTAAAGGAAAAACAAATGAAATTAAACAATTTTCGGGAAATTTTTCACTTTTGCGACTATCTGAGTGCTACCTAAACGGTATTAAGAATCATTCCTAGAAAGTTCATATGTTATAGAAAGTTGTTTATTGAGATCTTAGGTACATTTTTGTAGCTGATTGTTTGCTTCAATTTTTAACGGTTTGCTAACTATGGACCTAAACAGGGAAAGAAAAATTAAAAAAACGAATTTTAAAAAATTTTTTTGCGATGTTCATCTTGAAGATTTTATATGTATACAATTTTTGTTCTCTATGACAAGATCTACAACTTTGCCTCAATGAGTAAATCAAAATTCCAAACGATTTGCAAGATATGAGAATGAGAAAATGATCAGTATTTTGCAAAAATGACACCAAGGTCCCCCCAAATCTTTGGGGGCTCATAAAAAAAGTGCATGACTTTTGGGCAAAAGTGGAAGACACGTGTCTTTTTTTTTTGTTTTTTTATCACGTAGTGGTGTCCGTAGTGGTGGGTTACTTTTTTCGTGTTGCACTGTGTTATCTAAAGCAATCCCGTTTTGGGCTTGATTAAAGTACTTTTTATTGTTGTTTGTACTCAAAATTTTGATTACTACTCCCACTCAAAGTAAGTAGAAAATACTTTAATTAGGTACGACATTTTTCTTTTTGTGTGGAAGTTAAAAATTCAAAGTAATTTAATTTTTTGTTGCTTAACGATTTCATTTTAGCAAAATCGTAGATTAAGGATGATGCAAATGGAATTGCGCATTTAGATGACAAGACATGATTTGAACGAAACGCAGTTTTATAACGAAATAGGAAGCTGTCAAGTGCGACAGTGCGAACAAAAACATAACGTATTTCGTGGCAGAAGCTACAACGATAACCAGCAACTTTCGCTTACAAGTCTGCTTCGGGTGAAGCAGCAGTTTTTGTTGGGCACTTACAAGGCTGGGTAAGTAGCCGACAAACTAATGAGTTAAAATGCCAGCAAACATATGAAGTAGGTATATGCTTTTCATTACACGCCGTAAAAATATATGATTATACATGATTGGGGTAACAATATCATTGCTAAAGCAAACATCTATTAATATTTCAAGCACAACTATAGTCGTGAGAAACATGTTATTGCTTGTTATCATATACTAATTACCATCCATAACAGCTGCAACATCAAATTTCTATTAATGTACAAAAATCAAATTATAATGTTATTTTTATATGGCCAAATATTAAATTTGTGTTAATCAACATATGATTCAATAATGTTATAATTCAATCATAGTATGTATCTCCTTGATTATGATTTCCTTAATCGTTATTTCTGTTTGCGTGTGCTTCTACTTCTTTGGCATTTTAGCTCAATAATTTACATTGGAGTTGACAAGTATTTACCAAATTTGCTTACAAATAACGATTTCAACAAATCAAAATCAACAAATCATCGAATACGCACACAAACATAATTTAAAAAATCTCCCCATGCGTTTGTCTGGTATTGAACAGCCGATCATCTGTATGGTAAGCATACTTTCTTCCAGTGCGCCACTCAGAGAATAATGCACTCGCTTCTTTATTAGTAAGTGTGTGTTTACACACGTCATGTCTTATCGGCAGGTGATACGAGGGGAAAAGAAACGAGTACTCAGATGCATGTGCTGTCATTACGTTTTGTTTTCTCATTCGTAATTTTAAGCCGAAAGGTATTTGCAAGTAAATATCGTCAACATGACATGACTTGTGTAAACAACAATGAAAGTTCAAAGAAGAAAAGGAAAGAATCATGTCAATAAAACATGACGCGTCTAAACACAGTCTAAGCAATTGTACAACTACATACTTCAAAGTAATGCAACCGTTGTGTAGTTTGTACAGAAAAGTATGTCGTTCTTTCTTAATGAAAATCATTAACAAGATTTTACTGGGTGGCCTTAATTTCTAACAGCAATTAGAAACTTGTGTTTTCTATGATTAATTACTTTTGCCTTCTTTATAAACTAAAGAGCGTAGCAACTTGCTTACGTAAAGAATTTACATTTACACAATTGAAACTCATTGAAGTGCCCACTTAACCAGACCCTTTTATGTATTTTCGCTGATGATCCATACATTTGTAATGTTTTTTTAATTTTTGGGTTTTTTTTTTGTTTTTAATAAAAAAAAATATTATTATTATTATTATTATTTAAGAATTTATTTAAATTTGTAAACATAACTAAAATTACGTAAGAAATATTTTTAATTTGATTTATTATTGAAAAAATTACGCCATTTTTTTCAAATTGATGTTTTCTTTACTGGCTTTTATTAAGATCTAAATATTTTAAACGATTGTTTCTATTTAGTTGGCATAAGCAATTGAAAAAATTTTAATTAAAGCGAAATAAACAATTTCTAAGAAATGTTATAATAAATATTACACTGTGCAACAAAAAAAAAATACTGATTCTGGTAGAGGGAATCTAAAGAAAATATACGTGCATCGGAGTTTTGAAAATTTACACCTGATTCTTGTTTTAGAGGCAGTTCAAGTTCACCTGTTTTTACTCGTTTTTATAAGAAATCTCGTTATCTTTACATTTTATTTATACGGTGTGTTCCACAGATCAGTGTAAAACACTACGAGGACCATTTTTGTGAAACATTTAAACCCAATAACGCTTCATTATATGAGTTTTTGCTTGCTTTGTTTTTTGCAAAAGAGTCGAGAACAGCGATCTAGCGAGGTAGAATATCGTAGAGGAAGAATATTTGTCATGAAATTCTACTAAAACTTAAAATTAAAGTTGAATGCCTGAAATAAGGCAAAATTTCAAATGTTGAATTAGTATGAAATTAACCCTTAAACACATTTTAAGTTTCGACTTATTACTGCCGTTAAAGTTGCATGGCCCCAGCTTCTTATAGGAACAACAGAAATTAATATATATATACGATTAAGTTGCATTTTGCGCTTAGGGGGAATCCAGAGACTTATAATAAAATTTTATGAAAATATTTTTTTTAATATTTTTTTAAAGACTTAACAGAGCCACATTGAAGGTGTAGAGGGTTAAAATGTCTCACAAAAATATTCGTCATAAAATTGTGTTACAAATTTTCAAAAATACTAAAGCTCAATATTCAACTTGAATGAAGCAAATAACTACAATTTAATTAATATTTATAAGTAATTGTTGAACTATTTAAATTTTATATTGAAATCAATTTTTTTGGCTTCAGTTCAAATCTGAGTTTACCCATTTCTTCTTAATTTTAAAGAAATTGTTTTTGGATAAATTCATTACTTTATTAAGAGAGTACTTTTTATTTGATCAGATTAGCAAAACGGATCAGTACACCATCTCATTACCGTTCTTTATTCGATTTTACCACTCTTTGACGGTGGATAATACTGACTAGGAACATCAACTATTTAACGAGTTTCAAGAATTAATTTTTTACCCTTTCAGAATTATTCAATATTTAAGTATTGAGATTTTTCTTTTTGAAGACTTGCAAGTGAAATTTTGAGTTTGTTGTACGCTATAATGTTAATTGGAAAAGAAGAAATCAATGTCGAACATTGGCCCAAACTTTTTTTAACCGAATTTTTTTTTATTAAATACAAAAAAATGTTAACAATTAACGTTGAGTCTATTCAATAATAAAAAAAGTTCGGTTTCGAGTTCATGGCCGGCTTCGGTGGATGTTTGCCTTCGTGATCGTTCTGAAAATTTGCCATCGATCGAACTCTAAAAATTACTTAAGCATATTAAGACAATTATTGAATTCCTAGAAAATAAATGTGGGCGCGAATTGCAGCATTCGATATCGAACGAAATCCCTAAAAAAATTTTTGTATTTGTATGGAAATTTCGTTCGATATCGAATGCCGTAATTTGCCTCCTGCATTTGAGGTTTGTAAAATTAAATTATTACAGAATTTCTATAAATCAGATTTAGAATTTATGCACAATTTTCAGGAAATTTTTCTTTGAACTTTAAGCTCATTCAGCAATAATAAGTATTATTTTACTGATCTTTTAAAAAATGAATTTGTAGCGATAAAAATTTCCTCTAAAAAGGTTCATCTACACCCGTTTATATTTTTTAAATAGATCTTTTAAGCAAAACACTACTCTCTGCTGCTCTACAGTTGAGTTACTAATAATATCTGCAAATTTAAATATTTAATACAAATTACATTTATTTGTTTCTATTTTTCTCAGTTTCGATTTAATCTATAACTGGAAATCGTAGCTCTTTTTATTTATTCAAACTCGTTCTAATTCATGTTTTCGTTCTTATTTGCCCTCAACATTCTCCTTATTTATATATTTAGTTTAATGTGCTTTTTTTTGTTGTTTAATTCTGTGATTTATGAATAGAAGAATCACTTTAGTTAACAATGGTAAATTTATCTTAATACCACGCATTAGAGTTGAGAAAAAAAGACTGATACAATAAAAAATAAAAACACACACACACACATAGTCCCCGTGTCCATTCCCAAAACAAATAGAGAAATGATAATTAAGCAGAAATGAAACGGCCAAAATCAAATAGAATTTTTAATAAAAGAATATTTCGCATAAAATTAGCATAATAATGAAAGTTTATCATAAAAGATTTTAAGAGACAAAGCGTCTCGAATTTGGCCAAAAGATTGTCTTATACACAAGATGACCAGAAAAAAGTAAATTTCAACACGTTTTAAATAAAGAAACAAAAATATTAAATTAAATTAAATTAAATTCAATTTTAAGAAACCTTTCATTTACAAAAAGATGTTAAGCAACTAACCGCTTAGTTCTAAAGAAACTAGTTTAATGTTAATATTTTTTAAGTCTTTTGCAGGCTGTGTAACCAAGCCTATGGGAAGTTCTGGTGATTCCAACTTGTTTATGCACAAATTTAGGGCTGGGTAATTTATATAAATGCTCTGTTTTATAAGGGACGGGGAGAGCTCTAAAGATAACCGGGATGCAAGAAGTAAATGTGGTATATTTAGCATTATGCTGCCCCAAAATCAGATCTATACAACCTGATTTGCATAGCATCGGGGTAACCTGGTGCACGATACACTATTATTATTATTATGCAAAAAAAAAATAGGCACCGCGACCCAAAGGATATTTTGTGCAGTCTGAGTGTTCACTAAAGTAGATTAAGGCAACGAATAAAGCCTACATGATGAGATATTGTATATTGCACTTGGAGTCATAAAGATACCTCCAAGGAACTGCATTCTGCGCGCTGCCACCGCCGGACAGTCACAGAGAATGTGCTCCGGTGTTTCTTCTTGCGTTTCAAAATTTATATAAGAAAAGGTAAGCACAAATGGAAAAAAATATATAAGTTCGTACTTGAAAATCCGAATTTGTAATGCTATAAATAAAAAACCATCGATCAAAATTGCAATGTTGCTTTAAGCAATATTTATGAAATTTAATAAGCTTTCTAATGAATATAATTAAATTCAAGTCCGCTAACAACTGCTCGAGTTAAAGGCAAATTACTAAAGCAAGATTTTTTTAATTTTTTCTAAAAAAAAAACAAAAAAACGATTTGAGAGACCACTTCGCGTTCATCTATATTTAAGTGTTATACTCCAAAATTCTTGGTTTTTAGAGTAGATTAAGGAAATTGATGTTCATGAAGTAATTTCGAATAAAGTCTAAAAACAGAGATAGTCTCAGATTTTAGTTATTAAAAGGAAAGACATTTGTTTAATTAACATTATATTATTTTATCTATTCACCGCTATATGCAAACATATATTTATAAACATATAATCAGGGATCGAGAATAATTATAATTTCCGTGTGACAAAGGAAAAAAACAACCGAAAGCGAATATCGGACAGCCAACTCAAGCATAATTTTTTTTAAGTTTTCAACTATATTTTTTTGAAAGCATATGCTTTTGAAATTCTATTGGATTTTGTATCTTAACAGAATAAAATCGTTCAAAAATGCTGAGCAACCGTTAATTAGCATTGTGGCAATATTTTAGTGCGGCACGAATTAAAAGTACTTTTTGTGGTTTTATTATTTACTTAAGAAATAAAGGCCGAGGCGCATAGAATCTGTCGTACATTATACGTTGCTCTTTTTAACTAATATTAAAGTAACGGCGGAGGAGGTTGACGCAATGGGCGCATTCATAAGACGCAGCTGTTGAGCTCTGTTGTTGCCAACTGTTAAACCCAACAGTTACGTCTTAGAAACGGCTTGATGAATAATTGGATAATGAACAACTGATTAATGTAAAAAACTAAAAAGAAATAAAAGTGCTGCAAAAGAAATAATTAAAGTTTTCTAAATTAATTAGTTTTTCTAATACTAAAAAGTATGGGCAACACGGAATTTGTAATGGAGTTTTTCTTGACAGGAATTTTCAATTTTTATTTTAAAATCTGCAACACAAATTAAATATTCACAAAATAAAAATACACAACAAAATACTCCAATAAAATGATAAACCTGCGCCGATAGTGTTTATATTTCAACGCTAAACCGCCACTCTGTTCAAAAAATCTTTAAATCGTATATTGATCTAAATATATTATCTATATACATATAAATAGGCAAAGTGAAATTTTTAGATCCCTTTTCTCTTTTGTTTGCCAACCGACATTCTGCATTCTTATACCAAATGGTAAACATTATTGAGCTTTAGTGACCCGAGTATATATTATTTAAATCGGTTCCGTATTAAAGGAATGAAAGGCTTATAAAGTTGACACCACTACAAATGCTAAAAATACACACGTACACATATTCACTTATCTAAGTATTGGTTCAAGTTAAAACAAGCAAAGCAATAAAAGTGTTTACATACATATGTAATAAGATTTTTTTATAAATGTCCGTGTTTTTATGCGATTTTATTTCGTTTATTGTTTTTCTATAATAAGCCGACGTATAGTTAATAAAATTAGTATTTTAATTTAATTTTTTTATATTCCTTACTTATTCGCATTTGTAACGCAAAATTTAACAAACTAATTTTCAGCTGATACCTAACAAAGCGGCGCACGGTGGCTGAAAATCGTTTTTCATTGGCCAAAAGTCTTTTTTTTTTTTTGTCACCGATTTTTAAAATTTTTACGCCCTTTTGCAGCTAATATATCCAGATTAAGGTAGCCAAAAAATTAGGTTAAACTATTGATAATTGTGAGCGTGGCATGCTGTCAAACTCAACGGTTTTTTTTAATTTCAGAAAAAGGTGTTTTTCTTTTGTTTTTTATAAAAAATAAATGGTTACTACTCGCAAGCTATCATCGATAATGGCCTGCGGTCTTTTTTATAATGTTGGTAGGATTATAGTCTTTAGTTTTTGTAAGTGGTCAGAGCTCTAGCGTTTAATATTAAGGGCGTTACGGAATATTTATGAAACTACTATATTTTTCTCAAATTTAAACTTTAGTGGAATAGAACTTCTAGGGAACAAAAGGGAACAAGAAATGTATACCACCCGGAGAAAGGTGAAAGTGTCCCCTTTACTGCTATATATACTTTTGCAGCCGTGACGAGCCGTGTGTAGAACACTTTTTCATTTTAATGAAATTACTCCAAAGTACTCGTATACAATGGTGTATATAATTTTCACTTTTTTGCCTAAAAGTTTATGTTTTTACTTTAGACTACGTAAAACTAAAAAAATTAAATATAATACCTGCGAAAGGGTTTAATGGCTTTGTTTTGATCAGCAAAAAATAAGTAATAAAATTATCACAAATTATCACAAAATTCTACAGTAAACATATGATCTGTTTCTAAATTTACCTGTTATCAAATGTTAGGGTCAACCAAAGTCATAAGCAATTTTATAACAATAATCGGGACATTAAACCACTAAAAATAAAAAAACAACCCAACAACAACAACAAATATTGGCGAGATACTAATCAGTTTTACCTGATATTAAGGTCTGGACAACACGTGCAGTATTGTGCAATTTAAGCACTACCTGCTATGAAATTAAAGATCAATGTGTGAATAACATGTATCTAAAAATGTATAAAACTACGGATTCGATAAGGGATTACTCAGTAATACGGGTAAAACATAACAGACGCAAATAAAAATATTCACAAAAATATGGAGAGCTTCAGTTATAAAGAACTGGAGGAAGAGTATTTTAGAAACAAAAACCAGGAAGATGTTCTTAGTTACGTTAAAATAAAATTAAACTTAAATTCGTGTAGCACCGAAATGCAAGAGCAATTATATAATTTCGTCAAAGCACTAAAAAAACGCTACAAAGAAGTTCGCTACAGTAAACAAAACTTTTATATAAAAAGTGCAAACTGGTTAGAGGGCCAACTTACTGTCGCTGCAGAAACAGCAAAGCACGATAAGGCTGGAAGACCACGCAAATCATTGGACAACTGCAGCGATAAATCTAAGAGGCGGAAACTTAAAGATATTAACGATGCAATTGGTTGTACAAATATAAAAGAATCTTTCCTACATCACAGAACCAATTAACAAAAGTGGATATCATTGAAAAAGTTGTTAAAACATATGAATTTGGATTATCACCACTACATGCAAGAATACGACTTATGGAACACATACTAAAAATCAGTTATGATTTGGATTTCGGGTCTTCAGGATCAATAAGAAACAACGAAACCAACAAAGAGTTAAGAAGTTCAAAAAAGAAACATGTTCAAGATGAATATCGCAAATTTGGATTGATTATAGATCAGCCAAAACAAGGGTCAGGCAATACAAATGATGGCAATACCGCAAGAAGATTCTTTTCAGATCCAGAAACAGCATCTGAAATAACAGGAGTGGATTTAAACCTCATTTTCAGATTTAAAATAATCCTAGAAGTACTTGCGTGCAATGAAGAAATTGACTCTAGAAAATTTGGAGATTATGGTAAGGAAACTGCAAAAATATATACAACCAACTACCCATGGAGAAATATGTCTGCAACAGTTCACAAAATCCTTTATCATGGAGAAGATGTCATTAAATATCATTTGGTGCCACTTGGAGATCTATCAGAGGAGGCTCAGGAAAAAAGGAACAAGGATTACAGATTTTATAGAGAGCACAATACTAGAAAAATTTCAAGAAATTCAACAAATGAAGATCTATTTAATATATTATTTGCAACGTCAGATCCGTTTATCTCCAGTATTCGAAATCAATGGAAAGTGGAACATCGGGATTTAGATGAAGAAGCCAAAAAACTACTAAAGAACAGAGATAGCACAGAACAAAATATGGAATATTTGCAATCAATATTTGAGTCAAATGAATAATAATTATAATTGCCTTTCATTGTTATTTAAGTACGAAAAACATAGTATTAGTAAAAAATAATAATAAATAGAACCTACCATTGTTGCAAATGCTATTAAAATTTATTGCAGTTTTTATTTTTAAAATGTTTTTAAAATTATCAAATTTGACAGCAAAAAATAATAAATTTTTCTGTAGTAATAGCAATATTTTTAGATAATATTATTAAAGTTTTTTTTTAAGTGTAACTATTCTTTGAGTGTAAACAAATTTGCAAATTTGTCAGCAACAAATTTTTAATTTTTCTGTAATAACAAAATCTCCTGTTGATTTTACTATTTTTTTCAGTGTAAAATTTTTTTAAGTGTAACATAAAAAAAATTCCATTATTACAAAAAATATTTATATTTATTATTAATTTCCAAATAATAAATTTTTTAATAAATAAAAAAATAATAAACCCATATTTCACTCTAAAAGTTAAAAAAATTCAAAAGTTCAACTTTGACCTAGAATTCCTTAAAAAGTCCTCAATTAATTTTAATGTAATTTAAACTGCGTCAAGCTGAACTAAATATCTATCCAATAAAATAAAAATTACTTCAATATTTTGATCGGTTCAAAAGTTACAGAATTTTGGCCAATGAAAAACGATTTTCAGCCACTGTGCGGCGTTGCATTAGAATATAAAAGCGCATAACTCTCTTGATCAGCTGTGGAGGTTAAACACAACATTTTGACTAAATGTAGCGAAAAATATTTATGTTGGAAAAAATGGCAGCAAGTATTCAACTGTTGTGTGGAGCGCAACTACTCAACTCTGCTTTGCTAAGACAAACACTCAATGACTGCGCAGCAGTTAGGTCTTTTGGCGGATATAAAGATATTTGTTGGCGGATATTAAGTCAGCTTAATTTCAAAATACAAATAGCATTCGATATCGAACAATATAAACACATTATTCGATAACAAATGTCATAATCGCAAACTAATTAAACTCTATCGAATCGGCTTGACTTGGTTGTCAGTTAAAAAAAAGCGACGTATAACGTGCGACGCGAAAAATAAAAACAAAATATTTCAATTTTTCTTTAAAATAAAAATAAAAAACCTATAATGAACTTTTATTTCTGCTTAAAGGAAAAAATTTTAATTAGAAAATAACAATTATTTCTGCTAAAAAAATTTTAATCAGAAACTGCAATTATTTCATAATTGTTACGGTCTCTGATACACATTTATATATACACTTTTTTTGTTTACAAAATTCCATTCAGTTCAAAAGATTTTGATAAAACTTAATCTTAAGAAACATGGACGCAGATCAATTTCATTTTAATAAAATAAAATCTAAATCAAAAAAAAACTTTCAAGATGTCATATTGTCTGTCGCGGTGTTTTTAAATAAATAATGGTGTACTAATCATGTTTTATTGCGAATGACCATAAATAGAGAAAAACATGACAATATATTTAAAGTTTTTGTTTCTTTCTTCCTTTACAATTGTTTATACGTTTCCATCTTAACACTAAAAAGTTGTAATTAAAATGATTTAGCATTTCTTTTGTAAAAATCTAAGATAAATAATCGAGCATTAATTTTTAATAAGGAATATATATGTAAGCACTAATTAGAAATTTATGCAAATTTTATTCATGACATGTTGTAAACCAAAAAAGAATTGATTTAGAATTAAAGCAAAGAAATTAGAATTAATAATTTACAAATATATATATATGTTTGTGTGTGTGTATGTTTTGAGCTAACAAATTCAAGATTAGAACTCGTGCGAGACTAATAACATTCAATGAAACCAAAATACTTCAAGGAGTCACGTAAGAAATTAAATGAATAATAATATGGTCAGAAATGTTCTTATTATAGTCAGAATGTGGTTCCTCGACGACCACCATTTCCAAGTCCGTATAAAAAAAATTCATAATCTTGCAGATATCGTTAGCCGGCTGTGAATAAACATTAAGAATTATATATACAGTTTTTTTTTGCAAAACAAAAATTAATTTTTCAACATAGTCTTCTTTTAACTCAATACCCTTAGTCCAACGTTTCTCCAGTTTTTGTATCCCTTCCAAAAAATAGGATTTTTCGAGGTCCTTAAAATAGTATTTGGTCAATAATTTCATCGTTGGAGCTAAATCTCTTTCCACCGAGCCATTTTTTTAACTTGGACCAGCACTCAGGGGATGATCCCTACATATGCAATGCGTTGTGCCGGAACTAGGAAAATCGGTTATGGGAAGGAGGATAAAGGGAGTAGTGTTTGTGGACGTTCGATTTGAACTTTCCCACACTGAAAGTAACAGGAAAGACCTCTGCAGGAAGTTTATTCCACATGCGAACTGTACGGCTAAAGAACGAATTTTCTCTGTAATGCGTAGTGCGATCCACTGTCATATCAACCACAAATCGATGCTCCTGTGAGTCAATAGAGTTGGCTACCCTACTGTCACCGATGAGCTTCTTCGCCCTCTCCTGTACCCGGTCGAGTATCTTCAAAATAGACTTTGAAGCACCGGCCCATACATGAGAGTTGTATTCCATTTTCGGTCGGATATAGGCGGTATAAACATTAAGGAGATCAGATAGAGTGAAGTATCTCTTCCACCGTCTTAAGCCGAGGCACTTGAATGCTTCTTTTGAGAGTTGAAAAATATGATCAATCCATCGAACATCACATTTAATTTTCATGCCAAGAACATCAAAAGTCTCAAATTCCTCAATATCTACACCACCTATTATTACAGACATCTGTGTGTAAGCATACAACAATGGGTCTTACGAGCATTAAATTCGACCCTATTCGCACGTCCCCATTCAGATATTGCTAAATTATCAGTATTCAGCGAGTCATTCATATTTTGATTCATTGCAAAATCCGGAGAATATGGCGGATGAGGTACTAATTCGGATTGGGGTTAAACAACTCCAAAAAATCCTTTGAAGTTGTCACACGTTTACGTTTATGGTCAATTGAGACCAAACGCGGCACCCATCTTGCAGACAACTTTCTTAAACCCATCACATTGACATATAAAATGCCTCTGGCATCAACAATCGTGGATTTTTCCGACATTTTCGGGAGTACTGACCTCGATTGGCCGTCCAGAACGTTCAGCGTCATTTGTACTTGTGCGACCAATTTTTTACCATTGATATCAATGGTGCAGAGCCCCATAGTATTTATCGATCTTTTCCTTAGTTTAATTGACGGTTTTTTTTTCGCAAAAAATAATGTTTAATGAGCACTCGAAATTCACTTTTTTTCATTTTTAGAAAAATACACGAGATTGTTTGTTTTGAACAGCTGTTAAACGCAAAATAAATGATGACACTTGTTCAAAATTTTACAGTAGTCTATTAACAGGTGGTACTTGATGGAAACAGTGTTGCATTTCATATAACGACGAGGGAAGTTCGAAAAGTCACGGACTTATTCATCCGCCCTCGTATATACAGCCAGTGGACGCAGATGGCCTAAAAATAGGGCAAAGTTGCGTTTTCAGTTCTTCATTTTGCAATCTGGTTTCCTTTTTAAAGGACCTCAAAATTTCTTAGAACTAAACTTAAAAAAAATATGTAAATTCTATTTTCCATTCGAAAGAGATCAATCAGGACTATTTTATGCCATTATTTCTCTGACCCACTCATCAAATGAGGATGCTTTTCTAAACTATTCTTTCCTTTGAATTTTTTGAGCAAAATGCCATATTCAGATCTTGCATATTCAGTACAGCTACCGAATATTAATCTTTCTTTGTCTTTCATCATAAATAAATAAATAACTTAACTAAAAAAAGATTTTGCTAATTTTAACCCAACAAAATTTGTACATGTGTGTATGTGTGTCAGCTAAGACTACATTATGACGATATCATGCACAAATCAAATAAATATGTACGTCACAGTTTTTGACTTTTCAAACTTCGTTAATTAATAGTTTTCGGTTTCTGAGAACTACTTCTGTTTAACTCCGTGTTTTTCATATAAAATTGTTGTCGAACGTGTGTTGGTTGCTTCTAACTTAAAATAAGAAGTAAGAAAACGATTTAGCGTTTTTGCTTTATCACATCTCTATAATCGAAAATTACTGACTTAAAGATAGCGATTAAAAATTATATGATTTATTATGTCGCTTCTAAAAATATGATTTGTGGATATATTTTTTTTTTTGCAAATTCAGTGCGATTGAAAATTATTTTTAAAGTTTTTTTTCTTCTTCTTTGGTCAATTTGTATTGATTAGTGTTAATAAGTTGTGACTGTTAGCAGCAGGCGTTTGCTATTAAACACATTATTCTAATAAAGAACAAAAAGTATTTGTAAACCAACCGCTTTTTTCCCATAACTACAATGATGATTGTCTTTTAGTTTTGTTAATTAATGAAAACAAATGAATAATTATACGATTAAATTAATAAATATTATTTTGAAACTTAATTGACATTAAGATGTGATTAACGTATATTTGCAGCTTCTCAAAATTTCTTTCCATAAAGAAATTTTAAGCTATAATATTTGCACATTTTCTCACACTATTAAATAATAATTTATACCGGCAAAGCAAAGATTAATTATTCGAAAATTGCTGGATTTGTAAATCAAATACACAAAACAAATTTATATTGAAAATTTTAAATAAAAAAAATTGTTTAACAAATAACTTCAAATCAGCGCACGTTTGCGCGCTTTGAATTAAATTTACAGTATTGTACAATTATAGATGATTAAAATTATCTCCTTAATTCTGCTTGTACTGAAAATAGACACCTCAAACAGAATTTAATATTCTAAAAAAAACAATAAATTTAGTTCGAAGACGCATAAAAAGTTTCCCCCGATCGTGTAATCAGCTTAACATTTTTTTTGCTAAATTCAAATTCTCAGGATTGTCACAGAATCCAATGTAGTCGGAATTGGATTTAAAAAGACGACAAAAAAACGTTTGTGTGATGAATTTCAATGTTATCGGTTTTATGTTCAATCTATAATTATTATCTGTTATGAACATAAAACAAACAGTATTGAAATTCATTTATATCGCCAGGTAAAAAATTTTATTTTAAAATAAGGATGCGTAGTTCTCACAAGGTTAATCAAATCTTAATTCTGAATGCTTAATAAAATTTTGACCACGTTAAAAAAATGGGACCCCGGAAAGAGAGAATGAACCAAGGGGTTTTTTATTTGTGTTGAAGAACGCATTTGAATAATTAAAATATCTTAATATATAATTTTAAAAAGTCTTAATAATAAAAATTAAATTATTAATTATTATTATTATTAATTATTTATTTTTGAAAAATAGTATTCATATTAAAAACTTATGTTTAAAGTTACTTTTATTTTTCACAAAAGTTTTGTTTTTCTATTTTAACTGCATACATACCTATGTCCAAGGCGGATCTGCCTTGCCTATGTATTTTAATTTATTTTATTTAAAACCTCAAATTTTGAAAGAAAATAATAAAATTCGGAATATATTTTTTTAACACACCCTACCCCACTCATGTGTAAAATTTTTTCATGTTGTTGCTTGAAACTTATAAAAAAATATTTATGCATGCATAAAATAATTGATATATTTATGAAAAATAAGACTGATATGAATCTGCTTTGAATTGGTCAAAATATTGGAATAATTATAAGCAAATTAAAAGAAACATATATTTTATTTCCGAAAACGTGTTCAAATTAAAAAATCTGTCCACTATCTATAATGTCATTCATTTTGATTTTAAACTTTAATCAA
This sequence comes from Gymnocheta viridis, assembly GCA_956483585.1. Lineage (NCBI taxonomy): Eukaryota > Metazoa > Arthropoda > Insecta > Diptera > Tachinidae > Gymnocheta > Gymnocheta viridis. The sequence goes on from OY101442.1 coordinate 111,235,846, forward strand.
GAGGATCAAAATAATATATTAAATATATTTTTTTCCTACACACTTTATTAAATTATTACATTATTAAATTTAAAATTATAAAAATTTTTTGTTTGTTCTACAATCTTAAAGGTAATAAATATTTGATTCACAATTCATGTAGAAGTCATTACATATAAAATTTAAACTTTTTTTGATTTGTATGTAAATTTCCATACAAAAACTTCGAAAAATTTCAATATAAGTGCCGTATTAAAAACATATCATTAATTTGACCACGAGATTCATTAGTATAATTTCGATAAATTTTTTACAAGAGATAATACACCATCATTAATTCACAATTCATTGGTATACAGAGAGGACAATATTCACATATTCAATATTAATAATATAAAAAAGGATACAATTAAAAAAATTCATAACCAGATAACATAACATAAGTCGCCATGTTAGAAAAAAAAGTATTTCAGCTCAATTATAAATATTCGCAAGGAATTTGTTTCATAAGGAAAGGTTTTTCTCGAGAAAAAATATCTCTAACTAATTCAAACTCCCTTCTGTTTTGTGGAGGAAATTTTTTTAAGGAAAACCCAAACTTAAACATATTTAGAATAACTACTTTTTAGATTTTTATTTTTTTTCTTCCTTTTATGAAAACGGACTTAAAAGTAAAATGAGGGAATTATTATTCATAATAGGAAAAAAAAGAAAAATGGAAAAATTTCATCAGGAATTTCTGTTTATAATTGTTCCCATTTTCTAAAAACATGCTCATGTGCTACTCTTTTGCTACTAAATACTGACAGTAGCAGTCGTTATTAAATTGCAATTCAAATACAACAGTAGTTTGAAAACATAAATTTCAAATAGAAAAACATTATGTTTATTTTTTTAATAGCAAAATCATGGTACACGTTTTGTACTGCAACTACCTGGTAATAAGTGTACCATGTAGCAAAAGGTTTAAAAAACAAAATCAACACAAGACGACAAATTATTTTGCTGCCCCTAAATACAATTACTACAATTACTTGGCATAGGAATTTTGAACACTGAAAGTTAGCAATCGATATTAGCGATCGGGAATCATAAGTTTATGAATTTGTTTTCATTTAATCGATGGCTTAAATTGCGATACCAAAGCATAAAATGAACCTACATATTGTTACATATTGAGTTGAGTTATCTTAATTTATTTATGTTTTTAAGATTAAAATTAAAAAAATACACCTACTCGTGTAAATAACGAATAAAAAAAAAACTAAAAAGCTACATTCATGTGAAGAAGAGGGAAAGAATCTGCTCATAAGCCAGGGGTTATAAAGTAGACAGCATTAAATAATGTTGGATTATAGAATTTGGCTAAATATGACAAGCGTTGTAAATGTACTGAAAAATAAGTATGTACAAGAAAAAAGTCGATAACAACATCAAATACGAAATATGAAATTCTGAAGTGGCTAAAACATTAATAAGAATCACTTGACCTCCAACTAATACATACTTGTGTTCTAAAAAACAAAGCCGCCAGCCAAGCTCGAGATGTTTTCAAAACTCTGTACCCCGGAATGGTAAATAGCAAGTATATTATTATTATGTGGAGGAGACATTTTAATGACTTTATAGTGAAATATTTTGATATTTTTTTAAATTAATAAATCTATCAGACTACACAAAGCACGTGATTGATTCGTAAAACGCAAATATCTTCTTTTTTTTGGGGCGGGGGGGAATATTTACTTACCCTGAATATGATTTGTTTGTTGTATTTTTTGTTATGTTCTTAATACTCAAGTATATATTTAATTGTTATCCAAAATTGCAAACAATTAAACGTAAGTAGATGGGGAAGAGTAATCATGTTGCCAAGGTAACTTCAGATATTAAAAAACAAAAGTTTTTATTCTTAAATACCAACAAAAATAAACAATTAATTGATTTTGTATAGAAAAAATAACCAGATGAAGAAGATTTATCGCATTTAAGTACTCAAAGCGCAAAATAAACAAAAATTACACAAATTATTTAATTCATACTTTTTAGAAATCCAAACATAGAGAAGAGAATATTGATCAATAAAACATAAAATAAAATTAAATGAAACATACACATGCATACATACATATGTATGTACATACAAACATAAATTCATATTTAATCACTGATCAGTATGAATTGTTCTTGTGTGAATAAATTATTGGAAGAGATCAAGCTGGAACTCAGCCAAACATTCAACAAGAATATCAAGACCAGCAAGCAACATCTCAAATGCTAACTAACCCTTTCAACTGTTGATCTACCAACACATAGGTACACACACACACATAGACACATGCATACATTCTGCGTTTCTATTTACGATGTTGGGTTGGTTTCTTTCGCTTTCAATCTTTAGCATTCATTTGTTTTGTGCGTATATTTTGTGCGAAACTCTTACAGCTGATCGATTCATCTTCTGGAAAGAAGATTTGCTTACGTAGTTTGCTGTTGGCTCTTTTAAATGGTGTTTTTATGTTAATAATGTTGTTGTTCTTGTTATTTTTATAGTTTATAAATGAAACCAAATCTAAGAAGAAGATTTACAAGCTTTAGAAGATTGTGTATAAATAGTTTGATTTAGTTTTGTGATTATAACATTCTAGTTTTAGAGTTACTACTGTAAACATAAAAATACAGTGTAAAGTCGTTGGATTAGTTTGTTTAATTAAAATCTTAAAAAAAACCCAGAAAATGGTATGTTTAAATCAATGGATTAAAATTCTTTAGTGGAATAAATTGTAAACGTTTTATTTTATTTTTGTAATTTATAGAAATTCTTCCTGGTTGCCTTCGCCGTGATCGCAGCTGTAGCTGCTGATGTCAGCCATTTGCAGTTGAACGAATACTTGCCGCCTGTACAAGTCGCTATCGTTGATGGCCCCAAGAACGAATACTTACCTCCTGTTCAACAACAATTCGCTCCTGAACCAGTTGCTCCTGAACCAGTTGCTCCTGAACCATTTGCTCCTGTTCCCGCTCATAAATTGGCTGACGATGGTTACCGTTACAAGACCCAACGTCGTGTTGTATACCGTCGTAATCGCCGCGATGTCAGCCACGTGACTTCCAGCGAATACTTGCCTCCTGCTGCAGAAGCTGTTCCCGTTGAAGTTGTTCCCGTTGAAGTTGTTCCCGTTGAAGTTGCCCCCATTCAAGAAGTTTCTAACGCTGTAGTTGAAGAACCTACTGCCGGTCACGTACTAGCAGATGATGGTTACCGTTACAAGACCCAACGTCGTGTTGTATATCGTCGTACCCGCCGTGATGTCAGTCATTTGGATTCAACCGCATACTTGCCCCCTGTAGAAGAAGCTGCCCCCGTTTTAGATGCTCCCGTTGAAGAAGTCGCTATTGTTGCAGAAGATGCTCCCGCTCACGTACTAGCTGATGATGGTTACCGTTACAAGACCCAACGTCGTGTTTTATATCGTCGTAACCGCCGTGATGTCAGTCATTTGGAATCCAGCAATTATTTGCCTCCTGTACAAGAAGCCGCTCCCGTTGAGATTGCTCCTTTGGAGCAAGTTGCTATTGTAGATGAAGCTGAGCCTGGCCATGTAGTCGCCGATGACGGATACCGTTACAAGACCCAACGTCGTGTTGTCTACCGCCGCAACCGTCGTGATGTCAGCCATTTGCCCTTGACCGAATACTTGCCTCCAGTACAAGAAGATTATGTCGGTGTATCTGAGCCCACCAACGAATACCTGCCTCCTGTTCGACAAATCGATCCAGTACCCGCTCACGTATTGTCATCTGATGGCTACCGTTACAAGACCCAACGCCGTCGCGTGGTCTTCCGCCGCCATTAGATTTAGACGCACTGCACTTACTTCTCCATTTTAGGAGAATTCTAGCTTAACAACAACAACAAAAAAAGAAAAATTGTAAAGTATTAATACTTCTTGTACTGTAACCAAAAAAAATAACTAACAGGCATTCATTCCAACGACCGCAAAATAAAAGAAGATGCAATAAAAATACGTTTAAAAAAATATTCAAAAATAAACATTTCGTTTTATTTGTTAAGTTTTATAATTTATGATGAAATTAGTTTAAAAGTTTATGCAAAATATTTAAGAACCGAAGAGAATAAGCAAGTTATGTATATTTTAAATCAAGAATTATTCAGGTATTTGAAACTGGTTTGCATAAGATTCTTTTTAAATCTATTTGCATTAAAAGATGTCCATCCAGCAGCAAAAACGAGTCCGATAAATAATATATTGTTTTTTTTTTTGGGGGGGAACTTTTTGTACCAAAAATATGCAAATTTAATTGCAATTAAAATTTTGTATAAAAACTTTTGACAAAGGTAAAGAAAGTATCACTTTCCATTGGATTTTAAGTCTATAAGGAAATAAGCACAGCAAAATGGTAAGTAGCGCTACAACTTGAAATGGGAATATTAACGAGAAATTATATAAAATTGTATTTCATTTCAATTTTAGAAAATTTTTATCGTTTTGAGTGCCTTAATAGCAGCAGTATCTGCTGATGTCAGCCACTTGCCAATCAACAAGTATTTGCCACCTTCTCATCATCATGCTGCTTCAGCTCCTGGTTTAACAATTAGTGCTGCTCCTACACATCATCATCATCATCATCATCATGTTGAAGCTGCTTCGGCTCCAGCTGTATCACACATCGCTCCAGCTGCTCAATCTTACCACGTTGCTGCGGCTGCTCCAGTTTTCTCCTACTCCGCTCCTGCTACTCAATCATATCATGTAGGTGCTTCTGCTCCAGCTGTGACTTACTCGGCTCCCGCACCAGCTGTGTCTTACTCTGCGCCAGCTACTCACTCATATCATGTTGAAGCCGCTTCAGCTCCAGCTCCAGCAGTTTCTTACTCCGCTCCTGCTACTCAATCTTACCATGTAGAAGCCGCCTCTGCCCCAGCCGTGTCATACTCAGCTCCAGCTGCCCAGTCTTACCATGTTGCCCAGTCTGCTCCAGCTGTCTCCTATTCCGCTCCTATTGCCCAATCTTACCACGCTGAAGCCGCCTCAGCACCAGCACTTTCTTACTCTGCTCCTGCAACCCATTCTTACCACGTTGAAGCCGCTTCAGCTCCAGCTCCAGCAGTTTCATATTCTGCTCCTGCAACCGATTCTTACCACGTTGAAGCCGCTTCAGCTCCAGCTCCAGCGGTTTCCTACTCGGCTCCTGCTGTTCAATCTTACGAATCTTCTTCATACGATGGTGCTGCCTCAGAGCCAGCTCACACTTTCTCTGCCTCCGAAGGTTATCACTACAAGACTGCCAAACGCCGTGTCATTCGTCGCCAACGTCGTGATGTCAGCCATTTACCCACTAATGATTACTTGCCACCTCACCAAGGTGCTGCTTCTGCTCCATCCGTTGACTATTTGTCTCCTGCAGCCGCTTCTGCACCAGTTGCTCAATACCAATCTGTTCCATCTTATTCTGAAGCTGCTTCTGCCCCTGCTGTCTCATACTCCGCCCCGGCTGCTTCTTATGAAACTGCTTCTTATGATGTTGCTGCTTCAGAACCAGCTCATTCATTCTCTGCCGCTGAAGGCTACCATTACAAAACCGTCCAACGGCGTGTCATTCGTCGTCGCCGTTACTAAATTTCATGTACCTTAAATTATTGACTATTGTATGTTGAAGTTGTAGAACAACTTAAGCACAAATGCAATTGATTTACTCTAAATAAATTTTACAATCGAACGCAAAGAAATTTTATTTCAAAATGACACAAGATCTTCTTGTCCCCATTAATATTTCAGATGCTATTAATATAGTTTTTTGCTTAAAATCAAATCAGAAAATTCGAAAATATTTGATTAAGAAAAATGTTTTTCCTTTATTGAAAGAACAACATATTCTATGGAAAACAAACGTTTTACTTGGGTTGGACTGGAGCACTGCAACTACAAATATATTTTTTATTTCTAAAAAGTTATCAGCATTCTGATTAAAACAAAAGTGATTCAAAAATGTTTGAAATTATTCGATATTTTCTTTCAGTTAGTTTTCAAAAAGTTGTTTAAATTATTAGTTTCATATATTTAATTTTTTCTAATTGATTTTTTTTATATATTTCTGAGAAAATGTTTTCAAAACAAACCATAGTAGATCAGTGACGGTCCTTCTAATGTGCGCAGGTGTTCAATGAATTATTTCATATTATGCTTGTGATTATGAAATTTTACTTTATTGTTTTTGTGTTTGCAACAGCAATACGATTAAAAAGATCTCTAGATGTATAAAAACCACATACACAAAATCTTCCAATGCAGTTTAGCTTTTATACGAAGGAGACGCAAAAATAGCTGCCACACCAAAACCGGAGGTGTAGAATTGCTCAGTTTGCTTTTGTTTGGTCGATCCTTCGCTTTTGCACATTCGATAATGTGTTGTAGTTCACAGCCAAAGCTGGAGCACACACTTTCAAAGGAATTGGAAATTTTATAAACTATAAAAAAATTAAAGGCATTTTACACATTCAAATGTGGAGAAATGAAAAATGTTTTTGACAAAACAAGTTGTCAAGATAAGAGAGTAAATTAATTATTTTAGGATTATCATAGACAAATAACGGCTGGATGGTCGTTTTAAAAATGGCATGCGAATGTGTTATTGAGAGTTTATTGAATAAAACCGTTTTCGCAAACAAAAAAAGCAGAAGAACAGTTCCTGATGAGTTTTAAAGCCAAATATACAGTTTCTTTAAATTTAGAAAAAATAAAAATAAAACTTTTTTTCTACGATGAGTTCATCGAAATTTTTAACACAAAAAGCTCGTGATATTGAACTCAATTATAATTAGATTTTTTTTTAAATATACATACATATTTGAAAAACATTCAAAAAAACTTAAGGTACGGTCACACCTAGCAAACATTTGCCCAAAAAAACGTAACCTCTACTTTTGCTTAGGGCTACTGTGATTTAACTTGGTTTTTATATCACAAAATGAAGTCAATTATGCCGCGAAATGCTATTTTTATATTATTTTTAATAAATGCGAACCCATATTTAAAAAAAATATTGGAATTAAAGGAAGTAAAAATTTAGTTTGTCTGTTGGTCTCGTTTTTTCCCGCAAATATTTGGCAAGTGTGAGTATACCTTTATATGAAAATTAAAATAAATATAAAACAAACAAACTCAAATGGAATCTTTGTCTATTACGTCTCCGTCGTGGTCCTAGGAAATATCGGCAATTTTTCTATGTTTAACAGAAGTGGTCATCAGTTTCAATGCAATATTGTTACTGATCATACAGAATTTATATTCTAAATAATTTTTAGCTTCCAATTTAACATGATAATTTTCGCTAAATGAATTTTCATCAGATCTCGACAAGAACAAGAATTATTCGGATAATTTTTCTTCAATTTTGTTCGAACAAACAAAATTTTTCAATTATTCGAACAGTTTTTGTCGCATATTTGAATAATTTTTCAAACTAGTTTTTACGTTACGAATGTTATATTTCTTCCTAAATGAATGTTGACAATATTGGTTTTTAAAGTTGTGTTAAGTAAACTTATTGTACCCAATTCTAAATAGAGTTCACTTTAACTCGTTCAGCCGCTTTAATTTATACGGGTTTTTTATAAAACGAACGGCCGAACGAGTTGGACCCAACTCTTATTATAAATACTTGTGTAACAAAGGAAACGGGAATTATAAAATTGCGTTCCCGGGAATTCCGAATCCCATAATTTTTCTTAATTAATTTAATTTACCAGCGAAAAAATTTTTTTTTAATAAAACAAACATTATTTTTAAGTTCACAGCCTGCTGTATGAGTTGTAAGTTGTATAAGTGTTGCTGTTGATTTCGACAAAAGCAATTGTTTATAGAGAAATTACAAACAACTTGTCTACAACCTACAACTCATACAATAGTTGCGATTTGAACAAATTTAATATTTAAATATTAAACGATTAAATCATAAACGATTAATACAGTTATAGTAGGGTTAATGTTGGACTTTTATATGAGAAACGTGGTTTTAATGCACACATTAATTTTATTAATCGTTTGTGAACAAGGCCATAAATATTTATTTTTCTTTTACTTTCTTCGATATCTCACCACTTGTTGTCGAAAGCGACGATTATACCCTTGATTTATGTATATTAATAAATATTTGAGTTTTATACAACCAGCACCACATTAAAACAAGTCAAATGCATGAAATACAAATGAAATCAAATGAAGGGATGTTGCGGCCTCCGGAAACAATGTTGTTATGTTATACCGTCTATAAAAATGCTTCTTTGCTCCTTAGAATAAAATTTTACGAACTTAAATCAGTTTGAATTAACGCGAGGTGTTTATTATTTTCCCAAAAAAAATTAATAACAATAATAATATTATGCATTAAATTGCAAAAAGAAAAGAAAAACTTTGCTGGGTCATTGCTTCAGCAGGCTCTTCAATAATAAAAAATGATACAAACAATTCGTTGAAAATGCGACGCTAAAGAAATATTTATATGTATTTTCAAGTTTAGTTTTAAGAGATTTTAAGAGATTTTCACAAAAATATAGTTTGGATTTAAATTTTCTTTGTTTCTTAAGTCACCAATTGCGAAATCTCATCTGAATTACTGAGAGCGAGAATGATTCCCCGATGATGGCTGCTAGAACCTACAGAACAGAAAACAATAGTTGCCGAAAAAATAAAAGAAACCGGCTTGCATAAGACGTTTCTATTCATCTATTTGCAATAAATGATGCACAACAACAAAAATTTATTATAAATATATTGTTGCTTTGTCTATTGTGCTAAAGTTTATGCAAATTTCTTGCATTCAGTATTTCGTATAAAAACGTTGTGATATCCGCAAAAAGTATCATTTTCCGTTCGATTGTCAGCCAAGTGTATAAAGGAATAGACACTTTGAAATGGTTAGTTGTATTGTGCAAGTGAAATGCACTTTATGCTAATTTTAATTTTATTTCAATTCTAGGAAGTCTTGATTGTTTTGTGCGCCTTTATTGCTGCTGGAGCTGGCGATGTCAGCCATTTGCCTACTAACGATTATTTGCCACCTTCTCATCATCATGCTGCCTCAGCACCTGCTGCAAGCTACAGCGCTGAACCTTCCTATAATTTTGAAGCTGCCTCCGCTCCAGCCGTTTCATACTCAGCCCCAGCGTCTCAATCGTATCATATTGAAGCTGCTTCAGCACCAGCCGTTTCCTACTCTGCTCCCGCTGCTCAATCTTACGAATCTGCTTCTTACGAAGGTGCTGCCTCTGAGCCAGCTCACACTTTTTCTGCCTCCGAAGGTTATCGTTACAAGACAGCGAAACGCCGTGTGATTCGTCGTCAACGTCGCGATGTCAGTCACTTGTCCTCTGAATACTTGCCTCCAGCAGCCGCTTCCACTAATGACGTTCAATACGAATCAGCTCCATCTTACTATGGAGCTGCATCTGAGCCAGCTGTTAGCTACGAAACTGCCTCGTACGAAAGTGCTGCCTCCGAGCCCGCTCACTCTTACTCCTCTGCTGACGGCTACCATTACAAAACCGCAAAACGCCGTGTTATTCGTCGCCAACGTCGTGATGTCAGCCATCTGCCCACTAATGATTACTTGCCACCTCATCAAGGCGCTGCTTCTGCTCCATCTGCTGAATATTTGCCTGCTGCAGCCGCTTCTGTTCCAGTTGCTCAATACGAGTCAGCACCATCCTACTCCGTTGCAGCTTCCGCTCCAGCTCTATCATACTCTGGCCCAGCGGCTTCTTACGAAACTGCCTCTTATGAAACTGCTGCTTCTGAACCCGCTCACTCTTACTCTTCTGCAGAAGGCTACCGCTACAAGACCGCAAAACGTCGTGTCATCCGTCGTCGTCGTTTCTAAGTCATATATTCTCAAACTTATGTTGTCTTTTAGATTCTAAGAACCAAAGTGTAAAATATTTTATAGTTAAATTCCAAAACGATTTTAGTTCTTACGACTTATGTAAATTAATAATAAAAGTTATTTTAATAAAAATAAATTTGAAAAAAAAACGAATCCAATAAAAATGTAAGAGTTTTGTTTAAGCTGGTCTTATCAGGACAATATTTCAGCTACTTATGGGACAAACGTTTAAGCGATTGTTCGACGGTTTTTAAACAGGAGATTTTCTTTGGATTGGCGCAAAGTTGCAATGCTGTTCGACTGACAATGTTTATAAATTTATTAGAAAAGCACTTAAGAGATCGCTTGCGTGACCTTAAATATGCATTCGTTTTTTTTTTAATTCTTAAATTAAACAATCTTTAATTTTATGTAGAGAAATTTAGCGACGCATGATCGCGCATGATCGTGAGTAGCTTTTTCTTTCAATCATGTGAGCATGAACGTGAGTTTTCAATTTTTATATTTTTTTTAACTATTTTATAGTTTTCAAAAACCCTCAACAAACAAAAGTTTTTGAAATCTTTGAAAGAAGATATCGAGGCAATCTCGATTAATAAATTTGAAAAATTATTTTATAGTTTTTTTCGTAAGTATTAGGTAAGCGTGAATTTTCGTGATTGTAATTAAATTTTTTTCACTCATGTGATAATGCATGAACTTGAGCCAAAAATATAAGCATGAACGTGCATGAGTAAAATTTCTTTATCGTGAGCAAGCATTGACGTGAGTGAAAAGCCACTCACGATGCCCTTTCTAATTTCTATAGGTGTTTAAATCTCGAATAGCACATTCCCATTATTAAAATTCATTTATTTTACTGTAACAGAAAATATTAAGAAATATACAAGAAACATATTTTAAATCACCAAACACTCACGCAAACATTTCACTCATGCACGCTCACATAAAATTGAAGAGAAAATTACCATCGATCGTTATTGATCAAGCGCATGCTAATCAAATAAACATTTTATTTTAATTAAATTTTGTATTCACTTGAAAAAAATAGTAGTGTTTAATTTAGATTCAATTAATTAAAAAGTTAAAAAAGTGAACATTTATTTTTTCTTTTTTAATTAAACATATTTTAATGCACAAATACACACTACACGGCGAGTGCTTTCAGATGTGGATAGTATTATTATAATTTTGGTGTTGAAACTTGGTTGCTAATTGCTCTTGATAAGTGAACTAAAGTATGCGTAACGTAGAGATGTATACCGCTTAGCGTGAACCTTTCGTGATTAGTTTTTTGTTTCAATTCTGTGAGCATGAGTAGATTTTTAGCGTGATTGATTTGTGATTATTTTTTTGCTCTATTGCAAATTTTTTCAAGTAAGTATAACGAACATATGATCAATATGTTTGCTAGTAATTCAAGAAAGTGTATTAAAAAGTACTTAATAATTAAAGAAATAACTAATAAACTCTATCAAATAGTAAATACTCATCGATCGCAAAGTAAATGATCAAAGCTTTTACAAATGACCCAAAAAGGCTTTCGTCATATGTGTACATTTTAAAAAATATTTATATATATTTATAATTTAAATTTGAATACCCATAGCAACTGTTCACACACAACAATTCATTATACCTGCAGCAAGCGCGATCATCAACTTAACATACTTCCCAGCAAAATTGTCGTTTACTGCCAAATGTCTTCATATTCAAAGTACAAATAAATGTACATCCAATCTTTCTCTATTGTTTTCTAATTTAGCAAATTGAAACATGTTTTTAGACGTTATTATTATTTATATCTATTGTCCATCGGCATGTGTTAAACTAAAAATTAATTGGAAGATTAATATTGAATATGCATATATTTTTCAAGTCTGGTTTAAATTGAAATATAGACAACTTCTCTGCAGTAACAACGACTGTGAACATTTAAACAAATTATAAATATAATTAGAAAGCTTCAAATGTTTGTTTAAACAATGAAGGCATACTAATTGATGGCAACAGCAATGAACGCAGAAATTTGAAAAAGAAACGCACTAATAAAATTGTTATGTATTATAAAAAAGTCCGCCCGACTGAAAACAGATGCAACTTTATTTTAATGCGACCCAATCCATAATAAATAATTTAATAAAATACAATAAGTTATAACGATTTAACATACTTTAGGGAGATTTTGCAAAAAATTTCAATTAATCTTAAAAAAGCTTTAAATTACCACCAAAACTCTAAACACTAATGAACGTAAAGGCTTTTTAATATTTATAGAGTTCGCATAATGGTCGAAATTCGACCGCCAGTTTAAACATATACATACTTTTTTTAGTTGCATTTATTGAAATAGAAAAACTACATAATTTCCCATTCCCTTTCCTTCATTTGCATTTGTGGTGGTGTCAACTTTAGGAGCCTTTTATTCTTTTAACCGATTTAAATAATATATAGTCGGATCGCTAAAGCTCAACAATGTCTACCATTTCGTAAAAGAATTAAGCAAATTGATTGGTAAACGAAGGAGGAAAAGGGATCCAAATATTTGTCTTTGCCTATTTATATAATAGGTACTGTTAAAGTAAAGTTCTTCAAGCCCAATTTAGAAATGTTTGCTATGATAACCTCACGCACGTGCGTCCCCTTGTTAAGAATTTTGCGAGAAGTTGGCCAAAAGACTTTTGTGTTTCCTCACCAATTTTAAAAATATATAAAACATACTCAAGTAAGAGCTTGAGAACCTAGAAAGCCAAAAATTTCAATTCCAATTTTTATTATTTAGCATTTTGGTGAAATATTTTTAATATTAAAAACGAATAGCTTTTGCGCTTTTATTTATACTACAAATTATAATTTAAAAAAACATTGAACACGTACGTACGCACGAAATACGATAAATTACAAAAACAAAAAACATTAAAAATACAAAACTTTTGTTTACTACGCCTTTCCCACAAATTGAAGAAAAAGCTCTGTCTCAATGTTGTTTCCAATTTCTTTGCAAAAACAAATTGGAGAAACACACGTGCATGATTTGTTTATTTTTCAACTTAAAGCTAATACATGGACGTGTAATGAGTATGCAAGTAGCAATTTTAAATGCTGATAGTTCCCAAAACACTGAAACGATCTTAAAAATATATAGTTTATGCTCATCTGCAAGTCAATGCCTTTAAGCTGCTAAAAGTTCTGTCGAAATCGGTTGTATATTGTGTGCAGAAGTTCCATTGCCAAAAGCGGTTTCGCCTAGAAAGCCTTTCCTCTCTGCTAGTTTTGAAATTTTAAAATATTATTTTCAAAAAAACTCTGGAATATTGGTTGTTTTCGAGAAACTCCTTTTCACTGGTAATCGTGCCAAGCGTTTTTCCCAAGTTTGAAATGAGACGTTTAATAAAAGATATCAAAACTAAAACATCATTTCCAGCTTTTGGATTTCCATCTATAGTTTTTATTTCGATTAGAACTCATTACTCGAATCATTCGATTAACAGCTAAATCGGTAGAAAGTATTATAACAAAATCTATAAAAAAGTGGAGCCCAACACTAGAAAATTGAGAATATTTGCATTCAATGTCTCATCATTTGACACATTTTGGCAGACAATATTTTTATTGTCAATACAACAATACTATTAAACACTTTTTACGATCTACTTCTTTACTGCCGCAATGATATGTCATAACCAAACTTGAAGAAAATGGCGCAGAAGTACTTAAATTTTCATATGAGTTCTGTAGCATCTGAGAGACTATTTTCTACTGCAGGTCTTGTTTAAACCGAGTGGCAGTTTACATTATGCAACTCTTGTCTTCTTTAAAGTTGCAGTTGCGTTTCCGATATGAAATTTTTATTTTAGAAAAGTTTTATGCGTGCATACACTTATTTATATTTCTACTTGTACGAACGAAGAAACAAAATGAATTTAACTCGGCAGATATCTACGTAATTCTTTTAAGTCGTCTCTCTCCATCACGCGAAATCGTCTTTCACCGCAAAATTGTATAACACATATGTACTTTGTTTTTTTTTAAATCTTATTAATATCAATTTTAAACACTAATAATCTTTTACGTTGTAATTTTGTTAGATAATACACAAATAGCTCTTTTTGTATTTTGATAATTATACATTGAATTCAAATTCAATACGCATATCTGGGCCTTTATTATCGATATATATTTTTTAGTATCGGCATCGTTTCGCCAAAAAGATGTGTCGATGCATTCTCAGTTAATACTGACCGTACCTATTTGTATTTCCAACAGTATTGAAAATATTGTTTATTAAATAATTTTGGGTATTTATTTATGTGTGCTGTGTATTTCTTATTTTATAAATTTGTACGAATATTCTAACAATTGTGAATATTTAAATTCTCGTCAATATTTTATTTATTTTTTACCGACTACTTAAAATATTAATTGTTTTTTTAAATAAACAATGAAATTGAAATTGACAGGGCATCAGTTAAAAATTAAAGGCTGCTTCTCTTAAGCAAACAAATATGGAAACCTCCTTGAGCGAGTCGGACCCGAACTTGGTTGTTTTTAAGCTTTTGGATAGCTTTTATCGCGGGCTTTGAGCGCGGCGACCGAATCAAGAAATTCCGCAACGAAAAAAAACCGAACAATAAGTTTGCTTCTTAAGTCTTTTGTTTTTTTAGGTATTTGAATCGCCTAGCGTAAGTTAACCCCTAAAGTATGCTATTGATTTCATTAACATACAGTATTGCTAGAACAGATTTTTACAGAGAAAAAACTTAAATTAATATCAAAGAAAAAAATACTGCGTAAATAAAAAATAAATAAATACTTATAATTGCATAAGCTGATAAAAAATGCTATGCAGTAGCTTTGCCGCGGCAGTCCCCGAGTGCCACACATCTTTTTTTTATTTCCTCTCCACCTTTTCTAGTTCAAATCGATTAATTAATTGATCGGTACATAGTACTATTTAAAAATCTAAGAAAAGTTTCGACTCTCAGCGGGTTAAAAATTAAATATATTTGCTTTCACATATGCTATACTATTTAAGTGTTTGATAACCATCGATACTAAACATTTTAAGTTCTGTTTTAATAATAAAAAAATAATTAAAAAAAGCTCTTAAAAACATACACAAAGTGCTTAAATCTCTTCGGCTTGTCTGCAGAAACACAAATCAATTTAAATGCTCCTGTTTATTTTTCTCATGTACCAATCACTCAATAAAGTTTTTCAACTATGAATTTGGTTATCATAAGTTGTACAAAACAGCTTCTGAAATGTTTTAACATTGGTGAAAATCATGAACAATGTCACGAAAATTTTAATTCGACAGTCACATTTAATTCGATCAAAATTACCTACCCATCATTCGACGGGTAATTTAATAGAGTTTCAAACAAAATTACATTATTTTAATCGAAACAGCTCTAGATGCTGGTTGGCGCCAAAACGCATTTTTTTCTTGTTCAGTGTTCAGCAATACAATTGTCAAAATTTTCGCTGAAAAGCAGTGTAATTACACGGTTTGACAGATAAAGCACAATTTTGAAATGATCTGGTGTAGGTTGCAGGCCTGCCTGAGCAGATATTTTTGGCGCACATTCAGAAATCAACACTAAGTGTTAACTTTTTTAAGTATGTAACTATTTTAATTATTCGCAGTTGGTTACTTTCAACACGAAAAGCTATGGGTGAAGCTGTAACTAAATGATAACTCACATTTTTATGGTTTTACAATAAACAATAGACATACAGTTTGGATCGTCTCAAAATATATTTTTCATCCCACATATTTGTTATATTTTTCGTTATTTTAACATATTTAATGTGAGCGAAGATAAATCGTGTTTAACTAGCAGAAACACGAACCAAATTTTCTCCAGAAATTTCAGTAAAGAATCCATTATTTTGAACCAATTTTTGTAGTTTGCTAACATATATTGCATATATTATTATAATATCATTAGGTATCTGATGAAGAATTTTAACCGTATTTTTTGTATGGACGCGGTACCAATTCCCAGATTTTTCTTCCTTAATCAAATTTCTGACTATGGTTAAGCGTTTTACAGAGCTGCTAAGCAATTTGGTTGGTATCTCTGCTATTTAAGTAGTTATAGATGCCACCAGATGGAAATTTTTAACAATATCCTTAAAATCAAATAACAGAATTTATCTATTGTTATCACATGCAATAACATGTGCTAGTAAAATAACGTTAACGTTTATTATTAAAAGTTACAGAATGGCTCTGCTGAATATGTTTCAGTTTGTATGAAATGAGAGAAAAACTTTGGTCCAATAGCACGAATTTTCCAACACAACGAAAGGACTGACATTATATCATTCGTACTATTGGACGTCCGCGGTATATATAATATAAGTATGTTAGTCTATACGTATGTACATACACATGTACATGCACATACTTACGTGTACAATCTTATATGTAAGAATTAAAATGAGTTTAACTTTATTCCAAAAATATATATGTATGTATGTATGTATGTATATTAGGTATGTCTTTAGTTATACTTTTTCCATTGAATAAATCTGGCCTTATTTCACTAAATACGCTTTTGCCAATTTTAAAAAGAAATAGGTTGTCCCTAATGAAATAATATGCTGCAAAAAATGTTAGATTTATTTTTTCATTAATATTTCTTCACAAAGATTGGTCGATTCAAACTTTTTTAAATGTACAAAGGAACCCTAATTTCTTCTTTATTCAGCTCAGCACCGCTTAAAATCTTAAAATCGGCACAAAAATTAATTGGTTAAATAAGTATTTGTTTGTTCACGAAGACCCAAAAATCGTATTTAACCGATAACTTTGAATTTCGGGGGTCCAATCGAGCCTAAAACCTACGTTAGGTCTCTTACATGTAAAAGGTGTTACCTACCAATTTGTTTGATTTTGCCACATATTATTGTTTAGTTTAAACCTACTCATGTATGCACAAATATAGTTTTAATTTACTCACCTCTTCAAGTCGTCTGAATTTATTGCACTTAATTAATTATTTTATTAAACGCACGAACCGAAACCCGTTTAACACATTAATCACATTATTTTATACACTGGCAACTCTAACAGACACTACTTTATTTTGATTGAAATTTATATTTGGCTTGTAAACAGCGTTGCCGTTGTGACACTAAAGTATCTATTCCGTGTCAATGACACTTTTTATGGACCCTTTTTAAATTTATCACTTTGTATCATTTTAACAAAATTTATACCACTTTTTGACTCTTTTTGAAAATGAGTAAAATTTTTTCAATATTAATAAACAGCAAAAGGTATGAAGATATGCGTAAAACAACTAATATTGCATGTACACCAGAACGAAATCTCGTAGATTTCTGTTAATATCTCTATCAAAATCTATACCGTTTGCACCATTTTATTCGTGACATTTTTAAGATTTCGTATTCATACTAAAAAAAAATTGATTGGCATATTTATTTTAATGTGTCAAACTCCATATGAAAAATCATCACTCAAATACAAAGCAAGCACATCTTTCAAAGAATTGCAGTATAATTTAGCAAAGAACACAGTTGCATCACTGAGTGCTACCACATTTTGAGTAAATTTCGTCAAAATCTAGTCGCTAAGTAGATTTTGTTTTATATGAAAAATCTAGTCAAAATCAACAAGATTTGCTCGAAATCTCATAAGTACTAGATTTTGGTCTGGTGTAACGGCCATATAACGCAGAATAGTTTTGGTTCGAGATAGGAAATCTTAAAAATGATTTGATGAATATATATATTCAAATATATATGAATTCGTTACATATACATATATATTTATTTACTTTGACACATAGAAGTGCTTTCGCTGAACTATTTTTTTTCAAAACCAACACTCATTAAAAATAACCTTACGAACAAGATTGAAATAGAAACTTGTGAGACTTTGCTTTCCTCTCTCAATTTGCTCGAATCTAAGCTAGAAGAATGGACATCATTTGAAGAATTAACTAAAAAATATAGAATAAGTATTTCTAAAAAGTGATAAGCATTATCAAAAGTTTTTGTAGGCGTAACTTTTTTTTGATAATACCTATGAATAATGCTGGAATGTACCTGTGAATTGTCTTCTAGTTTTAACATTTGTTTATAATTCGAGCATGTACAATTACTTTTATTTTAGTCTAAAGTTTTTAATTAATTGTTAAGATTTGTTTTTATGTTTTTAATTGAAATAAATATTATTTTTTGTTCACTAAAACAACTTCACCTTATTTTTCTTTAAAATACAGTTTTTACAATTCTTTTTCTTATATACCCTTTTTATGATACTTTTCCGAAATTTTCAACGGCAACTCTGTTTGTAAACAAAACCTAACTTGCTCTGTTTTCTCTATTAAGAATTTTGCATTTATTTGCTTTTGCATTCTTGCATTCTTTGCTTTCCACATAGTAAAAGCATCAATAAAAAGTTGAAAACACATAACCAACAACAACACAAATGTAGTTGTGTGCCATCAAGGGAATTATGTATGTAGGCGCACGAAAATCATACCACTTTTAATAGCAACAACAAAATACAACTTCTGTAGGTATTTAAGATTTGTGACCACTTGCATACACATCTAACCACATGTATATACATATATGTATATGTAGTATGTACACATGTGAATGCTAATATTTTACATCAATCAATTATTTTAATAAAAACTTAATTTTAACACTTTTATATACAAATATTAATTGATTTATTAAGAAATTATATTAATGCAAATAATACTGTATAACTTTGGCATTTATTAAACACTTCACCAACTTTAAAATATAAATTTACGGGAGCAACAACTTTAACGGACGAATCTTAGCGACGACCACGTGAGAACTAATTTTTTGTTTGCAATTAGAGCAGAGTTGCCAGTTATTGGAGCATTTGCTTGTATGAAAGGATTATATAAAATGCGGAGTAATAATTTACAAATACCTTGAGAAAGAGAATTGGAGTTATTAGATACTTATTAAGTTTTGACTTAATACTAATCAATATTTTAAGGTGTTTCTTGAATTAAAAATTTAATTAAATAATAAAAAAAATCTCTTTTATTTGCATAAATTAAAGTTTATTTATATATTATAGGTACCTATTAAAATAAAAAATTTTATCGTGCCTTACATGCTATGCATATTCTACTTAAAAATTATATTTATTTTTATATTTTACACCTATTTCAAATTTTTGTAGAGTATTTATTACATACTTTGTAATATATTTAGCTGAAAAATGCAATGCAATTTAGTATTGCAATTTTTGATTGAGTCTGTAAGAAGTTAGTTAGGATTAAATAAATATGTATGTACATAAATAAGTTTTTAATAAGGTTTTATAGGTATAATTATATGATTGTATTACTTACTTCACATTTATATCAAATCACTAAAACAATTCTTTTATATTAAATTCAATAATATTTTTAATCGTTTTTTTTTATTTTTTTTAAATTAAACTTAAATTCTATAACGGCTGCGAAGTCTCGGTTCAGACAATGAAAGCTTTCTTTCTGAAATTTTCTCTAATTCTCTTTTGAAATTTTTTGGTAATGAAATTCAAGATTTTTGCATGTTCATCTTCACATTCTTTTGTTTCTGTACATAGAATTTTCCTCTCACCACCATGAAAGAAAAGAAAAGTAAAAGAAAATCAAAAATAAAGCTACAGCCATTTTCAGGTTGACAGTTACGAATTTCAAAACACAAGAGAATTTCAAAGTACATGAAAGAGTGTACCCCTTCGCAATCTTTTCTCCCCGTATACCCACAAACTACTACTTTCAGAAAGAAAAATTTCATAATGTGAACCGTGACTAAATGTTTGTTTTTTTACAAATCTATAAAATCGAGCATTCAGTTTAAATAAATATTTTGTATGTAGTTTTATTAATTTAGGTAATATTAAATGACTATGTTACATTTAATTCATTCAATTGTTTTTTTTTTGTATAGAGACTCGCAAACTTAACAACACTATGAGAATTGAATTAAACTAATGAACAAATTAAGTTAAAGAGGTCGATGGTAGATCAATCAATCACATTAGTATTCGAACTGCAACGACGGTTTAGGATACGAGTAGCCATTTCGTACTGGTGTGGGATAGGTGAATTTTACTTCCGGTGTGGGGTATGAGTAGCCAGTCTTTTGAGCAGATGGAGTTGGAAAATCAAATTTGACTGCTGGAGTGGGATAAGAATAACCTGATTTCTGAGGTGGCTGTGTGGGTAATTCGAATTTGCGGGCAGGTGTGGGATATGAATAACCTGTCTTTTGTGGGGGTCTCGTTGGAACTTCGAACTTTTTAGCTGGAGTGGGATATGAATAACCTGTTTTTTGGGTGGGCTTAGTGGGTAATTCAAATTTATGGGCAGGAGTAGGATATGAGTAACCTGTTTTTTGTGGTGGTTGTGTAGGTATCTCAAACTTAACAGCTGGTGTTGGATACGAATTACCAGTCTTTTGGGTGGGTTTAGTGGGTATTTCAAATTTTTGGGTGGGAGTAGGATATGAGTAACCTGTCTTTTGTGCTGGTTTGGTGGGAATTTCAAATTTCACAGCTGGTGTTGGGTACGAGTAACCAATCTTTTGTGTGGGCTTAGTGGGTAATTCGAATTTTTTGGTAGGTGTTGGATAAGAGTAACCAGTTTTCTGTGGAACAGGTGTTGGCTGTTTAGTTGTTGTTGTTGTTGTATATACAAACTTCACAGCTGGAGTAGGATACGAATAGCCGGTCTTTTGTGGCGGATGTGTGGGCAATTCGAATTTCTTGGCTGGTGTGGGATAAGAGTAACCAGTTTTCGGTGGCGATTTCGTTGGTATATCAAATTTAACTGATGGTGTTGGGTACGAGTAGCCAGCTTTCTTTGTGGGCAACTGGATTTTTTGTGCAGGCGTGGGATACGAATAACCAGGGTTTTCAGGGACTGGAGTAGGTCTTTTAGTAGTTGTAGTAGTATCTACGAATCTTACTTGAGGTGTGGGGTAAGAGTAGCCAGTTCTTTGTGTTGGCAATTCGAATTTAATAGTCGGTGTTGGATACGTATAACCAGGTTTCTGTGGAGTCGTTGTTGGCTTATTGGTGGTGGTATACTCAAATTTAATTTCTGGTTTTGGATAATCGTACCCAGACTTTGTGGGCTTAGTAGGTAAATGGAATTTGACAGCTGGTGTCGGATAACTATAGCCCGATTTTGTCGTTTGTGGTGCTGGTGGTGTTGGTCTCGTTGGCAAATCGAATTTTATTGTTGGCTGTGGATACGAGTAGGCTGGCTTAGTAGGAGTAGGCTTAGGATATTCTAAAGGCTGTTTGGGCTGAGGATATGAGTAACCTTTAGTGGGTGTTGTTTCAAACGGTTTCTCTGGCTTTGGGTAAGAGTAGCCTTTGGTAGGCAATTCGAATGGCTTTTGTAGCGCAGGGTAATAAAAGCCAGGCTTCTGGGGAAACAAAAATCTATCTTTTTGTGGATTGTAAGCATATCCATCATTATTCTGCTGCTGAGATTCGGCTGGATAGAGATAATTTGATACTGGTTCGTAATACGGCTGCGTCAAGGTCCGACTGCTGAGCGTCGAAAGCAGGCAAAATGTGTAAAAATATTTCTGAAATGGTAAAGAAAGTGAGTTTTTAGTTTTGATTTTTAACCTTTTTTTATTTATTTTTTAATTTTTAATATAAAGGAACGGTTAAATATTATAAGTATCATCATGCAAGCCTTGGAATGTTACTCCAGGATGCATGCAAATTACAATTTCGGTGAAAATATGGAATACAATTAAAAATTAAAATTTTTTAGGAATTTATCAATAATACAATACAAACTTACGCCTAAGGTACAACACCACGACAAGTTATTCATACTGCTTGCCTGCATTTAATACAGAAATTCGTAGGATGCCGAAAGCTGTCCGGACTGGAAAAAATTATAACAAACTAAATTCAAAAGGCGTTTAACTGCACCAACTGGGAGTCAATTCTTATTACCAAGCCGCTATATTATATGTCAAGTAAAATATTGATTATTTCTATTGAGTCGTGGTTGCAAGAGGAGGAGAAAACAAAATTCGTCTCTCCTCGTCAGCAACGATTTCAATGTCCTTAATTTTATATTATTAGAACAATTTTTCTTCGAATAATTTTTATTCTAGAATTTTTTTAAATAATTTTTTCGCATAATTGATATCTGAATAGATTTTAATCAAATAATTTCAATAAAATTTTTATATTTGAATAATTTTGTTAGTTTAATTTTTCTTCGAATAATTAATGATATTGAACAATTTTTATTAAAATATGTAGATAATTTAATAAAAATATTTTTAGATTTATTTTATTTCAATAGTATTATTAAAGGTATTTTTGTACGTGTTCAAATATGAACATGAAAAATAATTTACGAAAAATATATATGTATATAAACATATACCTACACACAACAATATTTTTACAATGTGAATTTGTTTGTACTAACTAACATTTATTTGTAAGCTTATCTCAGTTCTAATGTCTGTTGAATGCTTGTGCCTAAACGCCTTGCTTATCTTAGTTTTAATGTCTGTGCCTAAACGCCTTGCTTATCTTAGTTTTAATGTCTGTGCCTAAACGCCTTGCTTATCTTAGTTTTTAGTTTGTATTTATTGTCTTTAGTTTTAAGAACAAAGAGCAGCGTAATTTTTAGTTCATAATTCTTATCTTAATATTCAATGTTCACAATAGATTTAAGAAATATTCAATAGATTTCAAAATTGTATAAAAGAGCAAAATTTTATAATAATAAATTAGTACTGAAAAGTATTCGCTAGTGTAATCATTTACATTTTGGTCCTTCGAGCTACTCTCTGAGTTTTCCCCCACCAGTGGTAAGAGACTCTGAGAATCTTGAAACAGGCTGTAAAATATTAAATTAAATTCTGTAACGAAAAAGGATAGAAATTTAAAAATATATATTCTGAGTTTCCCCCACCAGTGGTAAGAAACACAGTTTAAAAACAAAGGTGAAAAGCGTATCCGAGGCTGAAACATCGGAAAAAGTGAAGTGAGCGTATCCGAGGCTAAAACATCGGATAAAAATATACAAAGCGTATCCGAGGCTGTAACATCGGATAAAGGTGTAGAAAATAATATCCAAAACCTTAAAAAACAACAACAGAAGACGGAATCAACATGTCCAAAGATAAACTACTTGAGCATCAAAAGGAACTCGGCGAGGAGGCCTTATCTCTGCGAGAAAAGATTTTCGAAGGAAGAATTCGGTCAGCTCAGATCAGCGAATTAACGAAACGATTAAAAAAGATAGAAACTGAGTTTGTTGCAAACAACAAGAAGTTGATAGCAGTTGGAATTGATGACGGCCAATATTTTAAGAAAAACTATTTTGAAAACATTAGTGGAGTAATAAGAGAAGCGTTTTCGATTCTACAACAAAAAGAATCAGGTGAGGAGCAAATAGAAGTAGCATCAGCGACTCACAAAACTACAAAAGAAATACCCAAAGATGAGAAGCAAAGTAATAGCAATCATATAGTGCTGCGAAGAAAATTAAGGAGAAAAATGAATATGCTACAGGAACTTTTGGACGAGGCACATGAGGAAATCAATGGCAATAGAAGAGCTGAGTTAGCAATAACAAAAGTAGAACTGGTAGAAAATTTTAAAGAAATTAAGAAAGAATTTGAACATCTTAGCAACGTAAATGAGAATTATGAAACAGAAGAAGAAGAATTTGAAGAGATTACTCGTCGATACAGGACTACTTTAAAACAAGTGGTAGTTGCGCTAGATACATCAGAAGAAAAATCAATAGTTAACTCAATAAAACTAGAGGACATCAAAATACCAGTATTTTTTGGAAACGTAACAGAATGGCCATCGTTCCATGATCTTTTTAAAAATCTGGTGCATAATCAGCATAATTTCTCCAATGCAGAAAAAATGTACCGCTTAAAGAATTACGTTAGAGGGGAAGCTGGTAGACTTATACAACATTTAAAAGTGACAGATGCCAATTATGAAGCAGCGTGGAATATCTTAAGCTCAAGATATGAAAACAAGAGACTGCTTTTTACAACACAAGTAGATAAGATTTTGGATCATCCAATGGTAAATACGGAGTCAGCTTTCAGTGTAAGACAATTGTTGGATACAACAAATGAATGTGTACAAGCATTAAAAGGTCTTAATATTAAAATTGATGATGCAGAACCTTTTATAGCAAGAATAATAGTCCGAAAATTAGACAAAGATGGGCTGCGCCTATATGAACAAAGCGTAAAGAAGACTAAAGAAATTCAAACGCTAGAAGATGTATGTCTATTCTTAGAACAACAATACCAAGCCTTAGATGCATATAAAGGCAAAAAACACAACAGCAATTTTAAGCCTATTCAGAAGCAGTCAAACTTATTTCATATATCACAAAAAAATTGTGATTTTTGTAAAATAACAGGCCACGAGCTGGTGAATTGCAAAAAATTTCAAGCAGCAACCATAATGGAAAGAAGAAAATTTATAAGAATGAATAAACTATGCTATCGGTGTATAAACCATAAGTTAGACAAAAAATGTGCGAACAATACAGAAAACTGTAAAAAATGTGGTAGATATCATCATACGCTTCTTCATGTCGAAGAATTTAAGAATGAAACAAAAAATACAGAGAATAAAATAAGTATGATGACCGAACAAGAGAAGAAAGCAGAAGTGCTGCTAGCAACAGCACAAGTAAGAGTAAAGGCATCAGATGGCAGTTTTATAACATTAAGAGCGTTGATAGATCAAGGATCGCAGAAAACAACTATTTCTGAAGAAGCAGCACAACTTTTACAATTGCCAAGATTTAAAGAGAAAAATCAACTACATGGCCTGGGTGGTACACTTGTTGGTGTATCAAAATCAAAAGTATGTTTAGAAGTGAGGCCCAGGTTTCTTAGCGATGAAAAATTTATGATTGAAGCATTGGTCCTTAACAAATTAACGACAGCAATTCCGGATAGATCGTTTAAATACAATAATGATGACTGGAAGAATCACATGCTGGCAGATCCAAATTTCAACAAATCAGATAGAATAGACATGGTGTTGGGCGGTGATGTTTACTCAATTATTTTGGAAGAAGGAATCCATAAAAATGATAAAATTCTAGCTCAAGCTACAAAACTAGGCTGGATATTATCAGGGGTATTAAAACCATCTCAACATAAAAGCAAATTAATCGCTGCTATAACAACAAATTTAGAGAAATTCTGGGAAACAGAAGATATGATTGAGGTCAAGGATCTGAACGAAGCTGATAAATGCATTCATCACTACCGAAGAAACACCACACGAGAAGAAAATGGTAAATTTGTAGTCAGGCTTCCATTTCAAGAAGAAAATCAGCTTGGAAATTCTCGAAAACAAGCGATGGCTAGATTCCTAAGTTTAGAGGACAAACTAGACCGAAATCCAGAACTGCGAAAGGAATATGTTCAATTTATGCAGGAATATATTAAACTTGGCCATATGAAACAAAAAATTACCAAAAGAGAAGGCAAATATTATCTGCCACATCAAGCTGTTATTAGACAAAATAGTTTAACAACGAAAGTCAGAGTAGTCTTCGACGGTTCAGCAAAAACGACGAACGGGCGCAGCTTGAATGATGTTCTTTTGGTTGGTCCTAGAATTCAGAAGGATCTTTTTGATATAATGCTGAAGTGGAGATTCTGGAAATACGTAATAATAGCAGATATAGAAAAGATGTATAGACAGATAAAGATGGCAGAAGAAGATCAAGAATACCAAATAATTTTATGGCGCGAAAATAAAGGTAACCCTATACAGGAATTTCAGTTAACAACAGTTACATATGGCACCGCTTGTGCACCATTTTTGGCAACAATGGCCCTACAAGACATAGCCGAAAGATGTGAGAATGCAAAAATTGGCGAAATAATCAAAGCAGATTTTTATATGGATGATCTTCTGACAGGAGCAAATTCAATTGAAGAATGCAAGTCTAACAAACTGGAGATTACAAACGAATTAAAAAATTATGG
Source organism: Gymnocheta viridis (assembly GCA_956483585.1). Classification (NCBI taxonomy): domain Eukaryota; kingdom Metazoa; phylum Arthropoda; class Insecta; order Diptera; family Tachinidae; genus Gymnocheta; species Gymnocheta viridis. The sequence continues at coordinate 111,261,775 of OY101442.1, forward strand.
ATTTCATTTGCGCAAATGGCTGTCGAATTGTAAAGGTATAATAGATCATAATGCCGATTTTAAAGAAAATGAAGTAATACAGCTGCAAGAAGGAGACACAATAAAAACTTTAGGCCTACACTGGAATCCTAGCAAAGATGAGTTTTTATTTAAAATAAATCAAGATAAAACAAAGGTTATTACAAAGCGAAAGATTTTATCAACACTGGCAAGCATATTTGATCCAATGGGATGGCTAGCTCCAATAACTGTAAGATTCAAGTTGTTTGTACAAAAATTATGGCTGCTAAGTATAAACTGGGATGAATTACTAGATGAAGAATTGGCTAAGGAATGGACTGAGTTAGAAGAAAATCTTTCTAAGGTTGAAGAAATAAAAATTCCAAGATGGAGTAAAATAGACAGCAGTGAGAGATGGGAGCTTCATGGATTTGCAGATGCTTCAGGAAAGGCTTTCGCAAGTGTGATATATGCAAAAAAGGGGCCATATATAAAAATTTTAGCAGCTAAGAGCAGAGTTAACCCAGTTAAAAACAGAAAAACATTACCGAAGCTGGAATTGTGCGCAGCGCATTTGCTAGCAAAATTAATGAACAAGGTAATAAAGGCAACAAATTCAAGTGTCAACGGGCATCCGATAATCGATATAGCTGAACCAGTATCAGAATCAACTGTATCCTCTCTCAACAAATGGAAGCTGATTCAAAAGATGAAGCAAGATTTTTGGAAACGATGGAAAGAAGAGTATTTGACAACATTACAACAGCGGTATAAGTGGCAGCACGCACAAGAAAACTTAGAAAAGGACCAGATAGTGCTAATAAAAAATGAGGTAACTCATCCCTGTAAATGGCCCATGGGAAGAATATTGGAAGTCCACAAGGGCGAAGATGGTAAGGCACGAGTGGTTACGTTAAAAGTACAGCATGGGTACATCAAGCGTCCAATTCAAAAACTTTGCCCTCTAATGACGTCAAGTGTTTACGATTCTGTGGAAAACGGAAAGTATAAAACTAATATGTCAAGATCATCAGCACCAAAGATTACTGACAATAAGAACGTTTCACAAAAAAAATATTTGTTCCTTTTTATATTGCTGATGATAATGGGACAGGTGCGAATGGCTACACAAAAGCTATATGGAACCATTGGAGCCACGGTATCTGCTATGGACAACCAAACAGCAATTTATTTTGATAATATCGGTAAACTAGATATGGTGAACTCCAAATGGAATCTGGTTGTATATTACGATTTGCATCCATATTTCGAAGAGGTTAGCGGAATTCAAACTTCATTAAGAGAATTACAGAAGACATGTCCTGAATTGGACTATTATAAAGATGTTTGTAAACAAATTACCAATGCGTTGAACCAGAAATATGATACTCTAAAGCGGAATAATGATTTGTTAATTAACCCTAAAAGAACAAAAAGAGCACCATTTGAATTTGTTGGATCTCTCTACCATATACTTTTCGGTATGATGGATGCCGATGATAGAAAACAGATGGAAGAGAATATGAGGAATCTCTTGGATAACCAAGAAGATTTAGTGCTACTAGCCAAACAACAAACATCTATTATAAATTCCACCGTAAATATAATCAAGAAAACTAGAGACGAGGTTAATAACAACTTTCAAATGATGTCAAAGCAGTTACAACAATTTCTTGCTGATGTATCGAAAACAATCAAAACTGAAAGGCTAACGTCAGTGTTCCAAATACTTGTAACACAGCTTTACATGCTGATTGACGACTGCGAAAATACACAAATATCCATCATTAATTTACTGATTGATATTAATCATGGCCACATCAACCCTCAGCTTCTGCAGCCTGCTCAATTACAACAAGAGCTAGACAAAATTCAACGACAGTTACCAGAAAAGCTTGCACTTCCAGGAGGATCAACAGGAATTCCTTTAAAAGAAGTGTATAGCGTATTGATGGCTAAAGGCATTATATTGGATCAACAATTGATAATTAAATCCGAAATTCCGCTAGTTAATTCTGAATCGTCAGATATATATAAAATAATTCCCATACCTCTAAGTAAAGGGAATGCAACTATCATACCAATAATTGAGGCCGACTATATAATATACAATGTTGGAAAAAGTGTCTATTCAATGCTGTCTCAGCCAGAATTAAACGGGTGCAAACAAACTTTAAATAAATACATGTGCAATAAAAACTGGGCATGGATACCCGCCACGAATAAGGCATGTGAAATATCAGCCCTAAAAGGTTTACAGAAGGGCTACTGCAAATTTAAGCAAATAGAGGCTAAAAACATTTGGCATAAGCTTCATAAAGAAAACCGTTGGCTTTACAAGGTATCGGCAGATATAGACATGGAGATAAATTGTGGCAAAGGTTATGTATACTGGTTAACCCTACCACCACAAGGATTTTTAACGCTGAAATCAGGATGCACTGCGAGTTCATCAAAAATCTTCTTGGATGCATCAGAACAATTTGATTTGAACGTCGAATTAATGGCCAAAGGCATCATGTGGAACAAAAATATGAGTGATCTCACTTCTTGGCACACTAAACCTTTAGAAGTCAACATTTCAAACTCTAGTCAACTTGATGACCTGTACACTCAGCTAGATAAACTTCAATCAACACAAATAGAACTTAGGCGTTTGAGTTTCCACACAATTAGCGGGCATTCATCACTGGTTATTATATTAGTAATGCTTATAATCATATTAATAATTTTCATTAAATTTAAGTGCTGTAAGAAAAAGAGAAGAATCCAAATAGATTTTACAGTTCCTGCTGCTCCTTCTGGGCGGCAGAATGTTCAAATATGAACATGAAAAATAATTTACGAAAAATATATATGTATATAAACATATACCTACACACAACAATATTTTTACAATGTGAATTTGTTTGTACTAACTAACATTTATTTGTAAGCTTATCTCAGTTCTAATGTCTGTTGAATGCTTGTGCCTAAACGCCTTGCTTATCTTAGTTTTAATGTCTGTGCCTAAACGCCTTGCTTATCTTAGTTTTAATGTCTGTGCCTAAACGCCTTGCTTATCTTAGTTTTTAGTTTGTATTTATTGTCTTTAGTTTTAAGAACAAAGAGCAGCGTAATTTTTAGTTCATAATTCTTATCTTAATATTCAATGTTCACAATAGATTTAAGAAATATTCAATAGATTTCAAAATTGTATAAAAGAGCAAAATTTTATAATAATAAATTAGTACTGAAAAGTATTCGCTAGTGTAATCATTTACAGTACGTATAGTGATATTCGAATAATTTTTTAAATGTTAAATTTTGTTCGGAAATGTTCATTTGAAGTTTATTCGACTTTTTCATTTTAACATTTTTTTTGCAATTTATTTTATCCAAAATTTTATACGAATAATTTTATTCGAGTTACTTAATTTCCAATAATATTATTCGAATAACTTATATTTACAAGGTATGTTACGTTTTGACAACCTGGCATACAAACCGGCGTAAAAAATAAAGAGCAGTTAAACTGATAATTTTCATTCGAGTTTTATGTATATAATTTTTTTTCGATTAATTTTCTTGGAATAATACCTTCTGGAATATTTTATTTTCAAGCAACTTCTAATTTAACTATTTAATTTTTTTTATTAATTTTATTTAAATAACTTTTATTGGAAAGCATAATACTATTCGAGCAACATTTAATCAAATAGATAAAATTATATAAATAATTTTTGCAAGAAATTTTATTTGAATAATTCAATTAATCATTCAATAGTGGTTGGAATTACTCCCATTCTGATTTTATTCCACTAGCTTTTGATCAAATGATTTTATTCGAACCTTTCTAATAGAAATTTTCATATTCGAATCATTTGATTTAAATAATTTTGTTTGAATAACTTTTATCTAAGCACATTATATTACATTTGAATAATTTTTATCGGAATAAAAATATTTATTCGGTTATTTGGATAGCTTTTATGTGAATAATTTTATTCAAATAATTTTGTACAAATAATATTTATTGAAAACCAATTTTACATTTAAATAATTTTCATCCGAATAATTTTATTCGGTTATTTTAATAATTTTTAAGTGAGTAATTTTATGCAAATATTTTTTCTCGAATAACTTTTATCTAAGCACATTAAATTACATTTGAATAATTTTTATCCGAATAACTTTTTACGAATTTAAAACTTTATTCGATTTTTTAAATAAACTTTATGTGAATAATATTATTGAAATAATTTTGTTAGAATAACTTTTATCTTTGCACAACTACATTACATTTGAATATTTTTTATAGGAATAAAAAACTTTATTCGATTATTTAAAAAACTTTTATTTGAATAATTTTATTCAAATGACATTTATTTAAACCCATTTTCACTTCTGACTAATTTTTATCCGAATAACTTTGTTCGAATATAAAACTTTATTCAATTATTTAAATAACTTTTATGTGAATAATATTATTGAAATAATTTTGTACGAATAACATTTATTCAAACCCATTTTTACATTTGAATAGTTTTTATTCGAATAAATAAAACTTTATTCGATTAACTTTTGTGTAAATTATTGTTTCCATATAATTATCTACGACTACCCTTTATTTAAACCCATTATTACTTTTGCGTGATTTTTATTCGAATAAATTTATTCGAATATAAAAATATATTCGATTATTTGGATAACTTTTATATAATCAATTTTACTTGAAAAATTTAATTCGAAATACTTTAATCGAATAATTCGTTTTGGCGTTATTTTTTTAACGAATAAAATTCTTTTAATTACTCTCAAATGTTCATAGTTCGTTTTATTTTCCCTGTTATTTGTTAAATAATGAACTACTTCTTGCCTTGTGTATTAAAAACATGTATTCACACCGTTTGCAATATAAGTTTTTTTTTTTTTTTTTTTTATCTTGGACCAGCACTCAGGGGATGATGACCCCTACACATGCAATGCATTGTGCTGGAACTAGTGGAAAGGGATAGTGATAGATATGAAAGGAGGTGAAGCTTCATTCGTTTTTTTACAACTCTGCTTTTTTTCTGCACGTTTATTCGTAGAGCAGTGTTGCAGCGCCTCTGGTGGCGAGGAGGACATTACGAGTTTGTGTTTAGTTTAGTAGCCACTTCTTTTTATTAATTTTATTTTACTTCGCCGTTGATTGTGCTACTCAGTACCAACGAAGGAGGGCGCTCTGATGTTACATTGGAATTAGTATCAGCTGAAGTTGGTACTGTTCAGTGACCAGTGACCATGCCTTCGCCACTGAAACCTTCCGCCAACAACTGACACAAAGGCACACCAATGCACATCAGAGAAATGCGTGGTGTTTTTATTTCATGACTCTGTCTGACACTGGGTTTGAACCCAGGTCCTTCGGTTTGTAGTCAACGTGCTTACTACCTGAGCCAACGCCACCCTGTTACTATATTCTTACGACTGTGGGTACAAATGGAAACCAAGAAATGTGTTTCAGGCCATTTCTGTAAATCGTAAATTTTCGTTTTGTTTTTGTTATAAGTTCTTTTGGTTGTAGCTTGAGATTTCCTATAAAAAAAGTATTTTGTTTAACTTTTCCATAGACATCTATTACAAATCAATTTCCCAACATTGAACTTTTCATTGGCATGATGATGATGATGATGGTGATCATGAATATGATGATGAAGCTGATGGCACAAATTTTAAGACCGAACATTGATTGTTGATTACGAGCTGGATATTGTTTTGGTCTTTGCAATTTTTTGTTGTCTTTTTTCTATTTGATTTTCGAATTGTTTATTCGCAGACCAGCCCGATTGGAACGTTTTACCGGAAATTCATGTTAAATTTGAGCTGAGTGGTTGTGTTTGTGGTGTTGCTGGTGGTGGTGATTGTGATGATGTTGTTTGGCATTAAGGTATTAAAGAAAAGATGATTGACCATAAACTAATGTGTGTAGATTTTTAATATTTCACGCTCTAAGTATATTTCTATTTTTTAATAACATAAAAAGAAACAAAATTAAAAAAAAAATCCCACTTGACACCAAACAATCACTTAAATAGCGAAAATGAACAAGAACATTCATAAATTATAAGACTTAGAACAAACATCTAATAGTTTTATTTTATAGTTTTTTTTTTGTTATTTTGTTTTTGCTTGTTTTATATTTGTTTATATTTTGTGGTTTCAAGTGTAACAAATTTTTTTAGTCTTTTCTCTGACTTCAACTTAATTTTCCATTGTAAATTTTATTATGTTTTGTCATACAATTTTATTTGAGCTCATACTGGCATTTACATACATATTTGTTTTTATTTTATAACATTTTATAAAACTTATCGCAAGGTCGCTTAACAATTGTTAGCGTATGTTTGCAAAACAAATTGAGCCCAATTGCTCATGTTAAGAAAAAGAAAACTTAAATTATTTAAACTATTTTATATTGTTAAAGATTTTATTGTGAGATAAATTTTGCCTTTATTATTATTTTCATTTCATTGCTGAGAGTATTAAATGTACGCATCGCATCACTTGTGGTGCGTATTAAACAATTATTAAAGTGGGAAAATTGTGAATTTTGTTTAAGGTTTTTCCACCATTTACTTTTCATAGCACAGGTGTTTGAAAACAATGACATTGTTTGAGATTGAGTAGGTGTTGTCTGTTGCTAGATCTTGAATCTAATTACAAAATCTTAGATCATAAAAATAGAATTAAAATGCATTTAGTTGTAGTATTATTTTTAAAAGTCATATTTGGAGTTTTTATTGGACAAATCGTATAAGGCAAATGAAGAAATCGTTAAGCAATTCTTTTTAAGTTACTCGTATTGACTTTGACAAGGTATTGGCGTACTTATCCTGGTGTGGTAAAATGTCATTTGCAGCTTCTAAGTATATAGATATTAGTCTGTGGCCAATCTTAAGATTTTTCTAGTAGAATTGTGTTTGTTAGATAGTGGATTCGCTGAGTAAAGATTTTTTATTACGAGTTTAAAACAAAATTGTTTTAAAATCAACATTAATTAAGTTAAAGATTTTTCAAACGTTATTGATTCCTGCACTCACACCTATTTATAATGGGTGATTTTTAAGAAACTTTCTTTTTGGCAAGACTGTTGAACATGTTCACTTTGGTCTATAATTTAACCATGAATCGACTTACAAACGAACAACGCTTACAGATTATTAAATTTTATTATCAAAATTCATGCTCGCTTAAGAAAGTGCATCGTGCACTTCTTCCATTTTATGGTCAGCTTGGGCGAATTCTGAGGCGACCATATGGAATCTTGTGACTAAATTCGTGACAAATTTACATTCTGGATATTGAACAACCAACACGCTCACGTAGAGTGCGGATAGAGGACAATATCGCATAAAAACTGAAATATTTATGTAATTAAGCTGCCTAAATATTTATGCATAAATTATTAAAAATATTAGTATTAAAACAATTAACTTTTCCTTGAACAGCAAATATTCTGGCACATATAACACGATAAAAATCATGTTATTTGCTTCGATTTTAGAACTAAAAAAATTGTAATCGTTAAATTCTATGGTAATTAATTGGTGCTTATAACAGCTTTTGTAGCCCTATTTATTAACTTTTATTCAAATATATTTTTCGAAATTGACACACATTTAGTGTTCGAATAAATTGGAATTAAAATAACAGCAGAACTTTTTATATGTTTTCTTTTTTATTGTAACAGATCAATAAAATAAAACGTTAATGAGCTCTTAACAAAATAATCTTTTGATAGTTTTTATAAGATGACTTAGCACATACTTATGTAAATAGCAATCCAATTCCAAGTCATTACAGTTTTAGTGTTTTATTTTTGATTTCTTGAAAGATTTTGTATAGAAAATTTAAAGGCATTCAATACGATTAATGGTGTTTTATTTTCTCGAGAAAAAAGTGCAACATTAAAGGATTCAATACGATAAAATCGTACTTCCTTTTCTTGAGAAAAATGAAAAATTTGTTGCCCTCTTATTTGAGTAAATGCTTCACATTATGCATAAATTAATATAAAAAATTATGTATTTTTGTCCTTAAAATGGGTACAACTTTTTAAGAAAAGTTTGCTTCGTAGCATCTTCTTTAAACTAAAGTGCGAAAATGAAAATTGTATAACTAAGTTCAATCTTAAAGTCTATTTAAGAATCTGTTTTTGTAGGGCATTCAGTGTTCCCTCAGTATATGACTACTAACGAATGAATGTTCAAACAGTTAGGAGGTATTATTAACGATTTATTTGTTACTCTTTTCAAAAATTAAGCGAAAAGTAGTTTTATTAAGAAAGAACATATTATAATTCGAATTGCTAAAACCTTTAGACTTCATAGTAAATATATTATATGCATTTTATTATACAATTAATTATTATAGTTTTTAAAATTTTATTTTCAAATTCTAGGCAAATACTGATACATTTGTGAACCAGACAAAACAAAAGACTTAAGTAGCAAACTCGTTCTGTTAAATTCTGTTTCTAAATTTTCTATTGTAATTAATTGCGGCTTACTCATGTTTTTTTTTACAATAAATTGTATACAAATTAAATAGTTTAGGTAAAGTAATTTTAATCTTAATTGAAATTAATTTAAATTGAAATGATAGGGTAAGTGTCAGAGTGTTAAGGGTGCGTCAGATACAACTTCGTCGCTTTGCGTGACATTTCAAACTTTGCCAGAAATGCGTAAAGCCAAAGGTGTATAACAAAATAAAAGCTATGAAAATACTTAAGTTTGTTTACTTATAAATGCGTTTGGTAGGTAATTTTTACTTTTAACTATTTGTTATTAAAATAAAATTTGAAAATGATTTAAATTTTTGAATGATTTATTTGAATTGGTTCTAATTGTGCTCTTAATGCGTTGACCAGTGGAGCCATTAGAAAAACAATTAATATGCCAAAGCGCACAAAAAGGAAAGAGTGTCCAAACTTTTCATTTTGCGATGCAGTAAAAGTACTTAATATCACATGTTTCGTATAAATATGTACGTGCATTTCATCTTAAATATTAAAGCGAATCTGTAACGCAAGGCGAAGCAAAAGTTTTATGTAGCAAGGCCTTTAAGTGCCGAAGATTCAAACAAATCATTATTTAAAACGTTTGAATTATAATTAAATGAACAATATTTTAGTGTTTTTTGCGGTAGGATGGCTGAAGTAATTAGCGCGTTGATTACAAAGTAAATGATGACTGAGCCCAGTTTCTGGAATTTTTCGGAAATACAATAGTGTGCTATTGTGCTAACTGTTGTTGGGATGTTTAAGTGACGAAGCCATAGCACTGGTCGCTAAATAGTATTGGCAGCGATTAATTCCGATCTATGCTAATGTACATCACAGCACCCTCCTTCATCGACATTATTTTCTATTGCAAAGATACTTACACCACCTTCTGCACACAGAAATATATCACTGTAAAATTAACTAAAACAAGGTTGGTTCAACTGGTTTTGTTAACAATTTTGCTTCATAAACGTTTCATGTTAATTTAATATGATATTAAAGTAAAATAAAAGTTATAGTTATCCACTTTAAAACAACTACAAATCATGTTGAATTGACATTTTACGCCAATTGAATCAAGGAGATTGTCAAAATAACGTTAAGGTACTTATTGAAACAATATTAGGAACATTTATAACAACATGAATTTCATGTTGAATCAAAATAAATTTAATGTCGAATCAACTATTAAGCCATTTAGATTTAATGTTACAGCCATGTTGAAATAACATAAAAAGATGTTAAAATTACAGGAAATTTCATGTTAATTTAACATGGTTCCTATATTGAAATAACATTTACGCAACGTTGTTTAACAATCTGACAGGCAGTTAGTAAAAAGCAGTTTATAATATTTTTTTATATTTATTAATGTATAAACACACAAATATAGCAAACACATTTAGCTTTACACATATTTGTGTTTTAAATATATTTTACGATTATTAATTGAAAAAACATGTAAAGGTGGGCTTGGGAACCTTGTGTCGTATTTTGAACAAGTGGAATGTTAACTATAATATTTTGTCACTAACAAGATTAATATTTTCTTCTCCGGTTGCTAAATTTTCCACAAAGCTTGTTAAATTAGTATTATTATTGTTAGCTGCAGATATAATGAAATTTAAAGAATTTATTTCACTTAAAATTTATAACACTTCACTTCTGACACTGCACTTCTGATGCGATAGAATGAAAATTGCTGTTTCTTTAATGCTGTAAAGTAGCAATACTTTTTTAATTTTTTCTCTTTTACCATGAGTTAATTTAATTTTAACATGTTTCACTTTGTTTCAACAACTTTCGTGTAGTTTTAACATACAGCAATTTTATTTTAATATTCTTCCAGTCATTTTTAATATTTCACAAATTTCATTTAAATTTTTTAACAAGTTGATTTAACAAAAGCAAAAGTTTGTTAATATTTAGAACTGACAAAAGTTTTTTTAAAGTATTCCAATGTCATTTTTAAGTTTATAACAATGTTGATTTTACAATAGTTAATCCTGTTTTAACTATATCCAATGTTAATTTTACATGAAAAATTGTAATTATTACTTCAAAAACGGAATTACAAAAATAAACATTGATTAATGTTATTTTAACTCTGTAAAAGGTAAAATTTAAAATGTACAATGTGATTTCAATGTGAAGAATTTTAAATCAACATATTTTAATATTAATAATTAATATTACATTGACAATTTTTACCATTGATTTAACTTAAAACAATGTTAGAAGTTAATTCAATTGGATTTTTCCACATATTAACAATAGTTGATATCAACATTTCTTCATGTTAATTTTACATGGGGTTTTTTTCTGCGTGTGGCTCATTGGCATTTATTGCTTGAGTGATACTCTTCTTTCAAAAAAAAAATAAATAAAAATAGGAAAATAAATATTTAATTAATACAATACAATGGGCCACACATGTTTCTTATGTCATACCAGAGTTGATCTCTTGCAGTGAAGTACCGAGATGCAAAAACGACTAGAAATATTTGCCCAAAACAAAACAAAAAAAAATTAAGAAAATTGCTGTAAAGAATAATTGCCTAAAGAAAAAAAAAAAAAAATAAGGAACGGCTTAGGCTAGGTTAGATAAGAAGGCTGGTGTGAGGTAAACCCCACACCCCAGAGACCAATAAAGTCCACTGTGACGCCTTAATTAGTGATAGAAAGAACGCATTAAAATTGTTGTAAAAAATGTTAATTGATTGTTCTCCGACTTTGAACGATTCAACATTATTAGTTATTTGGATTTTTATTTATAGTGAGCATTTGCCGAGTTTTCTGGAAAACGTTGGATCATCCAAAACAAATTATTTGCACAATGTTTTATTTGGATTTTGGGCCATTTAAAATAATGAGGAAACACCCCATATACTGAACGGAGTTATTCATTTTACATTTTTCGCTTTTTTTACATTTACTTATGCGATTCGACACTAATTTTTGTTTGCTTCACTTTTAATTTTAATTCGTACCATGTAAAAAATATCCTACATGTTCTATATGGGAGGGGGCCTCCGTCCTTTCGCGGTAAATAGATGACTCACAGTATAAATAACTTCTAATTTACAGAAATATTTCCCAGGACATATGATAAGGAAAATACTTGTTTGTTTCATTGTTAATGAAAAAAAATTAATTTTCGCTAAAATTTATAAAAAAAGCTTTTCTTAACACAGTGCTAGAACTTACTGAAAGTTCCAAATAACCTGGAGAATAGCAAGACAGATCAACAAGATAGCAGCACTAGCACAGCTGACTTACCTGACTAGATATCAATTGTGTAAAATTATGTTTGTGTTGACAATATAATCATAATATCATGGCTAATTTCAAACTGCCAAACACCACAGGCTTTTATGATGTCTGAAATGTTCTTAAAAACTCAACTGTGCTGACAGTGCCAGCCGGTTTTGTATTTGTTTTGACAGCAAGTCAAGCATTTTCTACAATAAATTTTGTATTGTCTTTAGGGATGCCAATCCCGAAATCCCGATCCCGAAAATCCCGGGATTTTTCGGGATTCAAAAATCCCGAATCCCGGGATTCATTATAAAAATCCCGGGATATCCCCGATCCCGAAAATCCCGGGATTTTTCGGGATTCAAAAATCCCGAATCCCGGGATTCATTATAAAAATCCCGGGATATCCCGAAATTTTTACATACTATATTTGATATAAAATTGTTATACAATAAACATTTGCAACACTTATTTATTATTATGTACTTATATGTGTCACCCTGTTAAATATGCAAAAGAAATAAAGATTTACATCGTTGTTATTATAGCAAGTATACATACAAAATATATTAAAAAGTTCGTAAATTTTTAAAAATTAAAAGGAAAATGTCTTTCGAAAAACACAGTACAAAAAGTGGCAACAAAAGTTCTGTTTGGTATTATTTCCTAAGTGATTCTTCAGGAGCTCCCAACGCAAAGTGCAAAATATGCAACAAAATATTAAAAACTAATGGAGGGTCCACAAAAGGATTAATAACACATCTTAAAGCAAGTTTTCTAAAATTTTTATAATATTCTCACTTTAAACCTGTATTTTATTTTTCTTATTCTTATTTAGGTTCACGCTGTAAAACTAGATAAAAATGCTACTGATGAGCCGGAGAAAAAAATACAAAAAATTACAAAGTACTCCGTATTACAAGAAGATTCTCTTGGAGCATGTATTTCCCGCATGGCTGCTATTGACGGCCTGCCTTTTTCTGTATTCATCACGTCTACAGAACTTCGAAAGTCCTTGGTATCCCGGGGTTTTGAACTTCCAAAATCAAAGGAAACAATAAAAGCACAATTTATGGAGTACTTTTTAAAATGCAAAAATAAAACTTTAAAAGAAATAAGCAAAATTAAAAGTGATGGATATAAATTTAGCCTTATGTTTGACGAGTGGACATCAACATCAAATAAACGTTACATCAATCTTATTTTGCGTTCAAGTAATAAATTGTATAATCTAGGTTTGGTAAGGGTGAAAAAGTCTGCAACTGCTTTATATTGTATACAAATCATAGAAGAGAGGTTAAAAGATTTTGGTGTTTCATTGTCCAATGACATAGTAGCTTTTACAACAGACGGAGCTTCAACAATGGTAAAAATTGGAAAATTGATTACACCAAAGCAGCAACTTTGCATGGCACATGGAATACATTTAGCAATAGTTGACGTCTTCTACAAGCCAACTGGTAACTTCAGTGACAATGATTTATCTTCGTCAGATGACGACGAAATGTTTGATTCGTTTGCATTTTGTGCAAGAGAAACAAAAAATGATCTTACTGACCGATTCCAAATTGCGCCTCTCATTCAAAAAGTAAGAAAAATTTCAAAGATGTTTAGAAAATCGCCAACAAAAAATTAGATTTTACAGAAGTATGTGAAGGAGGAAAAAGGTAAAGAACTAAAACTTATTGTAGATTGTAAAACTAGATGGAACACACTATTTGACATGTGCCAAAGATTTTCTGAATTAGAAATTCCTATAAGAAAGGCATTAATTGATTTAAAATCACAACAAATGGCGGATGAAGACTATGAGTTAGTTAAACAAATTACAATAATTTTAAACCCTGTAAAAGTAACGCTTGAAGCTCTGTGCCGCAGTGATATGAATCTTTGGAAAGCCGATGCTGCCCTCTCTTTTATGATTAAAGAAATATCTAAAACAGACTGTAAATTAAGCGATGAGCTAGAAAAATCCCTGCTTAAACGAATTCAGCAGAGGAGAAATATTTATTCTACACTACTTAATTTTTTAAAAAATCCTAAACTTAAGTCTGACTTTGATTTTAATGTGGAAATGTTTGAAATTAGAAACGAACTAAAAAAATTTATTGTACATTTTGGAAAAATTGAAAATGTAAATGATTTGTCTACGAGTAATTCTGATTCCGATCTGTCATTTGTTGAAGATTTGACCCATGATCCCGATATTTCCATAACAAAAAAATTGAATGACGCAATTGATATGTGCAAAAGTCGATGAGACAAGCATTGAAATAGAAATCGATTTATTTATATCAGGTGGCGACAGAGGATTGCATTTGCAGGCTGCTTATCATAGCTTGTTAACGGTTTTACCTACTAGCGTTGATTGTGAACGTTGTTTTTCATCTGCCACATATATGTCAAATAAAATTAGATCCAGATTAACAGACGATACGTTGGATGCATTAATTTTTCTAAGAAGTTTTTTTAAAAATTAATATTATAGTATGTACTGCAAATACATACATACATATATACACACTTATGTATGTTCATTATTATATTTTTATGTTTATGTTTATATTATATATGTCCATTGTATGAATTTATTATTTTTTTAAAACCGTATGAATAAGCCTTGTTTGTTATGTTTATTAAAATAAAATTATTTTTATTTGAAATCAACAAAAACCAAATTTTGATTTCTATTTTCTAAATCCCGAAAAATCCCGGGATCCCGAAAAATCCCGAAATCCCGGGATTTGAAATTTCAAAATCCCGAATCCCGGGATTCAAAAAATCAGTCCCGTTTGGCATCTCTAATTGTCTTAGAACCGCTGCTACCTGGTTATTCTATTTTGGAGAATAGTTTCAATTACTTGGCTTCTTCAACTGTTTTTTTTTTGTGTCCAATACAATTGTTGCCAACGCATTCAAATCTAATCCTGGTTATTAAATATTTTTTCCAGACTTATTTCAAATAACCTACAAATTATATTAAATCGAATACAAATCCTCTGAATAATAAATAATTTCAACTTAAAACTAATTAATCTTGATATACATAAGTACTTCCGATTTTAAAGCTTAAACTGACAAGGAAAATAATTAGTTTGAAGAGCTGCTTAATAAGACTGATTTGTTTAAATTCTTTCAGGTTTTTATTAGATTGCGTATGGCAAGACAGCAATATTAAACAACTTATTTATTTCAATGACTGTAAAATAGTCTAAGCACATGTTACAGTGGGCATTGGATGTTATTTAATAAATCAACAAGCTAGTGAAAAATTAATAAAAATTAAAAAATTTTAAAGTTTACACTTTTTTTTTAATTTCGAAAAGTATCGTTTGGCACCAGTTCAAATCATGAATTTTCAAATGTGGTTTTCTAAGAGTTTCGACAAGTTCAAATGATGCTTTTATTAAGAATATAATATTGGAACATATTTTTTTTTTGTGTCAGACTAGTAGAAGGACGTTTCTTTCTTAACCCTAGAGTACTAACATGATTTTTTTCTACATTAATACTAATTGTTAGTCAAATCGGCTAACATGAATATTACTCCGATTTTTTTTGTCAGCTTCACATGAAATAATTTTAATAGTTTTTTAATTTGATAACTTATTTTGTCCCAAGGTGTATTTAACTAGGTGACAGCATTAGGAAAACAATTACAACAATACAAGAACAACAGGCCTTTTTGTTTGTGTAGTTTCATTGCGTATGTCAGAAACATAACCCATAAAACAAAGAAAACAGATTTAGAAAAAAAAAACACAAAAGTATTTTGTATGTATTTTGACATTCGCAACGAATAGTCAGCTGCTGTAATTATGTCACCTGCTTAAATACGCCTTGATTTTGTCCAGTATCTAAAAAAAACAATAATATGAAAGTTTTCCAAAATAATTTAATTTTTGCATTTATTTCATTAAAGGTGCTCTTCTAGGAACACTTCTGCAAACACAAATTTTTTTAATGAAAAATAAAAGTAAAAAAATAAAAAACAAAAAAATTTAAATTCATTGGTAATATAAGAAAACATGTCAAATAATACTGAAAAGGCAAAAAAAAATTTTTTTAGAGTTTTATCTACATATGTGAAATGCTCCTGTTAGTCATTTTGACTAACATGACTTCAAAAACTCAAAAATAGCATTACTTACTGCAGCAAAGTGACCGTTCAAAGCAAGAGTGTACCATCAACTGAGATTACAAAAAAATTAGATCTTTCCATAGCAGCAAAAAAAAAGTTACTCGCAAAAATAAAAACAAAATATAGTCAAAATGACTAACATTAGTACTGCAGGGTTAAAAAAAAAGATGTGAATTTATCAAAATTCTTAAAAAATAAATTTTTTTATTAATGATTTAAAATCCAGTCAAACAATAGCTAAACCTAAATGGGTTCAAGAAATTACATATAAATATTAATGAGTACATTTTTGTTTTTTTTATTGAGAATACAAAATATACACCTCGTGATAATAATTAAATTTCATAAAATTTAGTGACAGTTTGTTTCTTTCGAAAAGAATTTCACTTCTATTACATAAAAGGTTTTCTTAAATACGGGTTGCGAGATATTAAAGAAATTTATGTCAGGTGGAACGGTTGAAAGACAACATCTTATTTCAACTTTTCCGTAGTTTGTGTGAATGTTGTTTTTTTCTTTTAAAGTATGTCGCTTAAGTCTTTTGTTTTGTTAAAATTATTTTTAAACATTCTAAATTGATAGTTAGAAGTTTTTATTTTTCGCCTACCTAAAAACAAATTTAAACCAATAACAAAATAGGTTTTTTTAACTAAATCTAGTCACTTCAAATATGGAATTTTTGTCATACAAAAATTTCATTCATTTGAAACACAAAAAAAAACAAAACGAAATACTCAATCTTATTTGTTAGAAACATTCAATAATTGTTTATTTTTAATTTCTGTTTATTGGCGAAAACAAATTTTACTGGATATAAATAAACTTTGGAAAAAGTTTACTTAAAAACAAAAACCATACATCAACTGGACTATAAAAATTTATTTATGACTTTATTTTTATTTATATTTTTTTTGTGTATGATACAACGTTTTTAAATGTGTGAAATTTTTTTTAGGTGAAAAAAAAATCAAATTCCAAACAAATTTCTCATACAAATTTTTTAAGTTTTAGTAACATGTTGTATTGAAACAGCAGACCATTAAGCACAAAGAAAAGGTGAATGTTCTAATTAAATTTGGAGTGCATTACTTGAATATTTATGATCTAATGAAGTTAAATGTCTTGGAATACTTTTGTTTTAATTTCAATGATGAAATAAAATGAAATTTATGTAGGCGACTCCAAATAATTTATTTTGATGAATATTTATGTATAATATTTTTAATAAAATTTATTAATGCATAAATATTGTGGCCCGAACAGTTTATAAATAATAAATAATTTCGCAAAAGTAAAAAGTCCGCCTCCCGCAGAATATTTTTGTTTTTATTTAAAGTGATTAAACACCTACTTATTATGTTCTTTATTTTTTTTAGCATTACAAAATATTAATATTTTTGGGAAATCTTTCTTAGTAAGAGAAACAAGTTTTTTTGAATTAAGAAAGCAACACTTGTGCTTGAGTTTATTAAATTATTAATTGGCATGCGAAGCATACTGTGGGCTTTCAATAGTTATTGAGTTTAAGAATGAGTCAATTAAAAAATAATCTTTTAAATTGTCTGTATTGCACAATATTTGTTGGTCAATTTCTATTAAGGGTGTTCCAATAAGAGGTTTCATTTCGATGTGTAAAAAAACGAGTTTTGTTTAACGTACTCGTATTCATCATTTGCTTATTTAATTATAACGCGAGTGAAATGCAATTAATAATCGTAAACAATATTAGCCAAATGGACGCCACTTCTGAGCCTACAGGACCATATTCATTTCCTGAAATTTGCCCATTTCCACATTTGCAATTGTATGTCCTTGAATTCCTTCTTTAAGGTCTTGAACAGATTGTGAGCAGTTCACATAGACTTTATCTTTTACGTATCCTCAAAAAGAAAAAAAGTCCAAAGATATTAAATCATAAGATCACGGTGGACAATTGTGATCACCTTTTTGAGAAATTGCAAGGTCAGGAAACTTTTCACGCAAAAGAGCGATGATATCGTTGATCGTTAATACTAATGTCGCCCACGTCAATATTTACCGATTCTTGTTTGTGGAATGCCCAATTCCAAAGAATGACCGGAAATGGAGACAAGCCTGGATTTTCCTCAACATTATGGACTACAGCACAATATTCTTAATTCCTTCCGAGTAACATGCACGAGTTTGATTTTTCACATAACCAACTTGTCACAACATCTGAAATTTTTTCACCAGGTTCACAATTGCTGGCCAACAACCCAAAAATGCTTCAGTTTTGCGAATTGTGATCGCCAAATTCTCACACTTTTTGTAGTGAATTTTAATAATTTCAAAGCGTTGTAGAAGCGTATATCGTTCCATTCTTATTAACGGCATTGTTTTCACTTCTCATCTGTAAAGTAATTAAAGATTAAGTCATGACAACTGCTGAAATGGTGGCCTATTTAATATGAAACGTCTTATTGGAACACCCTGTATATATATGGGCCTCGGGTTACATTTTGTTGACATTGATGCACAAGTTTTGATTACTATTATCTAACAATATAAATATGATCTTACCACAACCATAGACATCCTAGTCATTATATATTCCTCTAAGTTTAAGGTCACATCGATCAGTTTTTAATCTTAGCAGAATTAATGCTTTTTCTGTATTCCAATATCTGGCAAAGTTTTCAAACTAATCAGACTAAACTAATAAAGTAGTGCATACATATTGATTTTTTAGTGTTAAAAAAAGTTAGACAAAAGTAACTAAAGTCTGATTTTCATGACGGAAATCACATATTCAATTACTTTTAATTGAAGCTCAACCAACAATAATATTTTATTTAAATTCAGATCGTATTAAAGAAATATTTTGTGCGAATTTCCTATGCAACAATATCGTAATTATTCGAGTTAAGCATTGTGGTTTTGAGAATACGAGTAGCAAATTCAATGACAAAGTAACTGATTTCTGGTTAATAGAAATCACAGAATTCAGTGATTGTTTTATTTATTTCTTTTTATTTATTTTACGATGTAACTGATGTGGCAGGAAGGCAGTAGTTTCGTGCCACAGAGAGCGTTAAAAAATATTTAGTTGTAAGAATGCGAATTGTATAAAGAATTAAAAAAAAAACTATTTAAACAATAAAAAAAAAAGAAAACTACGATAGTTTTGCGGAGGACAACCGTTTTGAACCAACCCATAAATAATATTGATGACAAAGTAATGTTTTTCAGTACATCTGCTACTGGGCATTTTAAGTCATGAATTTGATATGGAAATGTCATTGAAGCCAACCAATTACCACCTCGGATCACAAATAACGACTACAGTATGTCAATAATTAGAAATCATTGTCATTGAATAAATGTCTGCTGTGAGTATTGAACTCGTACTTTTGAAGGAATTCTTTTGGTTGATGGCAATTGTTTAAACGCTAAAATCCTGTATTCACTAACACACACATGCTTAATTAAAAAAGTTCGCTCTTTCGTTGGGAGTACAATGGTCAGCGTGCCTTCTACCACTGCGCCACTCAGAAAATAATTGATTTTCAAATATTAGTAATTATATAACTACTGTAATGTAATGCACGTGGTATGTGGTTTATTTGAGAATCTTCGTTGTTCTTAATAGGAGCGAATATCAAGTTTTGTTTCTGGATATATATCATGAGCAGGCGTGTATCCATGGGAGGGAGAAAAAGAGTTATTTCCCCTCTCAAAGCGAATAAAATACCCCTTATTACAATTGCGTTGCGAAAGGGAAATCTTAGAAATTTTTAAGGTTCATTAAGATGTTCCCCCGCTAAAGCGTATGCTGGATCCGCGCCTTATTTTAGCTGTATGCCTACACATTCGAAAACCCTATAGATAACTGCAGCGCATTCTTAAGTTGTCACACTTCCACTCAGAACTCAACTGTTGACCCAACATTGGCCCATTTCTAACTTAAAAGCTTCTTTCGCCATTGGATTTCAATCAATGTAATTTTGTCTTCACTGAACTTAATTTTTTTGTACGTTGGAATCATTTTTTTAATGTTTCAAAATGATTTTGTGAGTTCAGTAGAAAATAAAAATTTAGCCTTTTTGAAAGTAAATTTTAAATAAAGAAAAAGGCTGAAAAAAGCGACAAAGCTAAAACGTTAATTTCGAGGATAAAAAAAAATAAGAAAAAAGGCAAAATCTAGTCTCGAAAAAGCTAAACTAGTGTCACTGCTCTAGCGGGAACCAAACATATACACTGACAAAATTCCATTAAATTCGGTTGAATGCTCGCTGCGCGGATTGTGTGAACGCAAAGAATGTTACGAGGTTTTAAAATTTTTTTCAATTGTGCGTTATTTATTATTCCATATTTTTACGAATTTTGGCAATGAGTAGTAGTAGTAGTTTTTTAATGGGTTACAAAGTAATGACTGATAGTGATGAATCAAGAAAATAAGATTGTGCATAGCGCAGGTCCGTTATTCGGTTGTGTGTGATTGTGTTGTGTTGTGTTGTGACGTAGACATAGATTATGTGTTATAAATACAAGTACATTTTTGTATGGAAAGCAGGCCGAAATGTACAACTTTGGTAGCCCGCGGAAGATCTTCTTCAAATAGCTTCAAGGCCAAACTTAAAAGTTTTACTCGACTGCATCTCTTTTCTGTCCATTTAAAATAGTTTTTAAATCGATGCACCCGTTTAGAAGTTAATTAGTTATTTCCAGTTTTGTGCCAAAAATCTCTTACACTTTTTACAACAAACACTCTTTTGTATTCTATGATGACGTAGATGCGCAGTAGAAATTTATTTTGTACGGCTGAGTGCGCAATCCTGTTTTATTGATTCATGAGTGATAGTTACTTGTCCTTAAGACTAAAGGACTTGAGTGCGTACATCAGCTGGAGCAAACTTTTTTTTGTAATTATTAACAGCTTGAATTAACGAACTCAATTCTGAGTTAATAAATTTCAATTACTTCTTAATTTGGGTGTCTAAAGGGAAAGTAAAGCGCAAGCAAATTTTCAATCTTAGCCACTGTCTAAAAAACTTGGTGTCCCCTGTCGCGCTAACGAAGCTCTGACGACTGACCCTGGGCGGGATAACTCTAATACCTCTGCACGCTTGGTGGCAATGTTGGCAGCCCCAAAACCAGGATAAACTTCATTAATGAAACCAGAACAAGAATGATGGTACTATGCTCCCTCGAGGAATGGAAGGATCATATATACTTCCTAACTTCTATAACCTTCCACAATACAAATAACTCTCGTATCCTTTTTCGAGTCATTATTTATATAAATATAAATTTGAAATCACATTCAACCGAGCCAATTAAACAGTTGCGGATACATGGAAACACACATGAACACTGATGATGGTGAGTGTATCGGATCCCGAAAAACAATGTTGTTTCCGTTCTGCCTTTGGAATATTGTCTCCAATTTTTTCTGACTAAAAATGTTACAAACTTTAGACAAAGTAATAATCACTTTGGATTAAAAATTACTAACTTCCTAATTAATTTTTCACAAATCTTTTAATCAATGCCATCGTATCTTTTTTATATAAGGCACTGTATTTCATTAAGTATCCAGCGAAAATTGTTAGTTATAAATAAAATAAGCGTTAGAGACTTTCTTTGCCCCTGAAGTGCTACTTAAATATTTATAAAGTATTTGTAACTTAATTTTGAGCTCCTTTTTTTAAATTTATACTCCTGTTATCCACTGTCTAGCGTTATGTTATGTAGCCAAATTTGTTTTTTTTAAATTCTCTATATTTAAATCTTCATTTTAATAGCTTATAAATATATTTGTGATTATTGAAAACACTCACCATTTTTACGGATTTCTTTCCTTTAAAACTTCTTTAGAATCTTAAAATTATCTCCCAAAAAATATTTCCTTTAGCTAACACAACATCTACACTATTTTTTATTTTTTTTAATTATTTGCTTGGCCTAGAAAAGATAAAATTTTTTTTTCAAAATTATTAATTATTATTACATATTTAAATTTTATATTTTTCAATTTTTTTTTTAGTTTTCAGAATAATTTTTATTTAATTATCTTCGAAATTTATGCACATTCAATTGTTTTAATTGTCATTTTTCTCATTTTAACACACAAAAAGAACTCACTATTTAATTAAACACTTTGTTGTATTTTGGAAATTCATTAATTTTCTTTAATATTTTATTGTTTGGTTTTTTTTACTTTTTCGTCTTTTGTTTTTTATATATATTTTTGTTTATTAATAAAATTATTTTAGTGTTGATCGCAGTAGAAGCAAGAAAATAAAAAAAGAAGTTAACTCGTACGTATTAAACCATCAAATAACACACTTGACATGAGTTGTTGCTGTATTTATTCGTTTTAAGATCAATTTTATTTTATTTCTTGTTGTTGCTGTTTTACGTCTTCTTGATGCTTTTATTTTTATTTTACGCTTTTGATTTCTCACCTGTACGGTGCGCTTGGTGCTCACATTCTTTCAGTTTCAATTTAATGTAAAATTTAGAAGAAAACAAAAAATAACAAAATGAATTTAAATTGAGAAACTCAAGAATAAAACCTAACAACTCAAACTGATTCCGAGTCAGCAGAAGTTACGCATGCTCAGAGTTTTAAGCAGATACAAATATTTGCGTTGTACTGCATGCAGTTGTAAAGCAACAAATGAGGCTTTTAATGCTTGAGCTCGCAAATAAAAGAGTGCACAATTTTATATAGGAAAACGTTGCACAGAATGAATGCATTTTTGGATATTTCAGTTTTTAAAAAAACATTTATTTTTAATGTATAACAAACATTCATTGTATTTATTTACTTTGCAATTTCAGTTTTATTTTGAATTTTTTTATTTATATTTATAACTTTTTTTTTATACATTTCACTATACATGAAAGAGGGTTATATGAGTTTGTCAATCCGTTTGCAATTTCAACAACATTGATGTGAAACATCACAAATTATATACATTTTTACATTGTACAAGGGCTACTATTTATATTTCGGAAATAGCAAATAATAACAAACATTTTTAAATGAAAATGGCTTTATTGCTTTTCGAAATATTCCTCAATATACTTTTGCATTCGTTCATAGCAGTTTGTCATAACAGTTTTTCCATTCCTCTTGAGACACCTCCAAAGCATGGTTTTTGGAAATCTTTTACCTTTGGCAGTTTACCTTTGATATTCGGGAACAAGAAGAAGTCATTGAGTGCCAAGTCAGGACTGTACGGAGGGTGAGTCAACAATTTACAATTCACTTGTTTGACGAGATGTGTGAGAGCTCGCATTGTCATGACGAAGAATGAATCGTCTTCGGCGGTTCGGCAAACAAACGGTCTTTTCCACTCAAAATTAACAGTTCTACGTTGCTCAAGAAACAGGCCTAAGAAACTTTCGTTGGATCTAGCTCGTCTTGCAATACCCACACGCAGGGCTGCCAGTAATATTTTCAGAAAAATCGTCCAATTTTGTAAATAAAATCGTAAAATTTTCGAAATAAATTAAATAACGCAGATGAATTCTTTAGTCTCTTGCTTTTGTTTGTTTTTTTAACTCATGTTTTAAATTTCATTAAATTAAAAATAAATCAATTTTCGATAACGGAGAAAATTTTTATTACAATTCACCGAAAGACATTTAAGTTTCAATTAAAATAAATAATTAAAAAATGTTTAATAAACCAAAAATCCTTTCAAGTTTTTAAGCAAAAAATCTTCAAATATACAAAAACCCAAAAATACACGTAAACTACGAAGTCTTTGAAAAGAAAACATATTCTACATACCTGCGCCAAAAATCGAATATTCTACAAAAAAAAATCGACTTAGAATTGAAATTTCAAAATAAAAAATAAAATTTGCGAATTTCCATTCACAAACCAAAAAACGAAAATTCATAAAAAATATAGCATTTAAAATAATCGTGATTTGCTTAAAAAACCAAAAATAAATCAACTCAATAGAATCGTAAAAATCTTCATTTTGCAAAAAATAAATAATAAATAAATTGTCGCCATAAGCTTCGAATAGTCCTCAAGAAATTAAAAATTTATCAAACGAACTAGATTTCAGCCGAATATCGAATATTTATTACAGTATTAACAAAATTCACATAAATTTATTAAAACTCAAAGTCAAATGAAAAGTTAAAAAAAAACAAAAAAATTTTGAAAAAAACAGTTTTTTACAATCCGAGATCATATAGAAAAAAGCAGTCTTTACAAAAACTAATTACTTTGTTGTAGTGACCAGTGTAGTCGTCATAGCCGATTCCAGCACTCTCACTTGTTATTGTTCTTCTTGTCAAGCTCTGTTTAATTTTAGAATAAATATTTCGTTTTAAATTTAAGAAATGTTGAAAGTTAACACTTGTACTATTCGTTTGTACAAAGAAGGACTGACAGAAGGCAAGCTGGAGAGATGTTTTATATTTAATAAAAAAACAACTAAATATATGCCTAAACCTAAGTTTAATGGGCTTTTACACAGTGCAACGGAAGCAAAAATAGAAGCATGATAGTGTGAAGACAAGTTAATTCAATTGCTCTCACTAGTTCATGTTAGCGGTCACATTCATCTGTTTGAGCTTTTTAAAATTTTTTAATATTTGTAAAAATTTTACAATTTTACTTACACCAGTCTTAAGCTCTTTTTGCATGCTGCACAATAAAAGGTTCTGAAAGTTCAGACATAGAATAAGTACATAAGTAAGAAATAAATTCTACAGAAAAGAACTGCAACGAAAAGTAAAAACTAATGAGGCCTCTATTATTCCATAACTATTTGTCCACGTCACATCAAGGCAACACTAAAAAATAAGATCTTCTCCAGTCGCTGTGGACAACACTTGTGGGGGATTATTCCTGCCTATAGAACAAGAAATATGTGTTTATTTTTTTCTTAAATTCTTAGTAGTTAAATAAATAAATTATTTTTTAATTTCCAAAAAAAAAACACATACGAGTATAATAAATTCTAATTTACTTCTTCAATGGCTTTACCACGTAATAGCCAAAAGGCTTTATAAGGAAATATTTTGGCAAATAGAAGAACATTTTAGTTGCGAAAAATATCAAATGATGCACATAAATCTTCTTTTAGGCGATGCGATGGTTTTATATACAAATTTTTTTCTTACTTGTTTGCAATTCCCACTGATTTCCATTTGTGGGTTTTAAAATTTTTAAAGTTTTAATTATTCTAAAACTTTAAAATATTATCATTCTTGGTGAAAAAAAAAATTCGAAATAAATAATCAATTTATTGCTGATTTAAAGCCGATTAGAATTTTTTCCCCCAATTTGCGTCACATATCATTTACTATGGCTTGTACAACTTAAACGTTTTTTTTGAAAGTTGTTTGGACAGAGATTAAATTTTCAATAATTTACTTTTTAATAAACGAGATTAAATTTATGTAATAATAATTTAAACAAAAAACACTCACACACACACACACACACACACACACACATCTATAAAGTTCAGATTCGCCTGAAAAGAGTAGAACATTTTTAAAAATTATTGGCAGAGCTGTGATACACAAGAAATATTTTTAATAACAAGTTTAATTAATCTTATAATTATAATAATAATTATTATTATTATGATAAATATAATTTTATTGTGTATTCAATTTTTCATGTTATTTGTTTGGTTTTTGGTTTCTAGGTTTTTTTGTTGAAAAATACGTTTTAAATCTTAAAAATTTTAATGATACTTAATAAATATTGCGTTTGGTTTTCCCAATTATAAGTTCATTAACATGTTAGTCATCATTTATATTGGTTGATTTACGTGGCTGCACCCTTCACGCAGGCATTCAAATCTAGATGATTCTCTTTTGGAATCTTTAAATATTTATACAAATTTATACATCATATGTGTATCATTTTAGGAAAAAAATGTCCGCAGCGAATCCGCTTGGAACGGCTGATGAAGTATTTAGCGGCATTTGCGAAACATTTTGGATTATATTGTTTTTCAAAAATATCTGTAGTAAAAATTGTAAATAATGCACAAACTAAGGAAATCCTTATCCTTGAAATGAAATTGAGAAATATGCAAAAATTTTACAAAAAATAAAAATAGCAATATTTTTTATGCACATTTGAACGTAGTTATCACATAAATATTAAGCCCATCTTAAATAGATAAGTACGATGTGTGTACGAAAAAAGTGAGTTAAGAGAAATATGAAGAAAACATGAAAAACAGAAATCGTGTAATTTTTTCTACCTCCTTTTTTCTTTACACCGTTCGCTAGCAAACCAAAAAAGTCGTCGAAAATTAGACGTCATAAAATTCATCGTGTGAATTGAGTGTTAGAAATTTTTTTTTTATAAATTAAAATTATTTTTTGGTATTGAATATATATTCAATATCTGGGCTTTCAAGGTCATTTAATAAAAGATAACTTTTTATTTTAAATTATTCCGACGTTTCGTTGGTATTTTCCAACTTCTTCAGGGATTTTTTTATTTTATTTAATCGGCGGTCCCTCCGACAATTTGTTTGTTTAGATTAAATAATTTTGGAATTACACCAAAAACGGTCAAATATTTAATCTAAACAAAATTACTTTTATTAATAAAGTATTATTGTAACAATTTTTTCTCAGATTAGTAGAACGGATCACGTTAGCGTGAGTTTTCGTGTTGTAACTTTTTTTCCACTCTCGTGGCCGTGGATGAACGTGAGCCAAAAATATAAGTTCGTGCATGAGTAAAATTTATTATCGTGAGCTTGTATGAGCGCTGCTATTTTTTGTTTACAATATTTTTTGACAAAGGTGTTAGACTTTACACAAACAAAAATTCCTTTTTTTTGTTGTATTGTTGTAGTTGTCGCCCTAATAATGCCACCTGTTTAATTCATCATGAATGAGACCTAAAGAAACTTGCATGGAGAAGAAATGAGTTAAAGTTGTGATACAGACTACAAAATAGGCAGAGCTTATACAAACTTTCTTTTAGAATTTCTTCCCCAGCCTTTGCTATTATAATTACACAGTACGACATTTTTCAGCTCATTGATTTGGGATTCGATTCTGAAAATTGCACGTGAGAGTCGCTCCAAAACTAAACATTTCTGCATCATTCGTTTTGTCAAGTTGGCTGCATTAATAATTTAATGGGTGTGAAATAAACAACCTTTTTTTCGGAGTGAATTACATTTTAAAACCAGAAGAACATTGAATATTTCAATATGGAAACAAAAAGTGGCCAAAATTGGATGAATTTTTTTAAGTTTGATGTCATATCGTCCCAAAAATAGGCAAAGAGGATCGAAAAAATTTGTTTACTCAGGAACTCAAAACATCGTATTGATATTATTTTGATGAAACACATGTTCAGGTGCAAATTTTATGCCGAACACAGTATGCAAGAGTTGTTATAATACCCTTATAATGTGGATATCAATAATTTTTTCGCAAATGTTTACTTTTATTTCTTTATACAGAAACGAGTGGACAAGTTGCCGTATTATTTTGAAAAAATCAAAGTATCCATGACGTTAAAATTACATTTCATGCAGTTCCACCTTGATACCTTTTTGGCATAATTACCTCAGGCATCAGGAGAGATGTTCCACCAGGTGACCATGCCAATGGAAAAGCGATTCAAGGGCAAAAAATTAAATGGAATGATTGCGGAGGTTTATTGGTGTATTTCTAAAATTATGCAGTTTGAAGATGAAAGCACCGAAGATGAAGATGACACTGAAATTGGTGGACACACTGAATAAATCATTCACTTGAATATTATGTCTACCTCGGATGATGATGCAGACTCAGAACATAAATATGTACAACCTACGAAGAAAACATGATCATCAGAACCACAAGCGTCAACTTCAACGAGCTGTAATATGCACTAGATGCACTTTTTTGGGTAGTTTTGCTTCGCTGTTTTTTTATCATATTCAATATCTACAAATTTGCTTCAGACACAAATGAAATATTCCTTACGGTATACCGAGATATAACCGTGTTAAAATATATAAAAAGTGATAAAAATCACACCTTGAACTAAAAAATTCGTCTGATCATTAAATTGTTAATGCAGCCAACTTGACAAAACGAATGATGCCGAAGTTCTTATTTTTCGATTGACTTTTATGGTTAATTCTCAGAGTTGAGTCCCAAA
The DNA here is from genome assembly GCA_956483585.1 of Gymnocheta viridis. Taxonomy (NCBI): domain Eukaryota; kingdom Metazoa; phylum Arthropoda; class Insecta; order Diptera; family Tachinidae; genus Gymnocheta; species Gymnocheta viridis. Next base: position 111,289,828 of record OY101442.1, read on the forward strand.
ATCATGTGTTGTACTTACTTGTTGTTATTAAATCTAAGAATACTCTCGTTGTACACGTGCTGACACAATATGGAGTTATTAAAGTAAAGGGTGGCGTTGGCTCAGGTAGTAAGCACGTTGACTACAAACCGAGGGACCTGGGTTCAAACCCAATGTCAGACAGAGAGACAGAGTCATAAAATAAAAACACCACGCATTTCTCTGATGTGCATTGGTGTGCCTTTGTGTCAGTGTCAGTTGTTAACGGAAGGTTTCAGTGGCGAAGGCATGCATGGTCACTGGTCACTGAACAGTACCAACTTCAGCTGATACTAATTCCAATGTAACATCAGAGCGCCCTCCTTCGTTGGTACTGAGTAGCACAATCAAAGGCGAAGTAAAATAAAAATTAATAAAAGAAGTGGCTACTAAACTAAACACAGCTTCAAAACTCTACGAATAAACGTGCAGAGAAAAAAGCAGAGTTGTAAAGAACGAATGGAAGCTTCACCTCCTCTCATATCTATCACTATCCCTTTCCACTAGTTCCAGCACAATGCATTGCATGTGTAGGGGTCATCCCCTGAGTGCTGGTCCAAGATAAAAAAAAAAAAAAAAAACTGAGCGGATGAAATTCTTTGCTCTTCTAGCTGAGTAATCAACCGACAAATTATCTATGGATTTGGTCTCTATTATTATTAAGATTTTTACGATTAGAAATGGTGAATTTCTTTGCGTTTTTTTTTTTGCACTGATAGAATAGCAATATTTATTTTTATGTAAAAAAATGATAAACTTGCTTTTACCGCCTTTAATTACTCGTAGTTGTTAAAAAACAATAAACATATTTTTCGTTTTTTTGTTAATTTGGAAATACCCAACATTAATAGATTTAATTGATGTGGTGAAAAAAACACAATATTTTTTTTGTATTATTGTCGTATTTTTTCTTAGTTAGATTTTAAGCTCAAACTGCTTGAGGACTCATGCGTAAACATACCCAGTTGTTGACAGGAAAGTTGCCTCAGATTGTAGCTTAAAGGAATTTATTTGCACGTTAAATTGGGCAAAACATTGAAAAGCTAAAGTAATCATAAATTTGTTCACATGGCATATTTGGCAAAAAAAACATGAAATCACTGATTTCATTTAGTATTTTTTATAAGGGTTTTCCATAAAGACGACATGATGTGGACAGTTTGGGGTGGCCGACCATGTTGTTGTAGCAGCGCACTATGAAGTCGTCAGATCATTATCCAAACTTTAATAATATTTCAATTTTAAATACAGAAACTAATTATAAGTGTAGATATATGTATGCTAGAAATGTTACGGATTATAAATGTTCCGACAGATCAGAATTTTAGGATAGATACCGCAAATGTTGCACAGAGTTATAGATATTTATTATATAAAAACGGAAACAGGAAATAGAAAATACTATATTCGTTTTTTGTTTGTTTGTTTTTTGGGTTTTTTTAAAAAGTTTTTCATTTCTTATTTTGACTACATTGTTTTTTTTCAAATGTAAAAAATTTTAAATAATGTAAATCAAAATGAAAAAAAAATTTATTTCCTGAAGAAGCCAATCAAAAATAAATAATATACGTTTTTTATAATAACTGACCTACTAAGGCTTGAATAATCACTTATAATAAGTTTTTATAATTAGAAAAGACAGAAGATCCATATTTTACATGTACCCATTTTCGATGCTGCAACAAACCTCAATAGCAACCGCCCCATGCACTTGGCCAGGCTTTAATCAAACATCATTAATACATATATACACTAGAAGAAGAAATGAAGAAGGTACGCTTAACTTAAAAAAACAATTTGCATTTCTTCTTTCATCGACGTCTTTCAGGTGCAAACGAAGCTTCCTCTAACTACTTTGTCTTTTCCGTTTTTCATATTATCAGACTAGAGCATCTGAGCTACCCCGATTAAAACTGGGAAACTATTTTTTTTTATAAAAAATTAAAATTTAGGCCGTCTTCCTAAACGCAGGTCGCTTTCCAGTTCAACCATGGTACAATTATTACAGGTACTTGCGATTCTGCAACAAATTACAACAACAAAAACCACACGCATTTTGTTGGTAGAAAAATACAACGTTTATCTAAAAATCTGTGGTCTGTGGGGCGCACACACTCTCAAATTCACTAAGTTTGCTGTGCTATTAGAATTACCTGTATTATTGCACCATGAGTTCACCAATGTCACGCATTCCCAAATGCAACTGCGTAAACTTTGACAAATTCTGGCATTCTTAAAGTGATCTGTTTCACAGCTAAAATGCAAACAAACGCAACTAGCGCATTATTTAATTTGTTTAGTGCGTTTTGCGTTGCAACTCCTTGCGAGTGCAACTATTTTGTCATTGATAGTGAGCACTATAAACAAACAACATTCCAAAGTTTACTTTCACAAAGTCTTTTAAATTTTCTTTTAAACTTTGTTTCGATTCTACACACGCAAAGTTTACTTTGACAAATTTTGTGTTCGTTTGTTGGATGAACATGCAAATCAAACACACATACATATATGCAACCAAATACAAGTATGTGTTAACGACGAACGAAGAAGAAAGCAACTTTGCGAGTACAGCAAAGTGTGTACTCACTCCCTTTCTTCTTTCCCTTATCACAATCAAACACAAGACTTTGCAAAGTAAACTTTGACCGTGGAAAAGCATTCATAACTTCACAATTTTCGACCATTAAAAAACACAACGCTACTCGTACAAAAAATCAGCTGGATTATTGAACAGACCTGTAATATTGGAACATGTTCACCATCAACAAATAAAAAGTTTTTAAATTCACTGTGCAGTCTTCCCAATAATTTTAAATTAAAGATATTTCATTTGTGGTCCACATTTTATTTGATTTTTCTCTTTTTGTTTGTTCTTGTTTTAAATTGTATTAGTAAATAAGATTTTGTTTGTGCTAATATTTTGTTGTTGGATTGCAAAGAAAAGCTACGATATTTTGCACTTGCACTTATGCAAGACCATTCGCATCAAACGCTGAATACCGCTAATGATTTTTAAAACAAAAAAATATTTATTATGTGGCTCCTGGAGCGGTTTTCACAACATAAATTCAAAAAACTTTCAGATATAATTCTGCTCGCTGCCATTGTTATTTTAATGATGCAAAGCGAAGAAGTGTTCCTGAAGTTTAACAAAGTTGCAAAGTTGTAAATGACAAATCATTCTATTTGCAGGATTTCAAAGTTCGAGTTTAATTGCTTGATTTAAACACCGCTTTGACGTTACGTACAGACGTTTAGGAAAGCAGCTTTATTTTCGGCGAAAAAATCGGTAACTTGGCACGAAAATAGGTGCCTGTCAAATTATTCGAAAATATAAATTAGTCCAAGCAGGTAATTTTTTTTTAAAGCCAAAACCAAAAAAAAGATTTTCGGCTGCGAGTTTTTAATACTCTACTTAAGTGTCACGGCTCGAGGCTCGCTTGAGTTGTTAATTAGAACTAATAATTATTTAAAAACGAATATTTATTTTGGTTAAGAAGGGAACAATAAGGATCTAATAACACTAGCGGAACTCACATTTTTATTGCGACGGTCGCTACACCATCATCATCAGCATTTCAATAAATTAATTAATATAAAATTTATAACTTAATATTTTTCAACTGTAATTTGTAGTTGGCTTAAGAATATCCATTAAACACCAAATTAATGATCGAATTGATTCACTTGATGCTACAAATAATTCTTTCAAAATATAGCTGCAAGTTATTATATCCGTAAACGTTCACATAAGTTTAATGTCACTGTCACTGTCACATCTAAATCTTTGTCTGTTTTATAATCTATAAAATTTATTTGTCATATCAGGTATGATTAAGTTTCATATTCTTAGAATATAAATTGTTGCAAAAGCTGTATTGGCCGTAATCATACTTGTTTTATTAAAAATGATTTAAGATTTTCAGAATATTTTATACATACTTATGTAAAGGGTGTTTTTTTAAGCTTGATAGAACTTTAAATTGTAAAAAGTAACACAAAAAATTAAATTTTGATGAAAAATTTTTTTTATTTGTTTCAGAATACTCTGACAAATCATCATGAATAGACTCACGCTTGAACAACGCTACGAAATTATCCAAATTTACTTTGAAAATCAACTGGCAACTGACCCGTTGTTTTATCGCAAAATTGTGTTCAGCGATGAGGCGCATTTTTGGCTTAACGGGTTTGTTAATAAGCAAAATTGCCGCATATGGAGTGAGACCAATCCACAAGTGACCCTACAGACTCCATTACATGCAGAAAAATGCACCGTTTGGTGCGGTTTTCACGCTGGTGGCATCATCGGACCTTATTTCTTCAAAAATGAGGCCGGAGCTCGCGTTACGGTCAATGGAGATCGTTACCGCACCATGATCAATGATTTTTTGTTTGAAAATATGGATGACATTGATCCGGAGGAGATGTGGTTTCAACAGGATGGCGCTACGTGCCATACGGCGAACGCAACCATCGACTTATTGAAATCAAAATTTGGCGATAAGTTGATTTCGAGAAATGGACCTGTCAATTGGCCTCCAAGGTCGTGCGATTTGACACCTCTCGATTATTTCCTGTGAGGCTACGTGAAGTCACTGGTTTATGCTGATAAACCAGCAACAATTGACGCCTTGGAGGCCAGCATTGTTCGTGTTATTCGTGACATACGGCCAGCAGTGCTCGAAAAAGTGGCCCAAAATTGGACGTCCAGAATGCGCTTCGTCAAGAACAGCCGCGGTGCCAATATGCCCGAAATCATTTTCAAATGTTAATGTCACGTATTGATCTTTCGAATAAAAAAAAATTTTTTATTACAATTTAATTTTTTGTGTAATTTTTTACAATTTCAAGTTCTATCGGGCTTAAAAAAACACCCTTTATATTTTCAGTTTAAGGTTGCATTTTGTAAATGTCACCATTAAGGAGGAAGGTATGCCAATCAAAAATGTTGCGATATATTTGAAATTAAATTGTAGCTGCCCCCTGTAGTCACACAGAGAAGAAATTTATAAATTATTTTTTTACACTTTTCTATCTATAAATGTGCACAATTGAAAGAGTAAAGTCACGGTTCACATTATGACATTTTTCTTTCGGAAAGTAGTAGTTTGTGGGTATACGGGGAGAAAAGATTGCGAAGGGGTACACTCTTTCATGTACTTTGAAATTCTCTTGGGTTTTGTTATCCGTAACTGTTAACCTGAAAATGGCTGTTGCTTTATTTTTGATTTTCTTTTACTTTTCTTTTCTTTCATGGTGGTGAGAGGAAAATTCTATGTACAGAAACAAAAGAATGTGAAGATAAACATGCAAAAATCTTGAATTTCATTACCAAAAAATTTCAATGTGTAGACATTAATGAAATTTCAAAAGAGAATTAGAGAAAATTTCAGAAAGAAAGCTTTCATTGTCTGAACCGAGACTTCGCAGCCGTTATAGAATTTAAGTTTAATTTTAAAAAATAAAAAAAACGATTAAAAATATTATTGAATTTAATATAAAAGAATTGTTTTAGTGATTTGATATAAATGTGAAGTAAGTAATACAATCATATAATTATACCTATAAAACCTTATTAAAAACTTATTTATGTACATACATATTTATTTAATCCTAACTAACTTCTTACAGACTCAATCAAAAATTGCAATACTAAATTGCATTGCATTTTTCAGCTAAATATATTACAAAGTATGTAATAAATACTCTACAAAAATTTGAAATAGGTGTAAAATATAAAAATAAATATAATTTTTAAGTAGAATATGCATAGCATGTAAGACACTATAGCATTTTTTATTTTAATAGGTACCTATAATATATAAATAAACTTTAATTTATGCAAATAAAAGAGATTTTTTTTATTATTTAATTAAATTTTTAATTCAAGAAACACCTTAAAATATTGATTAGTATTAAGTCAAAACTTAATAAGTATCTAATAACTCCAATTCTCTTTCTCAAGGTATTTGTAAATTATTACTCCGCATTTTATATAATCCTTTCATACAAGCAAATGCTCCAATAACTGGCAACTCTGCTCTAATTGCAAACAAAAAATTAGTTCTCACGTGGTCGTCGCTAAGATTCGTCCGTTAAAGTTGTTGCTCCCGTAAATTTATATTTTAAAGTTGGTGAAGTGTTTAATAAATGCCAAAGTTATACAGTATTATTTGCATTAATATAATTTCTTAATAAATCAATTAATATTCGCATATAAAAGTGTTAAAATTAAGTTTTTATTAAAATAATTGATTGATGTAAAATATTAGCATTTACATGTGTACATACATATGCATGTGTTTAGATGTGTATGCAAGTGGTCACAAATCTTAAATACCTACAGAAGTTGTATTTTGTTGTTGCTATTAAAAGTGGTATGATTTTCGTGCGCCTACATACATAATTCCCTTGATGGCACACAAATACATTTGTGTTGTTGTTGGTTATGTGTTTTCAACTTTGTAATTGAAGCTTTGACTATGTGGAAAGCAAAGAATGCAAGAATGCAAAAGCAAATAAATGCAAAATTCTTAATAGAGAAAACAGAGCAAGTTAGATTTTGTTTATAAGCGGAGTTGCCGTTGAAATTTTCCGAAAAGTATCAAAAAAGGGTTTTTAAAAAAAATTGTAAAAGAGGTATTTTAAAGTAAAATAGGGTGAAGTTGTTTTAGTGAACAAAAAAATAATATTTATTTCAGTTAAAAAGATAGAAACAAGAACAAATCTTAACAATTAATTAAAAATTTTAGACTAAAATAAAAGTAATTGTACATACTCGAATTATAAACAAATGTTAAAACTAGAAGACAATTTACTGGTACATTCCAGCATTATTCATAGGTATTATCAAAAAAACGTTACGCCTACAAAAACTTTTGATAATGCTTACCACTTTTTAGAAATACTTATTCTATATTTTTTAGTTAATTCTTCACTTGGTGTCCATTCTTCTAGCTCAGATTCGAGCAAATTGAGAGAGGAAATCATAGCCTCACAAGTTTCTATTTCAATCTTGTTCTTAAGTTTATTTTTAATGAGTGTTAGTTTTGAAAAAATTTGTTCAGCGGAAGCACTTCTATGTGGCAAAGTAAATAAATATATATATGTAACGAATTCATATATATTTGAATATATATATTCATCAAATCATTTTTAAGATTTCCTATCTCGAACCAAAACTATTCTGCGTTGTATGGCCTTCGCACCAGACCAAAATCTACTACTTACGATATTTCGAGCAAATATTGTTGATTTTGACTAGATTTTTCATTTAAAACAAAATCTACTTAGCGACTAGATTTTGACGAAATTTACTCAAAATTTGGTAGCACTCAGTGATGCAACTGTGTTCTTTGCTAAATTATACTGAAATTCTTTGAATATGTGCTTGCAGCTGCTTTGCATTTGAGTGATGATTTTTCATATGGAGTTTGACACATTAAAATAAATATGCCAATCAATTTTTTTAGGTATGAATACGAAATCTTAAAAATGTCACGAATAAAATGGTGCAAACGGTATAGATTTTGATAGAGATATTAACAGAAATCGACGAGATTTCGTTCTGGTGTACATGCAATATCAGTTGTTTTACGCATATCTTCATACATTTTGCTGTTTATTAATATTGAACCTTTTACTCATTTTCAAAAAGAGTCAAAAAGTTGTATAAATCTTGTTAAAATGATACAAAGTGATAAATTTAAAAAGGGTCTATAAAAAGTGTCATTGACACGGAATAGATACTTTAGTGTCACAACGGCAACGCTGTTTACAAGCCAAATATAAATTTCAATCAAAATAAAGTAGTGTATGTTAGAGTTGCCAGTGTATAAAATAATGTGATTAATGTGTTAAACGGGTTTCGGTTCGTGCGTTTAATAAAATAATTAATTAAGTGCAATAAATTCAGACGACTTGAAGAGGTGAGTAAATTAAAACTATATTTGTGCATACATGAGTAGGTTTAAACTAAACAATAATATGTGGCAAAATCAAACAAATTGGTAGGTAACACCTTTTACATGTAAGAGACCTAACGTAGGTTTTAGGCTCGATTGGACCCCCGAAATTCAAAGTTATCGGTTAAATACGATTTTTGGGTCTTCGTGAACAAACAAATACTTATTTAACCAATTAATTTTTGTGCCGATTTTAAGATTTTAAGCAGCGCTGAGCTGAATAAAGAAGAAATTAGGGTTCCTTTGTACATTTAAACAAGATTGAATCGAGCAATCTTTGTGAAGAAATATTAATGAAAAAATAAATCTAACATTTTTTGCAGCTTATTATTGCATTAGGGACAACTTATTTCTTTTTAAAATTGGCAAAAGCGTATTTAGTGAAATAAGGCCAGATTTATTCAGTGGAAAAAGTATAACTAAAGACATACCTAATATACTTATATTATATATACCGCGGACGTCCAATAGTACGAATGATATAATGTCAGTCCTTTCGTTGTGTTGTAAAATTCGTGCTATTGGACCAAAGTTTTTCTCTCATTTTATACAAACTGAAAGATATTCAGTAGGGCGATTCTGTAACTTTTAATAATAAACGTTAACGTTATTTTACTAGCACATGTTATTGCATGTGATAACAATAGATAAATTCTGTTATTTGATTTTAACGATATTGTTAAAAATTTCCATCTGGTGTCATCTATAACTACTTAAATAGCAGAGATACCAACCAAATTGCTTAACAGCTCTGTAAAACGCTTAACCATAGTCAGAAATTTCATTAAGGAAGAAAAATCTAGGAATTGGCACCGCGTCCATGTAAAAACATACGGTTAAAATTCTTCATTAGATACCTAATAATTTTACAATAATAATATATGCGATATATGTGATCAAACTACAAAAATTGGTTTAAAATAATGGATTCTTTACTGAAATTTTCCAAAAAATTTTCTAATAAAAATGAAATAAAAAATTAGAATAAATAAATGGGTAAACTCGGGTTTGAACTTGAGCAAAATTAATCGTTTCAATATACATATGTATATACACTATATATAAGTTCGACTAATTACTTAAAAATATTAATTAATAAAAAATTTAAATATGTTTAGAACAGGTCTTTACTGATTTTTTTCGAAATTATGTCCCCCAAATGTTTTATATATTTTTGTTGCTTTTATATCTTAGCGCCGAAGTATTCTTGTTTAATATAAAGATAATTTATATATATGTATATAAGCATTTGTGAAAAATTTCCCTGAGTATCTGCCTTCAGCAACCAATGCAATGTTTATAGGAACTAGTTGCTCACTCACAATCTCAGTGTATTTATTAAAAATTAATTAAATAGCTAAAATTTATTATTGCTCCCAATAAGTTGAGTTGTCAATGTTACAACTCAACTCAACTATTTTTTTTTTTGCATTATGATTCACAACGAATTTTAGTTGTCTTCCTGGAGTTATTGTCAACCTTAATATGGACAGTTCGAATAAATTGTTAGAAATTGCAATTTTTTTAATTCAATTATTTAAGCTTTTTTTTCAATATTTTGAGAAGTTTTGTGGTCATATCTGTCAAAATATATTTTTCGAAAGATTCCGAGTAAGAAAATGTTTTTTTTTCGCGTATTCGATGCGGCTCCCAAGTCTCCTTCACTTGTTGACCCACAGTGCTCCTCAGCTCTTCCAATATCAGGATTCTTTTCTATGAAGTTCACCAATCGATCAATTTGCTGTTTATTTGTAATTTTTCTGAAATTAATTTCAACATATGTACATATGTATTTTATGTAGTTATTTATACACACTTATGTGGTTTTCTCCATTTTTTACCGCTGGCGGCAAAAACACAACTGATAAATAAAAATCGTTAAACTTTGGCACTTATACAACTAAACTTAGATTGTTTGTAAATCAAAATACGGGTAACAACTTAACGAGTACAACTAAATAATCAGGTGAGTGAAAATTGAGTTGAATTGTAAACCATAAATAGAATTTCACAATAACAACTCAACTATTAATTTAACTGTGAATCAATAATAGGAATATATACATATATGTATTCATTTATGTATATGTATTTCTGTGGGTATGCAAATATAAGTTTTCAAATTATCGTCTTACAAGCTGGGAATCTCCTCATGACATTGTCAATCTCAAAAATGTTGCGAAACTTGCAATACACGATACAACACATGATATTGGAACTCAGTTCTGAGAATTACACCTGAAAGTCGCTCCAAAAATTAAAACTTCTGCATCATTCGTTTTGTCAAGTTGGCTGCATTAATAATTTAATGGCCATGCGAATGTTTTTGTTCAAGGTGTGATTTTTATCACGTTTTCTATATATTAGCTCTGTGATATCTCGGTATACTTGTTATTTTTCGTATTGAAATATTCAATGTCCTTCCGATTTTAAAATGTAATTATTATTTATTAATGCAGCCAACTTGACAAAACGAATGATGCAGAAGTTCATATTTTTGGATCGACTTTTACGTGCAATTCTCAGAATTGAGTCCCAAATCAATAAGCTGAATATTATGCAGAGCATATTTCTTTTACCATGACCATCTCTTAAGCATCTGATTTGTTATTAAAATTGATATTTTATTATAAATACAAATGTAGTTTGTTTTTCTTAATTACTTTACTAAGTAAACTACTTTCAAATGGATTTTTGATGTTTTTAAATTCCATAACAGCAATTGGTTTTAAGACAAATTATTATTGCAATTAATTTTATTTTAACATCTTTAAAATAAATTGAAAAAAAAACTAAAAATGACATAATAGACTCAACTCAGGTGTGGAGAGTTAAGCTATTTCAACTACCCACCTTCTACAAAAGTTGTTATAGATGTGGCAGAAAAAAAGATCTTCGAATATCAAAAAAAAGATTATGTTCTTTTTTAAAGCTAATCTCAGCCATAAGTCCGAGACGCAATTGCAAAAATAATGTTCACGAATTTTCATTAATCTTACAATAGAAGAGATTCTTCTCAAAGTTGTTTGCCACTTATTATCATTTATAGACTTGTATTTATTTTTTTAAGTTTACTTACGATCTTAGCTCTTTTTGCTTGCGAGTGTTGGCGTTGTTTTTACGATACTTTTAGCAGCTAAATCAAGTTCAGTATTTTTTATTGCTTTTAAAAAGATTTCGCGAATTTTCGTCGTCTTCTCGATAGAAATGATGTCTCACTTTCCCAGTTCTTAATCAATAACATTAGACTTTGGAAATTTTCTGCGAATTTTCGAAATGTTCTCTAGTTTTTCCAACTTTTTCATATTCTTTACAATTCTAGCGATTTCTCTGACTATTGGAGCTTATTTGAAAGTTTGTGTTTTTGCCATTTTGCGATGTTTTGGGAGTTTTCGGCATTCTTTACAATTTTATGTATTTTTAATAAATTTTAGAACTTGTTTGCTCTTTTGATAATTTTTCAAGAATTTTTCGCGATTTTCAGAGGTTTTAATATATTTTACAGTTTAGGAGTTTTTTAAAAAAATTTAGGAGTAATTTGGAGAAAATACCAATTTTAGCAATTTGTTGTAAATTTTCACCATTTTCGCGAAAGTTGTGATTCTTTTTTAAAGAACGTGTAAATTTTTAGAACTGAAGCTTTATACTGACTTTGCCAATTTCTGCAAACTTTCACTTACACGATTCATGTTTGCGTGCACAATTATGTAACAGATTTTTCAGAGTCTTACAGCCGTTTTTTTTTGTAGATCAAATTAGTTAACTTTTCCGATATAAGAACTCAATACAGTTTTTGTACAAAATATGAAATGAAATTGTATAATTGTATCACATTTTTCCAAAATTAAAACTACCAACAACAAAAACAACAAGAACAATAGGTATACACTGATGTCAATTAATACAATTGGGGGATTCAAACGGTGTCCTATTAAGTCATATTGTCGTAATGTCTTAATATTAAAAAAAAAGTCATAAAATAAGACTTCCTGAAGTATGTTTATTGTTTTGTCATATCCAAAGAGTAGAAATTTTAGAGAAGTGTGAGGGAAATCACATAGTTCTTGTTCTTCCTCGTCATATTTTTTAATTTTTTATTTTAAAACATATAATTTTATGACCACCATTTGAATCCCCCAAATAATTCAATTGATACAAAGTCTTGTGAATTTGTGTTTTAAAAAATAATTCATTTTAGAAAACTGTTAATAAAAATCTATTTTTGTTAGCCAACAATAAAAAATAAGAAAAATTAATAATACTAATGAGAAAAAAAAACAATAAAATGATTGCATTTTAAATTTTAAGAGGCTTTAGCTGGACCATTGAAAATACTTCGGTTACGTACATATAAAAATAAATAAAGAGAAAAAATACAGAACTTTAAAAAACCATTATTATGTCATCAAGAATAAATTTCCAAGGTCTCTAAAATAGTAAAGACAATAAGAAAAAAATGCTTTATGAACTTTAAGCCACTGATGACCGACCTATCATATCATAAAAGATTTGAAGTATTCATGTTGCCTCCCATGATTGATGTTAAGAAGTTCTTATTTGATTAATTTCGTTTTAAGCAGCTCAACTACTGTTCCAAAGTATAGCTCTTTTTACGAGTATTTGGTTCTTTTGTTAAGAGCACTTATGCTTTTTCAACAAATTACCTTTTAAAGTGCTTATAGCTACCGTTCAATCGAAAACACGTGTGCTTTATTTCTTTCTTTTATTTGTTTTTTAACTAACTTACTAAAAAAATTTCTGTGGTCACAAACATTAACCGCCTAACTCAACTTAAGCAAGAAACAACATCGGGAACAACAAAAAATGCTTTGTTTTTTCCTCAAACTACCATTTCTCTAAACTAATTTTTATTCCAGATATAAAAAAAACATATTGACTTAAGTCGCTTTGAGCTCTCATAACATTATCAATTGGGTATTTATTTTCACAATATTTTATTTAATTTAAAAACATTATATAGAATTAGGTTGCTCAAATAAACATATCACCCATTCCACAGTCACTTTTAATTTGCAATAATCTTTTAAGTCCTTATAAACTCAAGAACAATAAAATATTTAATATAAAACTAAAACATAAGTTGTTTTAAGCTTTCAGAACTACGATTTTTACTTTGTAATACAGAATTATATTTTATTTCTTTAAATATTTCGTTAACTACTTTAAGTTCTATTACCAATTTTGCTCAAAATATTGTACTGTAATGTGTACTTAGTTTATTTTATTTATTTATTAATTAGGTCATTAGATTTTTACACCTTCACTGACTAATTATGAATGACAAATATAGAGCTATATAAATTTACGTATGAAGTAAGATTTCTCTTCAGTACATCATTACTCTCAGATAAGTCCATAATATGGTAGCATTTATTGAAGTTAACACATGCACGACGAAAAGAATGATTATTAGCATATACAGAATGGTAATATTTTATTGCCAAGAGTTCAAAATAGAAGAGAAGAAATTTGATTATATATGTAGGTAAGCAGTAGAATTTTTTCAAGGAGTTTTGGAATTGCATTAATTTTAGCGATACCTCTGTAATTAGATACATCAGATTTACTGCCGTTTTTGAATAAAGGAATTATATACGATTTTTTCCACACTGATGGCAAATAACATGATTCAATAGATTTGTTCTATAATGCAGTAAGAGACGCGGGCAGTGATGCTGCGCAGTTTCTTAGTATACAGCTTGGAATACTATCGGGACCTGGGCTAAACGATTTTTCAGCGACTTCAAGTTCGAAAGTACAGTTTCAATATTCAAAAGCGGAAAGTAATTCAATCAAGAATGAGTTGTAGCATAAGGATACGTTGTTGTGGTATCATAAGACTTGGTAGAATAAGCTGTTAAACAGAAGTCAACAAATATATTGCTTATTGAAATATTGAAATTGGCAGTCAAGAAGCCATACTTCAAATGCTTTGGATAACCTGCAGAGCGACGCTTGGAATTTACAAAAATTTATAGAAAGATTTAGGGTTCGTTTTTATAATGCATTTAATGCGATTTATATAGTTTTTGTATGCAAGATTATTAGCAATGTTGTATTCAGATCTGGCTATAGCAGAATTACAAAAATCGACAGGTGAACCAGTTCTCTTATATTTAACGAAAAATTTGTTTTTCATAATTTTAGCATTTCTTAAGTGTTGATTACTCCAAGGTGATCCTTTACTATTGTACACTTTAATTTTTTGAACAGTAATGCTAATAAAATTATGCAAAATATTATAAAAGCTCGATACAATATTATCAAAGTTATCATCAGCAAGCACAGAATCCCAATTAACCTTGGATAACAAATAATTAAGTTCAGCATAGTTAGTGCGATTAAAACAGTAAGATTAAAAAGCCTTCAAATCTTGGTTTTTAAACATATTATCCGGCAATGATAAATCAATTTCAAAATGAGGATGGTGAATGTCCACAGGATGAGTCACAGGTAATGTATTACAAGTTATATATGTATATACATATAAATTTTTCCTCAACCATAATTGTAATTTTTTTCAAAAACCTTTTCGAATAATTAAATTGAGTTACCTCAAAAGTATGTTTTTCGACTTAGACTCTTATTGCTTGTGTCCACAGATATAATCTTAGCTCTTTTGCTATTCCTGCTTCGACCATTACATTGTTGTAAAGAAGACCTTTAATAATATTTCTGGAGAATAATTTCTAAAACTAATTCTAAGGCCACAATTTTGCTCAGTGATTGATCACCACCCTTTAAATCGATATAAGCCTGTAAAGAAGAAGTGCATACTTTTTATATCAGCAAAAATTTTGGTGATAGGTTGCGTTACGCAAAGTAGCTATATAACCAGTTACTATTATATAAGGTAATTATATGCACGTTTCAGAGAGTTATTAATAAAAAGCGCTTCGTTGTCAACACGCAAAAACACCATTTTTAATTCCTTTTTTTCTAGCCTTCACTTTGAACAGAACACGTTCTAGAAATTTTTGTGAAAGTATTTTATTGTCTTTTTGTAAGACTAAAAATAAAACATTTGGATTAATCACAATATAATATAATAAGTGTTTCATTTGACACGTAAAAACTAAATTGTTTTATGCATTATGTATAATTCAGTTCAATTGATGTCTGCAGAAATTTAACAAAATCCCTACATGTCTCGAAAAAATTCCCCCTTTTTCCCTACACACACACAAAAAAAGTTTCCTACATTTTTCCCTACTCTAAAAATTCATTGAATTTAGCAAAAACGAACATTTGATTTGCATTTTTAAAATTGTGTACATTTATATAGCCGGGTACAAAATTTAATTTTAAAATAAGGATGAGGAGATCTCACAAGGTAATCAAATCTTAATTCTGAATGCTTAATAAAATTTCGACCACCTTAAAAAAATGGAACGCCGGAAAGATAGAACGAAGCAAGGCCTTTTAAATTTTAAAAAGACTTAATTTATTAAATTAAACATAAAAACATTAATTTGCTTTTGTTTTCTCATAAAAAAAAATCGGACATTTCTTTGCCTTTCGTTGTTTCTAGATCAAGCCAAGTTCTGGCCACACAGTCTGTATTATTACACGAAACCATTCGATGTGTTTTTACCCCCGTCATAACTTTGCTCCACTTTATCAAAAAATAATGAAAACATAAGGTTTCCCTACAGAGGTAGCCTCATAGGTGAAATTTCAAAGTTCTACCGTAAAAGCTATCGAGATATTAAGATGTAAAAAGTGCATATTTTAGTACATATTCACTCACTCTCTGATTCATAAATATTATTGGGCACTTCCACTACAGCTAGAGAGCTAAAATTTAGTATGTAGGCAAGTCTTGGCGAGCAATTAAACAAAAAAATAGGAAAATGGGGATTTTCCACCCGGGAGAGACTAGGGTGTGACCGCCTTTTGTATGGGGCACTAGAAATGAGATGGTATTGCACCTATCAAGAACTTCGTCTTTATTTTCATCTCAGCACTTTTTACGGCCAAAATTTTTGGATAAGAACTTGGCCTTATTTTCACATTTATGTTTTTGTGCGGATATTATTTACCGAAAAAAGTTTTCTGTCTGTATGAACTATCTCGCGTAATACTGTACCAAAATTTAGAATTTAATTCGTTATATGAATAATATTTACACTTGTGTGTGGTGTTTTACGCAATTACACTATAATAAAAAAGGAAAAAAAGCAAATTCCCTACATTTTCCTTAAAATGAAAAATATGTCCTCTTTTCCCTTTGCTTGAAATTTTCCAATAAGCTCCCTACAAAAAGAGAAAATTCCCTACACTCGGCATCACTAATTCAGTTTGTAACATAATGTGAGTATTAAACCAAAATATTGTAAACCGAAGCAAACAAAATGCTTTTAAGTGCAGTTGCCACAATCTGGGCGGTTGAGTTGAGTATAAAATTTATATACAAATCACTCAAACAATTGAATGTTTTTCAGAAGAATTTCTGGTCTAATGGAACATTTTCATCTGAGTTTTGCACAATCAGCAAAGATGAGCTCCGCGCTCACGTTATTGGCTTAAATCATGCCTGCTTACGCGTTTGCGTTTTAGTTTAAACGTAGTCGTTTAACTCATAATTAATTATGCTGCACACAAATTAATTTTGTTGCCTTCAACACGTATCTTTTGTAATACTATTCTGCTATTTTGCTATTTTAATTTACGTCTGACTGCATTTTTGTTTATTCCAATAAAACTGTCAGTTTATGAGCTGATAAATGGCCACTGAAGTCAGTAAAATTTTAAAAATAATATATATGTGGATCGAAAAATAAACATAAAATGTTATTTATCATGTTTTTGTTTTTACTTATTACTAAAACCAAACATAATTAAATAATTTATTTGGTCTCAAGCAGGAATATTTATTTTGCCACTGTTGCCTGAAGTATTGTATGAAATAAATTTTAATAATTTAGTTTTCTGTTAAAACATGTTTTGAACTTCACGTGATATGCATGCAGATAAAAATTTATAATTTAAATATGAAAGGGGGCTTTTTATTGCAAGATTTGTTGTTTTAAAATGATTTTGACTTTTTGTTTTTATAAATTTTATTTTTATTCAAAAACAGAATCATGAAACATAATTAATTGGGTTATTTATCGAATGTAAAATAAAAATAAAATGTATATTTATTGTTGGTTTTGAAACGTAATTAAAAGTATTATTATCTTATTGAAGACTTTTCAGCTCAATAATTTATTTTAGTATTAAAATATTTCTCCAAAATTGCAAATTAGTCACATAAATAATTGTGTAAAAGTAAAAATAAAATATATATATGTATATATATTCCAGTTTTCCTCTTGGGTCACCGTGTCAAGAATTTATTTGGATAAAGACTCATAAAAAGTGTTCCGTGTTGCCAAAACTTTTCAAACAAATTTCAATTAAATATGACTTAAGAAAAATGCAAGGAACAGAAGTACAAAAGTTGTCATAAGACAAGCGGCCAGAACGAAGCTTCATTAGTGTATATTTCATTTCTTAAATGAATATAAAATAAACTTAAAACATTTTCTTTATGTGGTCTTGAAATTGAAAAATAATTAAACTAATTAATGGCAATTAACCCATTAAAGCATAACGTTCGATAAATCGAAATTTTAGTTTTATAACGAAAGTTTAATATTGAACAGATAGAAAAATTAAAATAAGCTAAAAATTTTAGTTTTACAACAAAAGTTTAATAATCGACAGGTCTTTATTGAAATCGCGATTATATAAATACCCACTTTCTCGATAAGTACGTATTGTATATGATCCTTAATCTCCATTTTTTAGCATAAAAATTAAATTTATGGGTAAAACATACTTTGTCCACTAATGGGTTGAGACGGAATAAAAAGTTACTTTAAACTAAAAACAAATACTTACAGTTTGGCCATTTAAACATGAAAATTTTTCATGTTGGCAACACATTTTTTTTTAATCTTACGAAAGTTGAATGACATGAGAAAAGATGTGCGCTGGCTTAATAACAAATTAATATTTTATAAACAATTTGTTATGAAACCATTTAACACATTTAGTACTTCCTCATGACTTACTTCAAGTCAATATTTATGAATTTTTTGTTACAAAGTGTAAAGCTTGTTTTGGAAATATTTAATTAAAAAAGCTTTGCTGGGACTGCTGCACGATATAAAAGAGATCTATTTTAAATTTAAAAAACTAATTGAAAAAAACATTTTGAATGCGTCTTCATAAGATTGTTTCACCAGTATTTAAACATGAATTATAAATAATGCCACCAAATTTGTTTGTTTGTTTTTTCTTTAATTTATAATTAAATAAAGCAATAATATTTTTTTTATATTCAGTCCACGTAGCTGAAATTGAATATATAATCCCAGTTATATATAATTTAAATTAAGCATAAAAAATAAATAAATTGTTGTTTAATCTTTTTCAAAAATTCAATGACTTGTTATAAATTGTATGAATATTTTATTTATGAGTTTTTTAATTCTCATTATTTTTTTTACAATAAACAAAAGATCATTATACTTTCATGAGGCATTTGAAATTATTTTGCAAATTTATTAATTTTGCTTAGAACCAGCAAATTCTAGAGCCCACATATTTTTTTTAGTATTTAGAACCATTTAACTACTCTTATTAAAATGAATAAAGTTGTAAAAAATATTTAACTACTTTTAAAACGATTTTTTTTTTAATTTTTTTTTGTATTTTGCAAGAACTAAATTTATTATATCGTGATGATTTCTTTTATAATTAAAATTCTGTTACGCCATTCTAAGTTTATAAGAGGGAAAATAAATTCTTAAATAATATTATACACATATATTCTTTGTAAAATTGTTTTTATATTAATTGTTAGTTATTTTTGTTGTTTAAGCTGTAATCTAACGATTGTATAAATTTTTGAGCAAACGAGAATTTAACATTTAAACAAACATATGACTGTCATTGGTGATAGAAAAATCCGTCAACGTTGACCAATTATGTTGCATTTTTCACATACACACATATTTTGGGATTATGGCAGCAAAAGCTTAAAATACTCGAAATTTTTATAAAAAATTGTCGAAGCTACAATTTTGTGACATATTTACTTCCACAAAAAAGATAAGTGCATATTTAATTAAATAGTGTTTTTCACACCGCAGCACTTTAAATACCAGTTATTATTAATTTTTCAGTGGAAGATGGTAATATGATGGAGGAATGATGATAAGCAATGATCAGCCGGACGAAAGTGAAGATAGCTCTGATCGCAAGGATATCAATATCAATGATGATTCAGATGACATTATGGTGAGAAAAATTATAGTGCATATTCAATATGTGCCGTCGCTACTTACTGCAACTATTACATCAAACTACGCAAATAAGTTTTTTAAGCTATAAACGAAACTAACGTTATCCTAAATTTAATACGCTTTCAGTCCCTTCCCTCTATGCCCTAGACGCGTATGAAGTAAAGCAAACAGTTGGTGACGAAATTTTGTACCTTTGTACCTTTGTTGGTGCTCAAGTCATGGCTTTTGTCCTCATGGCACTAAAGAGAAATGCATTTTATTTATTTTCACATTTAAATTTGAATTTTTAGAAGCACACTATTATTGTGCATATTATTTACTCTTTTGTACATATTATTTTCTTATACATATGTATAATTATTTTCAAAAACTTTTGTTTGTTGAGGGTTTTTTTAGCTAGTCTATATACATGCATTTCATGGGTGCTAATGCCAAATCATCAGTAGACCTTAACCATATTTTTGAGTTGTTTCAAACCTTTTATCTTATACACAAACTTTTAAAACCCAATAAGAACTTTAAAAATTACAAAAGTATAAATAAGCATAGTAAGTTTTGAAACTTATTCAAAAATCCCAACAAACAATTTATATTATTCGATATGAATCTATTTTATCTTCCTTACAACCTTTATAATAATTGTATATTTGTTTGTTGGCTAATATGTTTTTTTACTTATTGGCTAAATGATAATAATATGTTTAGTTAAAAACGAAACTTCACTTCTTTATAAAGTTTGCTATAACTCTCCCACTATGTTGACTCTACAGCAAAGAGCCCCCCTTAAAGTAAAGTGAAATAAAACTCTTTACGAAATAAATAACTTGAATTTAGCAACCATAATAAAAGCAATCTCTTTAGAACTCCCATTTTGTGTTCATCTTGATGTTTTTATATCCAGCTTTTTGCCTTAAAAATCCTTGACTTTTACATAGAAATACATTTTTGCCAATATTTTTCTAGATATAATGATAGTATTTTCAGAGCATCTCTTATTTTTTTGATATTTTTGTAATAAACGTAGTTCCCTATCATTGCAAATACATTAAGATTTTTTAAAGATTTCGCTTACGGCGGTCAAAATAAGACAAAGAAAACAAAATCTTTTTAACACAAACATTTTGCGGAAGAATAAAAATATTGTTACGAGTAATTAAATAAAATGTTTTAAAGAATATTATTTTTGTTTTAAATAAGAAACAAAACAAACAAAAAAAACACTCAGATATTGACTTCAATATGGGAGTGTTTCTGCTTGGCTGCATATTCCAAAAAAAAACGAAACACTAAATAAAACTAAATAATAAAAGATAAAGAAATGAATGGTTTATTTAAAACAATTTCAATAAAACAATTCACAAACAAACTTTGTTTGGAAACAACATCCGCCAAGCAGATAAACAGCAAAATAATTAAATAAAATAAATAAATGTTATTCACTAATTCTATGCGTAGCAGGTGGAATACTTAACTTTTTTGTTTAATATAAATAACTAAATGTAGTTCTTTTATATTTAAAACAAACAAATTATATATATATATTTTTTGTTTGATAATTTAATGGAAAGTTTGCAAATAAAATCTTCTTACTAAAATTAGCTCAAGGCAACCTTGAAAAAAATATATATAAACACTATACATTTAACGTCATTTGTCTTTCAACATCCTATCATTATGACTGATTCGGTGAAGCTTCATTTTCTGTTGTTCATCCATATTAATATGTTTAAAATAATTTAGCACCTTGAGTAAATACAAAACGAAAATGCATTAAAAATGCTTATTCATTACAAGCCCCCTTTTCTTCTTTTATTCATTCAATTTCACTTTCATTAAGTTTAATCACGCATTTTTGTTCAAGTAAAATATTTTAGCTGATGTTTTGTAAAACACTATAGTAAACATATTATGGAATTTTTGTGCAGTTTTAAAAGCGAAATATCATGTTTTATTGTAAACAGGAACTACTTTATATTCAGAATTTAAGACAGTATTATAAAAAGCCTCTTAACAGGTAGATTTATATCAGTTTAGTAGTTTTTTATTATTGTTGTTATTATTATTATTATTTATTAAGTTCTGGATATTTTATGTGTATTTTGATTAGTGCAAAATAATGAAAAATGTTTTAAATGTCAAACTTAAAAAGCAGACACCAACATTTTCAAAACAAAAGACTTAAGCCACATGCACTTAATGAGCGCATATTGTCTGTGCATTCGGAGGCTTTAGGTCCATTGTGAGGACGACCGTTTACAATAATTATATTTCTACAAAATTGCGGATATTCCCACCACTAAATGCAAAAGAAAATTTTTAATTACATTTCCGACATCTTGCTTAATAGTGCTTATCGTTTTAAATCATTTGTAAGTCTACAAATTTGCTGCCTGTCCCACCTTGTTAAAGGAACCCTTTCTTTCGCACAAATGCACTAAAAAAATAAATTTTGTAATTTTTTTTAGTTTTTCCATGAAAGCGAAATAGCTTCAAACATAAAATGTCTAAACATAAAAATTAAACGCTTTTTATTTTAATTTGATAACTTATTAGCATAACTTTACTAAAAGCTGAATATAGTAGATTGAATGAATTTATTGTAATAAAAATTAAAATGATATAATTGATATGTATTAAAAAAAACTAGTTCAAAAACATCTTAATTCCATAAATAGATAATGTTTTTCAAACATTAATTTTAAATTAGTTTTGATCTAATTTCATATAGTAAATACCCGGAAATAATTTGTAAAAAAAATTATCTATGTAATATACATAAATGTAAATTATTAATTAGATGTTGAATTGAAAATAAATAATCTAAAACATAAAACAGATTTGTAGGGCCATTTAATTGTTTTAACAATATCTAATGTTGATTGGTTTGGAGATATTTCAACGATTCCAAGACTTTAGCTTCGTTTTTAAAAGTCTCGCTCAGATACTGTGAAGCTAAAAAATTACTCATTTAAAGACTGTTGAGTTAACCGAATTGATATTCCATAGGAGTGTTGAAAAATTCTGTACTTTAGTACTTTTTTTAGCACTTTTTCATTTCAAAAATACCTCGGTACCCCCAAGACATTTTCAGTACTTTTTCATCACTACATATTTTACATTTTGCAAAAATTTGTCAAGAAATTTTATAAAAGAGAATGCTTTGGATAATATGTCAGTGGAAAATTTAAATTTGAATGAAAACCATTTGCCTTTAAATGAAGACTTTTGTGGAACTAAATTTGACATACATATATGTATGTAGAAACATGCAAAGTTGAGAAAGATATTGTTTAAAAATTCAAAGCAACCGCAACATACTTTTATTTAAAATTTTACGAATCATTAAAAACTAAGTTTTCTATTGAAAATAAAACATAAAAAATGATAAATAGTTTTACTCCAGAAAATATTCTCTCTTGTACAACTAACTGTTAACGTCATTTCTTAACGAAGAATAAAAGTACGAAAATATTAATTCCCAATTCCGTGCACTAGCTAGATCTTCCAGAATTAAAACACTTTAAAAAAGAAAATGTTTAAAATTTTTGGAAAAATGTTGCCAAAAATAAGAACGAAATGAAGGAACTAATGCTTCCTGATATTTCACGTATTGCTTTTGGAGTATTATCAATACCACATTCGTCAGCAGCAGTTGAACCCACATTTGCAACACAAAATGCTGTAAAGAGCAAAGAAAGAAATCTCTTAAATGTAGAAACTGTTTCAAGTTTGATCACAGCTAAAGAACTATTAAAATCAAATGACAGTTGCTTTTTCAATTCTAATATTTCTAATGAGCTCATAAAAAAAAAAATTATTGAAAGTTTTATTTTTAAATATAAATACTTTTAAACTTAAATAAGAACTGAATGAAATTTTTAGTTTTTTATATCTTATTATTTATAAAATTATAAACCATGGTATAAACAATATAAAAAAATTTGTTTAGAAACTGAAAATAATAAATGTACCTTTTGTTTATGTATAACAAAGTTTTTTTAAATATGCATATATTTGCCTTTATTATACCAATAAATATTGTAATTACTTGACATACATATATGAATTGAAATAAATCATTTTTTGTTCAATTAATTTTTATAAATAAATATTTTTTTACAAAACTACCATTTAATGCAAAAAAGTACTCTTTCAGTTATAGTTCAGTACCATTTCAAAATTTTAATTTTGCAACACTATTCCATAACATTTTAATGTTATTTTTGAAAGTAAAAAATTTGCAAAAATTTTCTATATACGGAAATGTTAAATTACACAATTTCAACTCTCCAAACATATAATGATTCTGATTAAAATGTCTACAGTTCTGAATCTTATTATATCTTGTGCTTCCATCCATCCATCCACTATAACCTCAAAGTTTCGTGGTACATTTTTTACTGTCACAAACACTCTCATCGCTTTGCTTGAAACAATACTTACATAAGTGAATGCGTGTACGTGTGTATTTTTAGCATTTGTAGTGATGTCAATTTTATAAGCCTTTTATTCCTTTAATAGTGAACCAATTTAAATATTATAGAATCAGGTCACTAAAGCTAAACAATGTTTACCACTTGGCAAAAGAATGAACTAAATCGGTTGGCAAACAAAGGAGAAAAAGGGATATAAAATTTGTCTTTGTCTATTTATTTATATATAGATAATATTTATTTATTAAACAAATATTTGGTAAATATGGCCCGATATCTTATGTAAAAAAAAAATTGTTTATTTAACAAATTGAAATCAAAACAATCACAGAATTTGTGGTTTGAATTCGTCAAAGCTGTTTCAATAACATATGCAAAACAGAACTGTCATCCAGGGCATCAGTTGCTCAGTGTAAAATTTGTCATGTTGATCGTTTAATTTGCTGCAAGATTGTCGATTCTATAGTAGGTACGAGAGTACACTTTCAAGTAATTGGAAGATCCTGGTAAATGTAAATGATTTTTGAAGTGTCACGCTTCGACTCATCGCACGCTGAAGCTAAACTATTGAGAAAATATTTAAGAAAGTGGAAGAATTTCAAAACTTATTGACGACGTACACGGCATTGAACCCATTTTGAGTTCCATAACCGAACAAAAAGATACGACCCGAAGTCACTCGACCACATTGTGGATGAGTTTTTGTTGTTTGTGGTGAAAGACGAGCTTTTTTAAAAAAACTAGTATTATGATGGGGAAAAAACTCGAATAAGTTTTTAAGCTGAAACGTATTATTAATGATCTCATTTTTCTTTAATAGTCGTTTGTAAAATTGTTTTTATTTTACATAAAATTAGAATTACAGATATGTTCACCTCTAGAAACTCTTTTTTAAATCTGTTACAAAATATTCTAGTTTCGAATTTTGTTTTGATTAATTGAAGCAAACAAAATAACTTATTAAAAAGTTGTAAAATTAATTTTTTGGTTTTGTAAATATCATACTGTAGGTGTTAGCAGATTGTAGGTGATTAATTAAGGTACTACTCGTACATATGTCTGTAAAGTTTGAGCAATACATGGCATGTCAATGGGGAAATACGTTCACCAAAACATTTAAATTGTTTTAAACTATTTAACAAGTATTTAGGTATGTAACGACGTACGTAGTTAAGAGAACAAATGTGGCTGTTGTTTTTAACAGTTAAGAATTTATTTATTTTTTTCCAATATATAATTTAAAAACAATCTTTTCTGCTCGTATGGAAATTAATCATGTAAATCTGTTTTTAATTACTATTGAGTTGAGACCTGCGATTGGTACTGGAAACACCTAAAGAATATTTAGTGATGCGTGACCACTATTTTTAAAGGCGCTTCGTTAAAGTTTAGAACGTTTCAAACCAGTTGCCGTTCTTTTTGGCTCCTTTCGCTGGCGGCTGTTAACACTCACTCTTCATTGGAACTAAATCTTTCTTATATTTGATTTTATTTCATTAATTTTCCCTTTGAATTTAGAGTTTTTTAATAGAGTTCCTTTAATATATTTTCAAATTTAGATGCAACAATATAAAAGAGTTCTTTTTGTTCATAAAAAAAAATATTTCAAGAAATAATTTAACGATAATAATTAATTAATTTAATTACAAAATCTCATGTCTCATGAAACAAATACTTGCAAGTAATCGAAAATGAATTGAATTGAAACTGGAGAAATATTTACAAACGTTTATCACCGTTCTTTTAAAGAGTCACCATGATCACTGTTTCTCAGCTATTTTTACTAAAACTTTAAAAATGATTAATAAGCATATTTTTTAGTTTTGTTTGAATAGAGCGATTAATTCGAAAAAAAGATGTAGAAAATAAGCACTTTTGTAGTAAAAAGTTTCTTGGTGCAAACAATGGACAGTGCTCCCTCCCACAAATTGCTTTAACTATGGCCACAATTTATTAACTGTTGCCATAGTTGGCACACGAGTTATAAAAACTTAGTGCATTTGCGAATGAACACAGCTGTCATTGGTCGCGTTCATAAGACGTAACTGTTGCGCAACCGTTGAGTGTTTATCTTAGAAACGCATGCGCGGAGCGCTTAAACCCAAAATTCATTTTTTACTTCATTATGTAACTTTTATTAAAATGTGTGGACCGCCAAAGTTTTTGTACAGCTTAAGGCTTGAAGCCAAACACAAGGACATAAAAAGATATTGTAATACATAATATCAATTCAAGAGTAAACGTACCATTAACACATTGTACAAAGGCAGGAATAAATTTTGCGAAATTTCTTGTAGATTATAGCGATGGTATTCCAGATGCAATTCAATTAAATACTACAGATATAATTGAGGGGGGTATCTATGAGCCGAAGCATTTGTTTAAACATCTGAAAATGAATTTTGATAATTTTGTATTTTACAATAAAATAAAATATTTGGGACGTATTTACAAAAAAGATTTTTAAAATTATATAAAATATCATACCATTTAAAAAAAAAGTGATAGTATATAAATAATGTGCTATGAAGTTGAAGTTCTTAGCTTCGATGATCATTTTCAATCATACTTAGTAGGTAAATTAAAAAATGAAGTATTAATAAAAGAACTTGAGAAATTTACAAGCCCATCATTACACCTTTTCCCAAATAACAATGGTAAAGTTTATTTAAGAAATAAGTTTTTGTAATTAATAATTTTCTTAACTTTACGTATTTATGAATGTAAACAAAATGAATAATAAAAAAGTAAATACATGCTAGAAATCGTTTTTATTATGGATTATTTAATTAAGGGCATCAATTTCAACCAACAAACATTTTATGTTATTTTAATATAAGTATCGCTTTAATTTTAAAAGAATTTCATGTTAGATAAATCACTGAATCATATTAAATCAACATTATAATTACTTACATGTTAAATGAATTTCATGTTCATTTTCATTCAAATCATATTCATTCATTTGATTCAACAAAATTCGTCATATTATTTTAATGTGTCGTAAATTTTTATTCAATTAGACTCTCATGTTATGTTGACATGGGCTGCTGTTGTTTGCAAGTTATCATGTTGATTTAACACGAAACGACTTTAAAGCAAAATCATTAACGAAAAATGTAAAATCAATCTTTTTTTCGCTGGTTTTACATTGAGTATTTCTCTGTGTGCAGAGTTGAGCAGTTCCGTTCCACGCAGCATTATATACGAAACTAGATGCCTCTAACTTTTATTATTAACTGTGAATGAATTTCAACAGGAAAGCGATTTTGAATGCACAGTACTGTTGACGTCTAACATTAGGTACGTTCGAGGACTTTTACAGTAAAATGCAGTAAATGAATAATTACTGAGTATACGGAATAATTTACTCCCAAAAAAAGCTGTTGCCCAAAAAAGTACGCAAACGGGAAAATAGTAAAAATTAGTAAGATTAAAGAAACAGCTGATTGCAAATAAATATAGTGTTGAAATATATTTACACTTTAGACTAGTCAACTCTTTGTCTTGTTGGTACTCGATGTCATATTTATTATAACACGATTATTTAAAAAAAAATGTAAACAAATTATTTTCTATAATATTTTCCATGCGTTTATTTTCATTTTATTTGATTTTCTTAATTTGTGTCTGTTTAAATGTATTCAAAAGTAAGTGATTATTTGTTTTTGATATTAAGAACCTTAAGAAGATATGCAGTACTTAGTAACCATATACTTAACACTTTCACAACTCCAAATAATTAAAATAACACAACGAAAATGAATGTAAATGTTTTCTACAACATTTATTGCCTTTTAAAAGGCATAAACATGTTTAACGAACGAATAGTTTAAAAATAATTAATCACTTTTTATATTTCTTTATTTTATTATTTCAATCTTTCTTTTTGTAAATAATTTTTTGACCAGTTGTATACTTTTTGTTTTCTTACTCTTGTTTGTTTGCCTTTTGAATCATATGCTTTTTTGGTTTTACTAAATTTTACTACAAGAAATTTCTGCAGTAAAAATTTGTAAATTCTCATCCAAGAACTGTCAATTTACTTACGCTCTCAATTTGTGTTCTCATTTACTGTATTTCGAGTAAACGGCCGCAATTTAGTAAAAATTTGTAAAAACTTTTTGGTACTCGAACTCAATTATTTTCGCTAGCTTTCAGTAATAGTGATTAAGTAACAGGTACAGAAAAATCGTTCAGCTCTGAATAATTATCACTGAAAACCATTTAAAAACCGTTTATGAACGGAATCTATCCACAGTTTGGAGATCGCTTCAGATGTGTTTATACTGAGAGTTCCGAATTTAATCCAATTTGTATAAGAAAATCTATAGCAGGTAGATTGTAAAGTTTAAGAAAATAAGAAGTTATAATATTCGATGAAACTGTGATACGGAAAAAATTAAAGACATGATAGAAGCTCAAACAAGTCCTCATACACATACAAATACAAGTCTTCCACAAAGTAGACATCATTCATATTACGAATAAAATATGAACACTTTTTTATGTAGATCTTTAACAAAATTGTATAACAATTTACTTTTTCTATTAAAGAAAAGTAAAATAAAATTTTAACATCAAATTTAACAAATTATATTATTTCCATTTGCCAAATCGATTAAGTCCACCACCCATCATTCACCTGTCGATGCCAATGTTCAAGGATACTCCTTTTGCATGACCATAAAGAAATATCAATAAAATTGAAGTTTTTGTTAAATTTTATTTTAGAAAAAATAAAATAAAACTCTAAATAAATCACAGCTTGTGACATTAATAAGATTACTGCTCATAAAACGGACCATTTAACACAAGCCAATTATTTGTTATGATAATTTGCTATTCAGAGCTTTGTTTAATTTAATTAGATTCTTACTTTTTTGTTTTTGTTTTTCCAAAGCAAATTAAATAAATTATGGCAATTATTACTAAAGCTTACAAAAACTTCTAAGGCCTAAAGTTATTTTCATGAATTTTGTATTTCCTAAAACTAATTTAACGTTAACTTTAACGTTAAATTCAAATTACATCTTTACCTCGAAGTTCGCGATCGATGCGTGGTTGAGATAATTATCTAGAGTGAAAATTTAAAAAAAAATCATATTTGATTACTCTAATAAATG
This sequence comes from Gymnocheta viridis, assembly GCA_956483585.1. Classification (NCBI taxonomy): domain Eukaryota; kingdom Metazoa; phylum Arthropoda; class Insecta; order Diptera; family Tachinidae; genus Gymnocheta; species Gymnocheta viridis. The sequence goes on from OY101442.1 coordinate 111,318,690, forward strand.
GGAAATAGAAATAAATATTTAAAAAAAATATATAGATGCATAAATGTTTGAAGTTATTCAAAGGTACGGCGTAATATGTTTGATTTACAGTGCACTCGGTTTAAAAATAGAATAATGTGGTTTTAAATTCAAAATAATTTTCTCCATATTCACCAATTTTATACAACTTCGTTAAATAGTTGGGAGAGGGTGCACAAGCACAAGAAATTAATTTTATTCTTTTTAATTTTGAGATCTGTATGGGGTTGCTTATAGTTTAGAAAGTGGTTTACCTTATAAAATGTTTCTTCTGCATAGAAATTGTCTAACTCTGTATTTCAAGATAAGCGCCACGAAATAGCTCTCCAATGAAATAAATCCCAACAAAATGATCTCCTAAAAAGAAGTGAAATAAGTCTCAATGAACTAATAAATCCTAACAGCAATGAAATAATTCCAAATATAAAAACCACCAACAGCAGCGAAGTAAGAAATGAAATACGACCCAACAGAATTGGCATAATTTCTCATTCAAATTATCCCAACCTTTTTGTTTATGCAGATTATATCAGGCCAAAGTCTTTTTTTAGAATATGCACATATATTAAAACTATTCTGATTTTATTAGAGAATTGCTCCTCTGATGTGTGACCTGGCTTCGCTTGCTTTAGTTTTACGGGATTGCTCGCCTTTGGCCGATCATCAATTTCAAACATGCCGGAGAGAGGGAAAAGTCACACGGCCTGGCTGATAGTCCAGGAATGCAGAAAAACTTAATTATTTCGTTATAAAATAATTTTGTATGGGAAAAGATGGGGTATTATTTGATTTTTTCATTGAATTTTATTTTATTTGAGAGTTATTTCATCGTACCAGCTCATAAAAATTTTTCAAAAGCTTTGCAAGCAAAATGGAATTCTCAACAAAAAAAAAATTATTAAGCTCTTGCATAGCTTTTTTCGCGGGCTTTGAGCGCGGCGACCGAATCAAGAAATTCCGTAACGAAAATAAAACCTAACACTAAGTTTGTTTCTTAAGTCTTTTATTTTTAAGATTATGTATTTGAATCGGCTAGTGTATGTTAACTCCTAAAGGATGCTATTGATTTTATTAATATTGTAATTTTAAAACAAATGATTTTTAATTTATTTTAATTTTACTTTTATTTATTTAAACTGAGCAACTCGTGCGTCGCTCCAGTGGTTGTTTTCTTTCTCCTTCTGTTGGGTAAATCTCCTTCTTTTATACAAATTTTGAGAAGAAAGATTAACCCCCTAATTCTATTGTACTTACATTTGGTTTCTTATAATTACTTAAACTTAGTTCAGCGGGAAAACAAAATAAATGTGTATCCCACCGATGAAATGTGAGGCGGCATAGAACACACACAAAAAAATGAAATGTATTTCAAGTGCAGCGACAGAGTGTGCAATGTCACAACACTGACCGCTTAGCATTTTCATACTCAAACGCATATTTCAAGTGGAGCGGCACGTGGTGTCAAATAGTGTCTGCTGTCCATGTGAATTTTTAGTGACACTTGATATTTATTTATTTCATTATATGCATGCCTTTTAAGGAATGAAATCATGTTGAATGATAAAGAGTGTAATCATGCTACAACATACAATATTGCCAGAACAGATTTTTACACGTAGGAAAACACAAAATTCCTGAATAACCTACATGTATTGTTAGATAATAAGAATATTTTAAACGATATTAACTTCTTACTTATTCAATAAAAGAAAACAATTTGTTTTCTTATCTTTCACCACACTCAAAAAGTGTAGCTTGAATTAATATCAAAGAAAAAAACTTGAATTAATATCAAAGAAAAAAAATACTGCATAAATAAAAAATAAATAAATAATTATAATTGCATAAGTTGATAAAAATTGCTATGCAATGGCTTTGCCGCGGCAGTCCCCGAGTGCCACACGTCTTTTTTTAATATTTTTTATATACATCGATATTTTAAAATTTCAGATTGCGCTGACAAATAGTTTCCGAGATATTTATATCAAAAATTAAAGTTAACATTAATTAAGTATTGCAGTTGTGTTTGTGCACATTTTTTAGGGGGGTTTCCCCCATTTTCCATTCATGGGAAATATTTCACATGAACAAAATATTCACCGCTTAAGCAGGGTACTCTGTTCATCATTTCGTGCGAACTGCTGTCAAAAGTCCATATAAAAAAAATTCATGCGAAATAATTGCAAAATAATATGGCCGAAGTTGTACTCTGTTCATCTTGTGAAAACATACGAAATGTTTCTGACAGCATTATTTTTTCAAACCACAACATGTTTCTGGCAACATACTTTTCAACTGCGAAATAATGTAAGCACCACTTATTTCGTGAGGAATTGCAAACAACAGATGATCAGATATTTCTTAGCGTTGTGGTTTTAATTTTAAGTTTGCTGCCCAGAAATAATTAAAATAATGGAAAATAATGTAAATATAATATAAAATGAAGGTGAGTGCTTTTTGCAGAACGTGTGTATTCAATGAGCTCCTCCGCAGCAGCTGCGAGATATATTAATTGATACATTGCAGTACAAACTCCTAAAATGACTTTGTTGTCCATTTGTTTTAATTTTTTTAATAAACACATTTCTTTTGTTTTTATAAGAAAAACAATGTTGTTCATTTCAAGGCAATAAAACCGATAAATTTGTTATAAATCGTGGTATTGTCACCACTGATCAGTTGTCAAAATTTTCAAACGAAATAATCAATGTTGCTCAACATTTTTCGCAAATTCAAACAGAGTACTAAGCTTTATTCGTGTTAAAATTGTTTATTACAAATGTTGAAGAACACATAATAGAAATGCTAGGAAATATAAAACTGCTATACAGAACCAAACATTTTACTAGTATTATCTTCTTCCTAAAAACATTTATGAGTTTTTAACAAAATTTGAAAAACAATTCTAAACGAAACAGTTCTCAGAACTAAATGGATTTAAACGAATTGACTTCGATGTTTTTTGTATTCAAGTCACCAGGAGAACTTTTTTAAAAACCAGCGGCTTAACTTTATATATATGAAAAAAAAAACCTTTGAAAATCTGTGAAATCAAGTTAATATTGAAAAATTTCTCAAATCCAATGAACATCATTTTGTAAAATGAAATGGTTTACAAATGAAATTTTATGAGCTTTTAAAATTTGTGTAGAAGAAACTAAAATTTAAAAATTTCGTAAACGAATTCGAAATGTTTACAAAATGCGGCCATAAAACTGAAATGTTCTACAAAAAGTGAAGTGCATATCAAGAGTTAGGTGTAGTTTATGTAAAAAACAAAGTCTTACTAAATTCCATTTAAAATAAAAGAATACGTTTCTGTGTTAGTTTTATTGTTTTTTTTTCTGGAAACATTTAAGCAATTTGAGATGATTGTTGCCATTTGAGAACTATTGCATTGACGAATTATCGCACAGCACATTTTGGCAGATGGCTGGCAAAATAAAGTGTTTGTATAAATTTAAAAAAAATCCTATTTATTCGTTAAAAGTAAATATATTTTTAAGAATTAAGTTAACGGAAATGATTAGTGGCAAATTTGGCAGTCGTCAAATTTGTTAAATAGCAAATTTAATTAATTGTTCTTAGGAGATTAATTTTGTTAGTTTTGAGTTTTTGTGGTTCAATTCAATCTTTAAAAATGTTGTGCCTTGTTTTGGGCTAGAAATGCGTAGTTTATTTCTTCGAGACCGGCTTTTGGAATTTAATATTTAAGATCTTTTAGAAAGCTAGAGATGAAAATTGTTGAAATATGTTATTTTAAGATTCCATTTTTATTGGAACTATTTAATCTCTTATTTCTGGAAGTAATATTTTTTCATTACCGCAAAAAAAAAAATAATACAAATTAAATAAACTTTTTGAAGCCACCAAGAAGTTTATCAGAAGGTCCAGAGTGCACTCGAATACATTTTACAGTGAAATACTAGTAGATCTTCGAAATTGAAAGTTATTCATAGGAAAACAAACAACACAAAATTAACTTAGTTTATTGTTGAGGAGAGCTTCGCAAGGTATTCGCTGCTACCTTCTGCTTTCTTTTGGTGAAAATTATTCAGTAACTATTGATGAATTTAATCAGCAAACTCAAACCTGAATATACGGATTGAACCAATATAAAATAACTTATAAAAGTATTTATATTTTCATATAATAATTTCATATTTCCATCAAAAAACTTATCTTTGTCTTTGCAATTATTTCGCGCTTTAAAAAAAGAACTTTCTGAATAAAATAATTAAAATGATAAGTTAAATTGGCGAACTTAAGCCTGAATAATTAGATATATTGTTATTAAAAAAATATTTAACAAATATAAAAATTTCAACAACAATTTTTTTTTTATTCTTATTTTAATTTTATATTCCGTTCAAAATATAAAAACTTTTGCCATGCACAACCACCAGATCGAATTTTATTTATTATTTTCGAATAATTTCGAAAAAATTCATACAATTTTCTCTTATTATTATGCACAAAGAAACATTTATTTAAATGACACATTATTCACTTTCCATTAAAACATTATTATTGTTGCCTCTTGTAATATTTATTTAAATATTTTTGTTTGTTTATCTTTCCACGACGGATAAATTTGTAAAATAAAGTACAAAATAAGTTGAATATTGAGTAGATATTGTGACATGACTTTAATGACTTAATTATAACAATGTTGCAATTGAAGACTTTGGTAAATTATGCATTTTTAATTTAAACACGAAACAATTAATTAATGAATTTATTGTACATGTTTTGTAAAAGACTTAAATGGTAAATACTTAGAAATAATTCATTGTGTACTCTCGTGTTGTTTGGTTTATAGTTGTACAGATGTTTCAATAATAATGTCCATGTAGACCGTGATGACCATAGTAACCACCATAGTAAGGATAACCTTAAAAGAGGGGAACATTTTAGGGTATTTAATCAATTAACTATTGTTCGATTAAATATTTAGCCATAATTTTCTACAAGTTTCACTCGTTACATGTTACAAGTTTCACACTGTTAAACAGTTAAAAAATCAATGTAATCCACATACTTCTATTTCTATGCTTTCCATTCCTTGCCTGTTTTACTCACCCAAACCATAGTAGCCACCTAAGCCATAGCCACTTCCATAATAAGGATAATAACCGCCGCCGAAACCCCCATAATGGCCACCAATATAAGGTGAAGAATAATAACCGTGACCATACGATGAAGCACCTTCCAAGTCCGTATCAGAATCCTTTTCGGCAACAGCAACCGCTTCCGTTTCTAGATCTTCGGCTTCAGCTACAATCGAACTGGACAAGGGTTGAGGTCGAGGCGCACATAATACAAAGGAGCAGCATACCAAAAGGATAATGTTTAATTTCAGAACATGCAATAACTTGGACATTTTGTAAATTTGCGATTCCGATAAAATTCAAGAAAATCTTAAGAAAACTCTTAATTTATATTCTTTTTTTTCGTTGTATTCAATACTGAACCTTTAAAACTAACTGACACTAAAGACAGCACTGCAACATGTTTTTATATCTAAGTGGAAAACTTTATTTAAAATTATTGTTGGAAAATCGTTTGGCGGTATGGGGGTCTACTTTTTCACACACAAAAAATATATTCTTTATGTACAGAAAAATAAAACAATCTTATGAACATTTTACAATTAATGGAAAAAAAATTCGTAAAACAAATAAATTTTATTGTTAAAGTTTTCAAGGTTCTTTATGGATCATATATCAAAGACACGAACCTCTGGGTGTATTAGTAGTTGAAACTGTTAGAATTGAAGGCGGCGTACGACAAAGTCAGTCACAAACAATTCATTAGAAAACTATTTGAAAATTGACCACTCAATATTCATGCTGTGCTTTTGCTGACTTTGTAAAAACTTTTAAGCCAAGTTGCGTGGATAATGCTTCATTGATCTTTGGATTTGTTTGATTTATTTTTAAATGATTGTGGGGGAAGTTTCATCTGAAAACCTTTAAGTTCATGATTTTTCCCATGTTTTCAGTTAATGTAATTAAAAACATGTTTTTATGTTTTCAACTATAAAGATTTTTTTTAATAAAAAACTACTTTTCTTAAAACTTACTTTAGTTCGTTAATTTATTTATTTTTTTCTAAAGAGAAGCAGCAACTCAGGCAATTAATGCCCACCAACCATTTTTATGTATTAGCTTCTCTGGGAAAGTAGTGACTGATGTTTAAACTGAGAAGGCTTAATTAATTGTTTTACAACTCTGCCTTTTTTTAATTTTTTATAGCACCGTTCTTTTTTATCAATGGGGTTTTCTTTTCTAAAAAAAAGGGCAAAATTTTTTTTCCTTTTTATTGAAAATTTGCAATATATAATTTTTTTTAAATAGTGAGTTTATTATTGTATCATCACATAGAAGAAAATTTTAAATAGCATTTTTTTTAATAAAGTAAAAGAAATGTTACATTTTTTTTCAGAAAAGAAAACAGCATAAGTTAAATTCTTTTTATTAAGTAAATTATTTTATTGAGAAAGTATTTATTTATTAATTATCACAAATTAATCAATCATTCAAACAAGGGAAAAACACTAATATGCTGTTCATTGATTCCAAGCAATCAAATTAGGTGTACTATTTGTATGAAAACTACTCAGTTATTCGAGTGGTTTCCATCTATATTTTCTATTCAAGTCGTTTGCTTGCGTTCTATGAAATGCACACAAAACTTTACTTTAAAAAATAATCAAATTTGCACCAGCAAAAAAAATTTATATCACTTAAATTTGCTAACATAATTTAATTAAATTTGTTTTTAAAATTTATAATCGCACTTTTTCCCAAAATTAATATTTTACATATTCAGTAAAGTATTAATTGTGTTATTAAAGACAAATTGAAATTGATTGTGAAGGGATGCAGCAACTACCTTCTTCCTATGCGCATTTCACTGCCGCTAATGCAAGTCATCAGGAATTTAATTTAAATTTAATTTAAGCAATTCCTATAAAAATCACCAATCAATTTTTTTCATTTAAAGTTTGATAGAAATATTTTTAGCTGCCAATTAAACGTTTAATTGTGTTAACTAAATATATGACTGAACAAATTATATTTTTATTTGATTGAGTTGATTTTTATTTGTTAATGAAAAAATTTAAGTATTTTCTTATGATAATAAAATTCTAAATTATAATGGTCTAAACACATAGACGACAGCAGGCTACACACCACAATCTGTCAGTATTGTAATACACTCTGTATGTGAGCACGAGTATTTTGAAGTCATCACAGCTGCACGGCTCCGCGGCTGCACCACCACCATTGTCGCTAACATCAACTTAGACTAATTTATATTTTCGTTAGCGACAATTAGCAGATCTAGTACGTGAAGTTAATAAGAGCTTTAAATAAAATTTATTCTATTTAGCAGAAAAAAATTTCATAAAATTAAAATATTATAAATATATTATAAATAAATAATCAACAGGTTTCTAACAAATAATTAACTGATTTGTAGTTGTAGAAAAACTCTCATTCAATATTTCGCTATCACGATGAAAATTATTAAAAAAACAACACACAAATTCTTATATTAAAAAAACATGATTTTTTCTATACGAAACTCCCCCCATTGCAAATATGTACATATTTAAACAATTAACAATAAGCAGTAGTTTTAAAGGGCTATTCAAGTATTATTAAACTGTTTTTAGTTTATCTCTAGCTACTTTACTATAGTACAAAATATTAATTTTTTTTTTAATTTAAATATGTACCCTACTACTATTTAAATTAAATTAAGTTTAGCCATTTAAATAGAATAAATATAAAAATAAATATTTAACGTTTAATTAAGGAAAAACGCTTTACCAATTAAAACAAGATTGTAAAAAGAAGTTCATTTTGAAGTATCCAAAAATTCTAGATGCATATAAGCCACGCTACTGCTGGATACCTTTCACTCGGGACGCACACTACTACAATGGGTAAATCATGCGTGATTAGCTATGATCGTGTTTGGTTTCCTGTTTCAATCACATGAGCGCACATGAACATGAGCATAAAAAAATTTACCGTGAGTGAACGTGCATGGGTAGATTCGAGTGGTTGTTGCATGATTTTTTTTTGCTTTATTCTAATTTTTTGTCATTTAATTTCTTAATTTTTTTAAATTAATTTATAGTTTCTTTTCGTGAATATTTCGTAGGCGTGAGTTTTTGTGATTGTAACTAACTTTTTTCTTCCACTCACATGAGCGTGAACCAAAAATATATACTAATGTTCGACTAAAATTTGTTTATCGTGAGCGTGCATGAGCATGAGTGGAAAGTTGCTCTCGATTCCATCTCTAATACAAACCATGCGAGCTCCAGAAACTCTTTGAGTTGCTCTTGCCATGAAGTATGACAATTTTGCTTATTGAAGCTGACACTGATAGTGGATCTAACAGGTCTTAAAGAAGACGGGAAAAGTTCAACAAACACAATTATCTATTATATAAATAGGCAAAGACAAATGTTTGTCAACCGATTTTCATCATTCTTTTACTAAATGGTAGACATTGTTAAGCTTTAGTGACCCGACTATAAATTATTTAAATCGGTTCAGTGTTAAAGGATTAAAAGGTTCCTAAAGTTGACACCACTAGAAATGCTAAAAATACACACGTACATTCAATTATGTAAGTATTGGTTCAACTAAAAACATAAGCCGAACAATGAGAGTGCTTTAAGCAAACATTTATCAACATTAAATGTGCGTGTTTGTATGCAATTTTAGTTTGTTTAGTGTTTTTTCCGCGGAGAAGGGAATAAGTACTCCTAATTAGGTAGTTTTTCCCCTTTAAATTAATGCAACTAAAATAGGTATACTTCTAAACTGGCGGTCGAATTTCGACCACTAGGCGCGCTCTAGTTATTAATAAATTGCTAACAAATATTTGCTTCATATTTTTGTATGTTTAAAATTTCATTTGTTTGGTTCTATTAATATTTTTATAAGCTGTTGACTTTTGGTAAATACGAAGTAATTAGTCGGTAATTAGCAGCACTTAATGCTGTGGCAGAAGTGCTTGAAGCATTGTCTACTTATCATGAGTTGATTTCAAATGCCTCAGCTCAATCCCAGTCCAAGCACACATAAGATTTATATTATTTTCATAACAGTAGCATCCCAATCAAAACAGAAAAAGCTTAATTAGCTTTAATAGAAGGTGGGTTGTAAGGAAGCAATGCTTCCGCTTACAAATCTGCTGGAAAAAGTCAAAATTTTCATATATAGACTTTCTTCGAAATTGAAAGCAGTACGATCTAAAAAATTATATTTTTTTATTGCAATTTTGAAATATTTCGCAATGGAACGTGCTTCTTTTTTAAGCAAGAGGTGTGGGCGCAAAAAGTAAGAAAACGCTTGCGTGCGTTAACTGGTTGGAAAGACCTAAAATTTTTTTAATAGGATATTATAAATAAAATGTGTTTCATTCAATTAGATATCAAAGAATTGTAGTACATATTTGACTTTATAATTATTGTGATATTTCCTACTTCAGTAAAATATTTTTGAATTTAGTCATGCGATATTTTTTTTAATATCTGTGTATCCTAATTGTTTCCTTAATTCAGCAGTATAATTACCTATTACGATATCGAATGAACTATCGAGCAAAAATAGACTCGATATCTACCGAGTTGCCTCATGATGCCATTCGACATCAATCGAATCGAGTTTTCATACTAATTGTAAAAGATTTTATTAAATTTCTAACAGATTATTGTGATTTGTACATGTTTACAAGAAATAGAAATAAAACAAAATACAACTAATGTACTCGTAAGTAGGAAGCAAAATTTTTGTTATTTTGAATAAAAGTTTGTATTCTACTGGCTCCTTTCGGCATGCGGATGGTAATGATTACCCTTTTTCGGACATAAATTCTGTCAGCATTTCTTTTTGCTTTAAATTTATATCTGTCGTACTCACAATATTATTACAGTAACGGACTGTACGTTATTCAAGAAGTAATCCGTTCAGTCATTTTTAAAATAATAACCATTTAAAATTGTAAGCAATTTTATTTTTAACTGATTCTAACATTCATTCAAAAAACTAAGGACATATTAATACGGATTTTCGGTTACTTTCGATATTGTCCGTTGTTTTCAAGTGCTGTGTTTTTTCTTTGCTTGCGTTATTTGATTTATTATGCTTGAGATTTTCTCTTCTAGACATGTATGTGTGTATTGTTTTATTGATTGCCAAAAAATTTAAACAGTCAAACCACCATGTGGTTACTTGAAAATTTTTTTATTTTTAGGGATCTTGGGGTTGATTATTTGGTAGCTAGAATTGTAGAAACAAAGGAAAAATCTTTTATTTTTACGGTATTAAGTCAATTAATTTTTTAACATTAAAAGTTAAATGAACTCTTTTATTTAAATTTAAATGAAAAATAAGTAGACAGGTTTTAAATTTTAAATTACAATTTCAGTTAATTTTATGTACAGAAAATGTTGAGTGCACAGTTGTCCTTATATGTACAGCATAATTAATATTGTTTCAATTCAAAAAATATATGAAACTTACATTTTTCACAATTCATTGTTTACTGCTAAAATTAAGAAATAGATAGATAGATTTTGTATACGATAACACTAGATAGAAGAACCACTATCGAAAACCATCATCTGGAAGTTTTATTTGATTTTGTTCGATATCGAATTCTATAATTCCAAAACAATAACTTTCGATCTAATTAGCTCAATATCGGGAGCGGTAATTAGACTCCAAGTTTTCCATTTAAGTTCACCCAGTGCAAAATATAAAGATCTTGATTAATTCAGTTAACTACAAAGTATGAAAAACTTTGCATATATTTTTTTTTGTAGCGCATTGAATATTTGTCACTCATCCATTCGCAGTTAATTTATATAAATTATATTTTCGTTATTTCATGCTTGAACGACACTTACATCAATGGCTTGCACTTTTCCAGTAATAACAACAATTTTCTTTAAAACTCTTAAACATACATTTTAATATTAACAATAAAGAATTATTTATTTTCTTAGAGGCCAATGTCAAAGCAATTTTTTGTGAGAATATTTTTCAAAGACAAAAAAAATTTCTAGTCACGAATTGAATACAAAAAATATTGTTAATTGTAGGCAAATGATAAATAAAAATAAAAAGGAAAAGACAGAGAATTTAGCTTTTAGTTTAAAAGCACATACAGTTAGAGGCCTCATGAAAGAAAATTACAAAACATTAGAGTTCCAGGTCAGTCTAAGTGCATGTAGTTTTGAATGATTAATCTGAAAAAAAAACTTTATAAAAAAATTATAAGTCCATCTCTTCGCATGAGAAAATGCTTTCGAATTCCAAAATAAATAACAAACGATATCGAACAGTTTGTTTTCGAATCGAATTACAGAGTCGTTAAGCCCAGGATACTTTCGGATCCGATGTGCTCAAAATTTCACTGAAATGGGTTAAAAATTAACCATCATGAATTACATTTTAAAAAAGTTCTTTCGCAGGAATTGTTTTTAAAGTGGGTTCTGAAAAAGTACTCTTTTAGAATGTACTTGTAAAAACTAATCTTTTGACAAGTTTCTTTTAATAAATGATCTATTATCTCTTAAAGATACACCTTTTAAAAAATATATATTTTAAATAGCAATTTTAACAAAATCCGCTTTTCAAAATATATATTTTTGAGAATATACTCTTGAAAAATGTTCCTTTTCAAAATTTATATTTAAATAAGTGCCCTTTAGAAATGTACCTTTTAAGAAAGTACATTAAAAGACATATTTTGAAGACGTACTTTAAAAAAAAAAATCTCTTAAAAAATATGTATTAAAAAGTGCTATTTATAATAACACGTTTTGATAAAGTACGTTTTAATAAAGTACCTTTTGAAAGAGTACCTTAAAAACCACTTTTTAAAAAGTATTTCCTGCAAAATGCTTGTTAAAAAGTACTTTTCATTAAAATACCAAATACAGAAGTACGTTTTAAAAAATGTGCCGTTTGAAAAGTACCTTTTAAAAAAGTACTTTTCCTAAAATATCTCTTACAAAATATCTGTTAAAAAGTACTTTTCATTAAAATACCAATTACAGAAATACGTTTTACAAAAAGTAGTTTTCGAAAAGTACTTTTTAAAAGGTTACTTTTTTTAAATGCGAAAGTTTTATTCACAAATCTTATAAGCTAAATAAGGTACAATGTTATGGATTTTACTTAAGCGTACTACAACAATTAAATCTAACAATTGAATAAGGAAACTATTAATAATACCGTCTTGCCGAAAATATGTCACAAAAACCTCTTACAAAATAAAAGATTACTTTTAAAAAGAATCTCTTACAAAATACCTGTTAAAAAGAACGTTTTATAAAAATACATATTAAAGAAGACCGTTTTAAGAAAAGTACCTTTTGAAAATTACTTTTTGAGGGAGTACATTTTAAAAATATTTTTTAAAATAGTATCTTGCATAAAAGTAATTTTAAATGAATTCCTTTTGAAAAAGTATCTTTTAAGAAAAATAATGCTTGAAAAACCCTTTAAAAATGCCTCTTAAAAAGCATCTTTCAAAAAAGTTTTTTCAAAAAATTATTATTTGAAAAATACCCTTTGAAAGGTGCCTTTTAAAAAAGCATATTTCAAAAAAGTAGTATATTTATAAAATGCCTGTTGAAAGTTACCTTTAAAAAGGAAAATTAAAAAAAATATCTTTCTGAAAAGCTGCTGTTAAAAAAGTTTCTCTTAGGAAAATAACTTTTGAAAGATGCCCTTTGGAAGATAACTTTTAAAAAAGTATGTTTTAAAAAAGTAGTATCTATATTTACATATAGAAGCGCTTTTTAAAAAGTTACCTTTTACAAAAGTATATTGTAAAAATGTATCTCTCTAAAAACCATCTTTTAGAAAAATACCTTTTCGAAAAGCTTTTTCAAAAAGTAATTTAAAAAAAACGATCTAACAAAAGAGCACCTTTAAAAAAATTAGTGATTTTAAAACAAGTATATACAGGGTCCGCCATCTAACGTTTTTTTTCAACTAGTGCTTATTTCGTGAATGGTAACACTTAGCTCATGTCTGATTTGACAGATAATTAGTTTTATCCTTCCGCTGAACGAATATGGTTGTGTATTCGCTTCGCTAAGTGGGCCTGCGATCGACTTACAGAAGAGCCGATTTTGCCAAAAAAATCATCTTTTCAGATGAAGCTCATTTTTATCTTGGCGGGTATGTAAACAAGCAAAATTGTCGTATTTGGGGCACAGAAAACCCGCACGCATACATTGAAAAGCCTAAGCACCCAAAACGAGTCACTGTTTGGTGCGGATTTTGGTCCAGAGGCATAATTGGGACATTTTTCTTCGAAAATGAGCAAGGAGTGGCCGTTACAGTGAATGGCGATCGTTATCGGGCCATGTTGAACGAATTTTTGTTCACAAAAATTGACGAGGAGGATATTGGCAACATTTGGTTTCAACAGCACGGTGCTACGTGCCACACAGCCGAAGCTACACTCGATGTTTTGCGCCCTGTTTTTGAAGATCGCATTATCAGCCGCAGAGCTGATGTCGTTTGGCCACCTCGGAGCTGCGATTTGACACAGTTGGACTTTTATTTGTGGGGTGCCGTCAAAGATAAGTGCTACGCCGACAAACCAGAGACAATTGACGCTTTAAAGGACAATATTCGTGAAGCCATTGGTGAAATACAGCTGCACACAATCGATAATGTGCTTAAAAATTGGACAGATCGTGTAGGCTACTGCATGGCCAGCCGAGGCAGCCATTTGAATGAAATTATTTTTCATTATTAACCGGAAGGATTGTACTTTCAAATAAAAAAAGAAATTTGAGAAAATATTCAGTAGTTTTTTTTATAGCATTTTAAAAAAAAAAGTTATCTGGCGGACCCTTTAAAAATGTACCTTTCTAAAAAATAGATTTTAAAAAAATAACTTAAAAAAACTAATTTATTTAAATATGTAAAAAAAATATTAAAGCAAATTTATTCGAAAATTTTAAAAAATTACTTAAAAAAGTAATTTTAAAAAAGGATATAATAAAAAAATAAATTTTAAAAATGATTTTTAAGTAGTGTTTTTTTAAACGTACTTCTTTTATTAGATACTTTTTTATTTAATAAATATCCGCATGATTTGTAAATCTTAAAAAGTTTCTACTACTAAAAGCTGCCCTTATCTGCTAAATCTTTTAACCTCTTGTAACTTTTATTACAAGTTCATTGACCAATTGTCAATTTTCTTTCATTTTATTAATTTTCAAAGCTTCAGTTTAATCCGTTAACCTGTTAAAATTGATCATAAAACTAAAAATAAAAGCGATTTCTGATAATACAATACTTTTTGATTGGCCAAATGAGGGCTTAAAACTTTAAGCAAAACAAACTAAATCATATAATTTATTATCTCAATATTCTAAATATGTAAATTTTTAATGATAACATTAAAAAAGTTGCTAGAAACAGCTTTCTATGATGATTTTGTTCATTTGTTGATGGTTTAATTAATAACAATAAAAAGTTGTAATACAACATTCACCAAAAAAAAAGATCTTTAATTTTTAATGTCATTGATTTTAAGATTTTAAATTGTTTTAAATAAACAGTTTATTTTCTACAAATTCTTTGTTAATTAAATATGTCTTTCCGTGTCTGAACTCATGTTATACCAGCATATTAAGACCTTGATTTTGAAATGGAAACAACACATTTTGTGTACAATTTGTTTTTGCTTTAGAAGAATATTTAAACAAGATAAAAAATGTTCAATATTAGATGTGCTATTTAGCGCCCCAGTTATATCAAATGGTTGTTCAGCACCCACATATTCTTTGATTTTTTCCTATTTATTGATTTAAGTTTCCCAAGAGATGACTCAAACACAGTAAGTTTACATGTGTCATAAGAAAATAAAGGCTGAGTAAAGAGTATTTCTTATTAGAAATTCTGTATAGAAAATGTCAAAGGACTCCCTGCCTTAAGAGCTTACGTTAGTATGTGAACGATCCTTTAATCTATTTCGATTTTCATGGGTAATAATTTTTCAAACATCATTGAATTGTAAAACATCATTGATTTTAGAAAAATGTTTAAGAAAAACGTCATATCAATTTTTCAAATTTTTATTATTTATTATGACAAATTTATATAATTATTAGAAGAAGTCTGAATAAGTACGAAAATATCCTTTAAACAGATTTTAAAACATTTACTTATTTGTGGCGTTCAAAATGAATATTGGGCTTTAGTATCTTTAAAGACAAATAGAATTTTTTGTGGAACATTTCAACTCTCAGTGTATGGGAGGTTTTAATCCCTTTTTGAAAAAATGATAAAAAATAAGTCTAAGAAAAGATATGGCAGGTTAAAATGTTCTATGAAAATATTTTTCATAAAATTTTGCTAGAAGCACAAAATGCAACATTCAAGAGTCAACACAAAGGAGTCAAAATTAAAATGTGTTTGAGGGTTAATTTCATAGTTATTCAGACAGATTATATCTGGCGTTCAAGGAGCAAAAAATTTCCACATCGCAAAGCGTTAGAAGATTAAACTGTTTCACAAAAATTTTAGTCACATTATTTTAATATACATATATATTCCTTTAGTTCCTATAAAGAGCATAAGGTCTCTCATTTCTTGAAGTTTCGGTAATCAGTTGGTTTAAGATGAGTAGCTGATTGGGCTTCTGCATCCGATCCTGCAACTAGGGCTGCCAGCATGGTCTCCATTTTGGCTGGCTTAGAATCCTAACATGTCTTTTATCTAGCGAGCCGTTTGTTACAATATTCGACGCCCGCTTTCAGCAGCCTCTAACGTAAGGAACAGTCGTTGGCAGTGGTTGGCTGTTGATTATTTGAAGACGCCAATCATTCGCCAGGACGTTCCCAGTATACGAGTAGTAAGTACTCAGCAAAACCGCTGATTGCCTGCAACTACCAAGACAGCTGCTTCGCATATCTACGGAACTTTTCACTATCTGCAACCTGTGTACGTGCCCGGCAGTATTCAGCTATGCTTCCTTAGGCCGTAAAATGAGCTCACTTGAACAAGACCACAAATCTCATTTTCGTGCATTGCTCAATCCACTCTCGACGGCGGGAATGTTTTATTCCTAAAGACTGCAAATTCACGGTGGCAATATGCAAAGAGAGGCAGCTTTAACTCCGCGCAAAAATAAGACTCGAATGTAAACTTTCAAAACGTCGACACACGTGTCTGTATGTTTTAGTTTTTTAGTTTTCTTTAGCAGAATTAGTCGTTAAAACCTTGTTATTTTGATAACTATTGATTTTGTTGCACAGTGTAATTAATAAAATCTTCAGAAAAGAATTTTTTAAGAATTTTTTCAAAGATAATTGTGGAAAATAAAACCAACTTTAATGTAAAATAAGCAGAAATTTCTAAATTCAAAACCCTACATGTGTGTATTTTAAGCAAAGACAACTTCAAGAAATAAACAGTTTCCTCATCCACTTATTGGCTGAAAAAATAATAAATTTCATTACGTTTGGGATAAATTTGTAAAAGGCTTTAAACAAACCCTGGGGTTAGGCTTGCCAGATCTAATTTGCCAAAAAGCTTGACATTGACCAAAAAAAAACTTGATTTTGAAAAAAAAACTTGACAAATAAAAATCCTCATACTAAATATATAAATGAGATTTTTAGTTTTTAAAGAAGAACTTCTGGATAATTATTATTGGAAATACGAATTGAATTTTAACTTTTACTCGTAAAAACAATTTTGCTGAGAGTTTTTAGCTAGTCTATAATAAATAAATAATAATTTTTATAAATAACTTGACAATTCTTCAAACACATAAGTTTTATTAAAAAAAACAATGAAAAACCGCCTGTATTATTCCACCATGGGTATATCAAGTCGGCTAAGCTGATAGAAGGATGGCGCGCCGGTAAAACCCCGGCTCAAGCCGAATCGCCGCCGACGAATTTTCGTACTTGCGCCGCCGCCGACGAAAAGTCCACGACTTGCTTCTCTAATTCAATGTTGTCAATTTACTAGTATTGAGTAATGGGGTAAATATCAGTGTTGGCACTTTTATAATAATTGTACAGAAAGTTATAGTTATTTTTTAAACTATAATTGCACAAAAAAATATGTATCATATTAGTCCTTAGTTCTATTGATAGTAAAAATATGGGCTTTAGATTTGTTTTTTAGAAATATACACATACTTTTAATAAGTATTATTACATAGCTAGAATAAATTTGAGAAAAAAAAATTAACTTACAAAAAAGCTTGACAAATCACTTTTTCACTTGACACTTGACGCGCATTAAAAAACTTGACAATCAGGCCAAATCAGGCCCTTCTGGCAACCCTACCTGGGGTACAACTTTATCATCCTCAGGCTCATAATGTATTCAAACAGGATGATTGGGAGTTTAATTTTCTGAAAGGTTGGGTCCTTCTATATGACTTTTACCAAATTTGGAATAGAAACTGTTTAAAAGCCTTTCAACAAAACAGCAATTTATATATTTTTGTCATGAATTTTACTTAATTAATTTTTCTTTATTCAAAACTTTGGAAAAAAACGATTATACTTACTACTTTATATGAATTTTTAATGATTACCAAAATTATTTACGCTGCATTTAATTATTGTGAATTAGCATCTTTGAACGAACATTTATCTTAACGAAATAATTTTGTTGTAACTGAAAAATTTCCTTTTTGGGACTAATTCTTATAATTTGGGCAGCATACCTTTTCAAAATCTAATGTAATCTCACTTACTGATAGACACTTGACGTGTTAACAACTCAACACCTTGAAATCAATAAATTATATACCTACATATGTAAGTTTGTTTTGAAGAACACATTTGTTTTATTAATTTATTCCCAGCAGAGCCAGGTATCCCCCTCCTGAAGATCCCCTCCTTGCCTCCAGCGACAGAAGTTTGGACAGCTGGGTGTTAGTAAGCATATTGGCTAAATTTAAGCTAGATTTCTGCCAATTGACTTTATGTATGTATATACCCCCCACAAACATACATATTTAAATCCCTAAAGAAATCCTCACGTGTTCCCTTCTACACACAGAAGTAAGTACCCAATAATATATATGCACACATATACCCACAAAATATATGTACATACCTTCGTACATATATTTCCTTTAGTTTTGTAGCGAGAGTACTGCAAAATTAAACAGAAACATTAATTATTAGAAACATTATTATTTAAATTTTTGTAGCAATCCACAACACTATGAGACGTCCCTGGTAGAGATGGACACTGCTCACGTGATTGGCTTGATCACGTATAATCTTGATTAGTTTTTTTTTGTTTTAATCAAATGAAGCTGTATGAACGTGAGTATAAAAAAATATAAAAAAACTGAGCGTGAGCAAGTGTGCATGTGTAGATTTTTATCGGGATTGTTTCATGACTTTTTCTGCTTTATTCTCTTATATAATTTTTTTTATTATTTTATAGTTTTTTTTGTAAATTTTTCAACTCACGTGAGCGTGCATCAACGAGAGACAAACAATATAAGATTGTGCATGAGCACTCATAAGCAATTTTTTCGTCGTGAGCATGCATGAACGTGATTAATAAATAACTCACGATCACATCTCCGGTCTCAAGGAACGTACGTAGCTGCTGAATAATAACAATTTTTAATGTTAAAAAACATTTTTAATTTTATTTAAAGTGATTATTTTTCGAACCAATTGTTTGTTAGTGGTTTTTAATCCAAACTAATAATCATTTTTAATTTTAGTTTCTTAGTAGAACAATTGCATTGATGGGGCCGTTTATTTTTAAAGTGAGCCAAATATCTTCGTGTTTAAGGTCATCAATATTTCGAATACATTTTTTGAGATAAGTGAATTCAAAATAAAAATGAAATGACCCAATTGGCTGCCCAGATATTTGTAATGAAGACACTTACATCAGTCTACATCACTAAAAAAAAAGAAAGTAACAAAAAAACCTATACGACTTCAATTGCAATTCGAAGCAGATTCCATCCCTGATCTCTTAACAATACTCCATTAAAGTCACATCTCTGATCTCCATTAAATTTATAAAATAAATTTTAAATGAAATTTTTCTATAAACCACTTTTACTTTGTTGCATTTTTTTCGGTGAGAAATCAGTTTTTAATTTTGTTCATGCTAATTTTCCAGTATACCAATACTGCGTACGCAGGTTAAAAGTAATTTGCAAGTTTAATATTTAATATTTAATATCTTCCTGTCCAAAATCAGTTGCATGCACTCGGTTACATACTTTACATTTGAAGATTGAGGTATATGGAGTAAAGCAGGCAATAGAAATAAAAACCCAGACAAGATGTACCTGTTCAAAGTGTGCGATTATAAAAGAAGTGAGACAAGCAGCAAACAAAAATATATCACAGATCAAGCATGCCACACGCCACATAATAAATTCAACACACTAAGAGCAAAAACTAAATCTCAACACTGACCATGACAGCGTTTTTG
Organism: Gymnocheta viridis; assembly: GCA_956483585.1. Taxonomy (NCBI): domain Eukaryota; kingdom Metazoa; phylum Arthropoda; class Insecta; order Diptera; family Tachinidae; genus Gymnocheta; species Gymnocheta viridis. The sequence continues at coordinate 111,338,210 of OY101442.1, forward strand.
TACAATAATTTCCCAGTTTAAAAATTGCTATTTATTTGTGACGTTGCTGTTGCTGTTGTTGCTGGCTTTGCTTACCGCAGTTTTATTGGAATAAAACTAAACCAGACGATAACGACATTGAGGATGTTGAGCTGTTGTTATTTTCACTTTCATTTGAATTCGGTTTTTAAAACGTATTTTTATCTCCTTTTTTGTTGTTGTTGTCTTTGATTTACTACATTGAGGTAATAGAAAATTGAAAACCTAAAGCGACCAGTTATTGGAAAAGTGGAAAATCTTGTGGAAGTTTCATATAGATTTCATATTATAAAGTGCGGTGGCAGAAAGTTTTTTCCATTAGTTGCAAATTGAAATTGAAAGTGTTAACAGTGTAAGTTTCTGAAAACGGAAAAGAAAAAGTCAATATAAAATACAAAAAAAAAAAGCAAAACAAGAAAACGGATGTAAAATATTAAGAAAATGTTTTTGAAATCGCTGACAATTATCGTGGTATTTTGTTATTTAACTAACATGACCAAAAGTCTTACGATACGAGATGTGTCAGCTGAAGGCAATCTGGAGACTACAACTGCAAGCTCTGCAACGGAACTCGGCTATCGCAAATCTATGGCCAAAGTGAAAACAACTCCTAACCGGGTACCAGAACATTTGCAATTTGTGCCCAAAGGATTCGTATATGAAGATGCTGATGATGTTATTCATGTCATAGATCCGCCTAAACATTTTGAAGAGTTGAAAAAAATAATGCAACGTCAACAACACCGCCAGCTGCAAAACCTAAGACCTATTGCTTTAAGAAAACAAAGACCCAAACCTAAAATAATTAAGACTAAATTACCAAACTATATTGCCAAGCACACAAGTCCGCCAGATACCCAAAGAAATCCTGCGGCTGAACTTGAAATGCAAAGTCAGGAATCACAACATTTACCTTTGGAAATTTTAGCCTCTGTGCGCAAAACCGAAAACTATTTAAGAAAATATAAACCTAAACTGCCTGCAGTGAGACAACGTTTAAGAAGTCAGAAAATACAAACAGTTATATGGGAACAGCAACAGGAACAGCAACAGTATCAACAGGGCCAGGAGCAGAGATTGCAGGGTGTGAGAGAGCAAACAGCTAACCGTCGACGTTTCAATAAAATACGCTCTAGACGTGATGCCAGCACCGCTCAAAACAAACCACTTGAAGGCGAACAATTATTAAACCACATCAATGAGTTAATTAAAAATGCCTCTTTTTATCTGCAACAGGCAGAAAATTATGATGACTATTCAGACACCGAGTTTGAGTCCACCACTCTGCAGGGAGTTACTTTAGTGACAACAACTGAAAATCCCTTAAGCAGCGTTGCTCTCAATGAGGATACGGTAGTGAAGATATTGGAAAATTCTGTCAAGGCCACCAATGTGATAATGCAACAAATAAAAACAGAAACAAATTTAACAGCAATCGCCGAAAAGTGTGATTTCTTAAAGGTAACTTATCCCAATCATATACAAAACTTACAAAACCAAATAAAATGCATGCGAAATTTCATAAAAGATTTAAATCATACACAACCGTACGAACATAAACAGCAACAGCAGCAACAACAATTGAAATCTGTACAACAAATCACTAAAAGTTATGGCGAACGTTTGGAGTCGCGCAAAACAAAAGACTTAAAACACAAACCTTTTATAGTTGCCCAGCTGGCCGAAGACTATATTGATGATACAGTCGCCGCCGCCGCCCCTACCGCGGTAAATAGTTCGCTAATCTATAACGATGTCATGACCACTATACGTAATATGTTGCAAACACAAAGTTTCCAATCTATAGACGAAGTAATTGGCAAAGGCCTTTCTTCGTGGGAAGATGCTTTAAGTGAAACTTCTTTTAGCCACGATAAATCTCATGAATCCCCGAATTTTCATAATTTACAAAAGTATTTAACTACTCTTGAAACTATAGTTGCACAATTGCCTAACTTCAGTCACAAATCTCTTAACTTGCAAGAAATCGAAGGCGGCACAACCTCCAAATATTATTTCATAAATCCCAAAGGGACCGTCTACAGTTTACCGCAGCCTTTTCAAAAAGACTCAACAACAACCGCTCCTACCACGATATTTTATCAATTCCCTGATCTGCCTGCTGTTAAGGAGTACTTAAGAAATGACACTTTGCTGCCGCCCTCCTCTAAAGTGGTAGAAATTTTATGATTAATTATTATTTTTTTTATTGATTTTTATTATAAAAAATTAAAGGGCTGCTTCCAAAATCACTCAAATAACTGAGAGCTTTTCATGTCGAGTGTCTGGATTGTGGAAACCATACTTTAATTACTTTATTTTAGAAATAAATATATGAGTTTTTCATACTTTAAACGTTTTTAATTTTTATTATTTCTTTGGCTAAACCTTCAACTTGAACTTGTAAGTTACGCGACCAAACTTTTATTTTGTTGTTTTTCTGTTTATTTATTTAATTATTTATTTATTTTTTTCTTAAACAAGATATGCAAATTTCTGTTCGTCATAATTGTTTTAATTTTATGTAAAATGTGTCAGTTTCTTTTGTAAATTTCAAGTCATGCTGTTTCCATTAATTAATTTTTTCATGCAAACCACTCTTTTTAATAACTCCGTCAGATTTTACAGTTTGTTGTTAAATATAACAGAATGCTAACATGTGTTAACAGATAATTTATTTACTCTGCAAATTTAACATTAAGAATAATTTATATTAACAAAGCCTTAAAGTATGCCAAGAAGTTTTCTTTTTATCAACAAATTTATTATTATTCCGTATGCAAAACCTTGTGTGATTTATCAAAGTTTTTACACGACCTGTATTTGTGTTATGATTTATAAGAAAACTTTCTTTTAAAATGCTTATACGATTACAATATGATGTATGAAACCGCTATAGAGGTGGACCTAAGCTTTTATAATATGACACAAAGTCGAATACTTTGAGTTTTCTTTTAATCTTTTAGACCTCGTAAACAGGGATGCCAAACGTGACGATTTTACGTCATTTGGACGATTTTTCATATCGATTTTCACAAAATGGCGTATGAAGATTTTTGTTTAGTATTCCTTATACATTGACGATTTTTTTACTTCGATACTGTTTGCTCAACATACATACATAACTTCTACGTATGACAAAATGTAAAGCTCTAAAAACATATTTTTGTTTTGCGGCCAATATCGATGATATTGATACTGCGAAAGGAAATATTTAAAAATTTGAATGACATTAACGAGCTTTACTTTTGTTTTTTTTAGATGTGTGCCTAATTTGATGAATAATCTAAACAATATTGAAGGAATTCAAATTCACAACATGCTCTATGAAATGACGAAACTTTTTTAAAATGATTTAATAAATTTTTTAATAGCTGATTGTATAAAAAATACGCCTCTAAATCAAGTTAAGTTCCATAACCGTAACAATTTTTTAAAAAGGGAAGAAGTTTATATTGGTATACATATATGTAAAAGAAATGTTAAGACAATATACAATTGATGGTGAAACCTTCAATCAATTAATTAATAATTATGTATCATTTTACGTTGAATTGTGTTACCAAATTAAAAATAAGATTTGATTTTGATGGCAAAATTAGAAAAAAATTTCAATTTAATTACACCATCTGTGATTTCGAAAAAAAGAAAACTCTGAAATTCTTCCTTTATTAAAACGTTTTCCTAATCTAGTCTCTAAAGAAAAATATCAAGATATGGAGGATGAAAT